>CM037793.1:28839088-28889088 GCA_021229015.1 Solen grandis | reverse complement strand
GGTCTTCCTCCACCTCTAATCAGTTGGACGTCACTATATGATTGAAATACTATCGCAGCGACGGTAAACCCCAATACAACAACAACAACAGAGTACTTTGTTTTCATGTTGTACAATAAAAACATGCAGGTTTAATCGGCATTTGCTCCAAAATGGTTTATTGTGTATTTAATCATAATTAATCAATTAATCAGTGACTTTTGCCTCTGATTAATCGACGAATATTTTTTCGACTGATTCCAATTACTACTTGTTCTAGTAGAAATACTGCATGGTGTGTGCTTAAAACAGTTATTGATTGGCTAGTGGATTGGTGTGATTGACTGATCAGTTCATTTAAGATTTATTTGTGTTTGTAAGTTGACGGCTTACCACAAAATTATTCTAAGTGCATAATGAAAGAAAAGGAGATGGAACTGTTCGCTGTCAGCCTTCAAACTTATTTGTTCATTTGAATGAAAATTATTTACATATAATTGGCATATACTAAGAAAGTAATTTCTGGTATAGATGATTATTCCTTCACCCTATCACAAGGGAGCAAACCATTTAGAAAATCCTTTCACTCTCTATCACTGGAAATAGAGATAGTGGAAGAATAGGAAAATCTTAAAAAATATAAAATTATATGTATTTTTTAGCTCACCTGAGCAAAGCTCAGGGTGAGCTATTGTGATCCCGTGAGCATCCGTTGTGCGGCGTCAACAATTTTTAGTGTTTACACTCTATCACCTTTATTTCTTGAGCAATCATCTTCATACTTTAAGACAATGTTTATGACCATAATGTCTTGATTGAGTTCGATTATGGCTAAGATCCGTCAATTTGGTCAGGAGTTATGCCCCTTTTAATATTCAAAAAATGCCATATTTCACTTTGTTTACACTCTAACATCTTCATCTTTTGAGCAATCATCTTCAAACTTTATGGCAATGCTTATGACCATAATGTCTCGATTAAGTTCGAATATGGCTGAGATCGGTCAATTAGGTCAGGAGTTAAGCCCCTTTTGATATAAAAAAATGCCAGATTTCACTTTGTTTACACTCTAGCACCTTCATCTTTTGAGCAATCATCTTCAAACTTTATGGCAATGCTTATGACCATAATGTCTCGATTGAGTTTGAATAAAGCTGAGATCTGTTGATAAGGTCAGGAGTTATGCCCCTTTAAATATAAAAAAATGCCAGATTTCACTTTGATTACACTCTAGCGTCTTCATTTTTTTAGCAATCTTTTTCAAACTTTAAGACAATGTTTATGCCCATAATTTCGCAATCGGGTTCAATTATAACTGATATTGACAAGTTAATTTAGGAGTTATGCCCTTTTCACCATAAAAAAGCCAGATTTCACTTTTACACTCTAGCATCTTTATTTCTTGAGCAATCATCTTTCTCAGGTGAGCGATCAAGGGCCATCTTGGCCCTCTTGTTTTAATTATGCATCTGAAGGAGATAAATAAAAATACTACATAAATTATATCCATCTTCTTGAAGCATGGTGGCTTCTTCTAAGTTCAGCTTAGTAACACAAAAGTCACCAGGTTAAGTAATATAAGACTGGCTATGTCTTCTGCAACTTCAAAATCCCTCACCTCTGACTTGTAGTTGCTTGCAGATGGAAAAATGACCTGCTCTCTGATAGACATTTAAGCACCATTGAAAAACATCATTTCAAACCAATACATCACAGTATTAATGAAGAATTATCTTCTGGCCTCCAGCCTCAAAATTGAGCTGGTTTTGTTTCAGTAATAGTTTTAAGATTGTTGGTTTTGTATACTAAGTTTGTGACTGCTCATCCAGGAATGTTGACCATGGTTAAATTACCAGAAGTGCTTAAAAATGGTGTTTAAACCAACATCCAGTCAATCAATCAAACATAACAGATTCAAATGGAGGCTTCAGACATTCTCAATTAATTAATGTGTATGAATCCACAGAGAACAAGAGAGATAACTCTAGCATCATTACAGTGATCTTGCAATTTTACTTGGGTAGTCTCCCTTGTTAAAGTCTATTTTATTAATTGAATAGAGGTAACCACATTTTTCTGTCAAATCAAAGGATAAATTATTGATGATATTTTTATTCATTGTTAATTGTACATCATAACACTCCAATGATTGAACATAATGCAAATGGAAAAATGACCTGCTCTCCGATTGACATTTTAGCACAAAATCCATGAAAAACATCATTTCAAATCAATACATCACAATAATCTTCTGGCCTCCAGCCTCAAAATGTGGTTACCTCTATTACTTATTTTCCAAAACAACCAACTTAAAGCTATCATTGATGTGATTCAAAATGGTCAGAAACATGTGCACAAGTAAATAGGATTTTATAAGTAAACCTTAGCAAATTTTGAGTTCTATATATTTGTGAATTTGTTAAAAACACAGACATATACTGTTAAAATAATGCTGACTTTCCCTTTAGTTGATTGATTGGGCCAGATTGTTATAAGAAGATTAGTTCCATGTTAAAAGGCTAATTATATCAGGTCAACCAGTCTCCCTAAATTAACTGTAAATTGACCTGCTGTGTTTGTATTGATGTCATAGCTGATAACTGATACACATTGATACTGATGCTTATGATAGGAATCCCTCCCTGTGGTCTTGTGTAGCTCCAGTTAGATGTCAGCTCATTTTATGTGTGTGTGGCGGGTTGTGTGGCAGGGTTGGGTGGCAGGGTTGGGTGGCAGGGTTGGGTGGGGGGTGGGGGAGTGACTATTTGACTGACAATTGTGTATTGGACTGACTGCCAGACTGTTGATTGTATATTGGAATGACTGTTGTGTATTGGACTGACTGTTATATATTGGACTGAATGTTGTGTATTGAACTGACTGTTGTGTATTGGATTGACTGTTGTGTAATGGACTCACTGCTGTGTATTGGACTCACTGTTGTGTATTGGACTCACTGTTGTGTATTGAACTGACTGTTGTGTATTGGACTTAATTTTGTTTATTGGACTAACTGTTGTGTCTGGCTTTTATTTGGCAAACCATGTAGTTAAATAGTTTGGAAAGATTTCTGATCTATACATTCATTGAGCATTTGCAAGCAAATTGACTTCTGGTGATATATAAATACATTCAAATTTTTCTGATGTAGCCAGTAAAAATAAGAGTGATAGTTGCTGCATTACACAAGTTGGTGCAAAACAGAAGTCATATTTTAATCTGAAGGCTGACTGTTTCATACAGGTGGCCTCAAGTGCATCTATGCTAGTTGGTTGCATTAGACAGCAGACTGGTTGTAGTGTTACTCAACATGTTTTCACCATGAGTAATGCACCAGTCTGTTTTCAACAGGAAGTGCCAAGGGACTGGTCCTTGACTTGGTTTCCTGCTTTTCCTAAGGGAGAAACTTGTTTCTAATTTATAATTTGAAGATTTAAAAATAAAAGAATGCTAACTTCAAGTGTAAAATCAATACTTTTGTAGAAAGCAGATATTACATTGATGTCATAAACTAGATATACCTTTATACCCTTTTTAATGATGATGACGCAATATATGATTAACATCAGTGACTATAACAGCTCTGCCATAAAGATGCCTTCATATAGTTTTAGGCTATTTAATAGTAAAAGATGCTTAGAGTGCAACAAAACAGTATTAAATATTGCTTGGGTACAACTCACCATAAATGTTAGCTTCACTGATTTAACCCTTTACATCAATGGTATTCACAAAGACCTAAACCAACAGACCCTGTGACATTTATGTTACTTAACCCTTTCCCTCATATAGACTCATTTTGACGCCCTCAATAGGTATCACATAAAGCCTGATCTGCAGAAAACCACAGTTAAACCTTACCAAATTTAATTACAAATCCTCATTTCCAGACCACTGAGGAGCAGCGAACAGCATAAAACCTGATCAGCCTGCGAGTTACTCGCAGGCTGATCTGGTTTTATGCTGTTCGCATAGGTCTTTTCATGGTGTCCTTTATGAGGGAAAGGGTTAATATATTCCCAAATGCATTAATATATCCCTTCAAACATATTAAATACTATTTATTGTTGTTTTGCTATGGCTTTACACTGAGCTCTCGTTCTGGCGCGCAAATCCGAGAATTCGCGCCGAGAGTATGCAATATTTCGCTGAGTATCTTATCTCTTGGTTTAGGTCTTTGGTATTCATGTCTAAATTAATGTCTTGATGAATATTAATATACTGAACTGTTGGAAGGAGCTTTCTGATCTGGCTCTTTTCTATTTGCCAAAGTGTCAATACACATGTATGTGAGAATGTTTTCCTGCTAGCTAGTTTCTTAGACTATACAAGAGGCTTTCTTTCAAGCCTGGAACCAGCTAGGTAAATTGAACACAGGATCAATTGTATCCTCCTTTGTTTTCATGTTTGAATAAAGAGGGGCAAAAGTTTGCAAGAGGAGAAAAAATAAATAAAATCTAAAAACAGAGATGAAAGAGGTTCTTGCTTGAGTAAAAAGAAGGCCTGCTGTGTTTCTGAAAATGAAAAAAAGTATAAAAAACTAAGTATACATAGCTAGTTTTACTGATAAAGCAGGGAATCTTACAGCTTGGCACGACCTTATCAAAACTTGAAAACTTGAATCCCTGGGTCAGAAGCTGGTTAGACTGAGTTACAGTTTCTGTTAAAAAGGTTGCTCCATCAGTATCTTCAGAGCCATAAGATCAGTTGCACCTGTGTAAAAAGCCAAGCCTCCTCTGATATCTTGTTCATTAACAGAGGAACAATATTGATATGAAAATAAATTACTCCTGACTTTTATGTGAAAAGGAAGTCCATTGATCAGTTGTATCTAAATAAATCTTACTTTTAAAGCAGTTACCTTTATGCTTCATACATCTGAAAAATTCCTATAACTTCCACATTGAAAGATTGTACAGTTAAATCTATGCTAGTGGTCACCTTTGAAAATCATTGAGTCTGTAAGTAAAGGTCAGTGACTGTAATCCCAGCATTTAATTAGTAGAGAATTTTAACCTCTAGAATGAATATCAGCCAACCTGTGAACGAAGGCCATTGACTGGATTTCAGACACTAATTTAACCTCTGAATAATAACCACCTCCAGATAAAGGACTGTTTACAGTTTCCCAGACAGCAGGTTTACTGTAAAGCAAACATCATGGCATCAGAATGGGAATAGAAAGAGATGGTCCAATCACTTGCCATCGCAAACACAGTCAGTTAAAAGATATTAATGGTAGATCACCTGTGTTTAGTATTTGGCTCATTATAATTTTCTTAGGACAAATTGGCTTGGAATCTGCATGATAAACATGTAGCTAGGTGTGATATCATGTCATGTGTCAGTGCTGTGACACTATAGTGTGGAAGAACTATACCTACCTCATGTCAACATGTTCCGTAACAAAATGAAATACTGCCATTGAAACAACATAACCCAAATAAGAAAACAATCAAGCATTTTTCAAGACTGAAAAACTATTGGGATGTAAAAATCAAGTAGGAAGATATGCTCAGTGTATTCAAGGAGATCTGCCCTGAGAATTCCAGTGAGTCTATATAAAGGTGGACCTGCCAATTACATGCCAATTAAATACCAGGCCTGTCAGAACAAGAAGTCTGCAATCTGTCTAAATGTCACTTCTCATTCATAGCGAGCCTTAGTGATTCAGGTGTGGAAATAAGTAAATAAAAAAAAATGGTTAAAAAAAAATAGATAGATTTCTGTTTTCATTTCCCCTTTTATCCCTTTGTCCCATAAATAAATGTTTGGTTCAATGACAAAAAGAGTAGCCTAAGGAGCTGTCTGATCAGGTTTTCCTCTTTTTGCTCGTACAATATTGAAGCTCAAACTTTATACAGTCTGTAAAGCAAAGATATAAAATTAAAGTTTAATAAATTCAAGGCCAAAAGTTGTACATGAATATTCATGAGGCAAAGGGTTAATGTATCTGGTGAAAAATATGAGTCTGATTATAATTATGTTTTGGTGAGCTTTTGAATACTTGAATATCTAGTGCGCCACCGATTTCATTGGTTACACTCTTAACATCTTTATTTCTTAAGCAATCATCTTCAAACTTTATGACATTGATTATAGTCATAATTTCTTGGTCAGTTTGTGATATCAGCCTATTAGGTATGCCTTTTTTATGATAAAAATGATTATGATATGATACCAGATGCCTCTTTGTTTACAGCAATTTTATTTCTAAGCAATCATCTTAAAGCTTCAGGACAATGTTTATTGTCATAATCTCCCAGGCAAGTTCATTTTTGTGTCGCCTGCATAGCATGGCAGACACATAGGGATCACTTTGTCCGTCGTCGTCGTCGGCGTCGTCGGCGTCACACTTTCTTGTCCGGAGCATAACTCGAAAAGTATTTGAGGTATCACCTTGAAACTTAAAACATGGATAGATCACATTGAGGTGGAGTGCAGTGCACAAGAATGATAACTCTGACTTTCGTATTTTCTGAGTTATTACCCTTTGTTGATTCTGAGATTTTATTTTTGTCCGGACCATAACTCAAAAAGTATTTGAGGTATCACCTTGAAACTTAAAAGATGGATCACATTGAGGCAGAGTGCAGTGCACAAGAATGATAACCTGACTTTCATATTTTCTGAGTTATTCCCTTTGTTGATTTTAGTTTAATTCTTGTGTGGTGCATAACTTGTAAAGTATTTGAAGTGTTGCCTTAAACATTTATAGTAGATAGATCTCATTGGTCTGAGTGCAGTACACAAGAATGATAACTCAATAATGATAATGATGACTACAAACTTGCAACATATATATAATTAACGTCATAAGTGCTTAATGACGTCGTAATTTTTCTTACAGTTAATGTTTTGAATTCATAGTCATTCTGACACTGCTCTGATGAAGACTGTATAGTCGAAAGTGCTCGGGAAAATTATTACATATTGCACTGTTTGAATATTTTATTCCCCCCCCCCCCCCCCCCCCCCCCAAAAAAAAATAGATTATGCTTTATCAATAATTTGTCAAAAGATCGATTTTCTAGTCAATTCTTTCATCAAACATGCTTAAATGCAGGCGACACAAGTGTTCCGAGGAACACCCACATCTAGTTTGTGTTACCTGCTGTAAGCAGAGGTGACACAAAGGGATCGCTTTTCCATTATACGTCTGTCTGTCCATTTGTCTGTCACACTTTTTCCGTCATGCTTCAACAGGTGACACATGTTCCAGAAAACACTTTTGTTTGCTGAAATCAGCCAATTAGGCTATTAAAAGAAAAAGTCAGATTTGACTTTGTTTACTCTCTCTAATATCTTTATTTCTTAAGCAATCTTCTTCAATAATTTTGACGATTTTCATGGCCATAATCTCTTGGCCAAGTTCAGTTATAGTGTATATTGGTCACTAAGGTCAGTCGTTATTGCCCTTTTGATAAAAAAATACCAGATTTCACTTTGTTTACACTCTAGCATCTTCATTTCATAAGCAATTATTTTCAAACTTAATACAATGTTCATAGCCATAATTGGCCAATTATGTCAGGAGTTATGCCCCTTTTAATATAAAAAGGCTAGATTTCACTTTGTTTACACTCAAGCATCTTCATTCTAAGCAATATTTCAAACTTAATTTTCCCTTTATGGCTATTTAGGCCAATTTAGTCAGGAGTTATGCACCTTGAATTATAAACTTGTCAGATTTTGACTTTATTTACACCTTGCGATTATTAAGCAATCATCAATTAACTTATACACAATTAAAATGGGAGCAACATCTCAGTTGAGTTTGATTATGGGTGATAATTAGAGCTACATTTTAGACCCGTAAAACACATCACATCACATCACATCATCTTCATTTCTTGAGCAGGGCCATCTTGTTTACTTCGTATCATAGTATACAAATGAATAATTTGCTGTTTTCAACAAAAAAAAAAAAAGTTCATTCAGTCTTGAATTTTCAACAAAGGATCCATCATTTAACTTAAAACATTAAACATTTGTAATTGATTTGTGAAGCAGTGTGATATTAATTACAAAGCATATGGCTAATGGCTATATTGTTAATTAGCATGATAGCAAAAATTATGGAACAGATCTATATCTTCTCCAAAAACCTAAAAGAAAACTTACATTAAAACCTTCACTTTGATGCTAAAAAACAAGAACAGTATTCCCCCAGGTTGAAATGAGATAAGAGATGTGATGATAGAAAGTTGGTCGCCCGAGAGTATCCCATTGTGTGTATATGCAGCTGATAGTGTGTACTGTAATGAAGAATGCATAATAGCTTCTGCCAATTATCTCTTGTATTCCTTACAACCTGGCATTTAATTAGGCAGGCTGTAGGTACCAGTCTCTTTCAGTCTCAGGAACCAGTCTCATCAGTGTTTGGGACCAGTCTGGTTTTATGCTAGTCATACCAGTTTCATGCCTAAGACCTATATGGTTTTGTTTTGAGACCAGTCTGGTTTTATGCTAGTCATACCAATTTCATGCCTGGGACGTATAGGATTTTGGTTTTGGGACCAGTTTTGGTTTATGTTGGGAACCAGTCTGGTTTTGAGCTGGGGACCTATATAGTTTCATTTTGGGACCAGGTGGGTTTTATTCCAGTGACCAGTCTGCTTTTATATTGGGGATGTATGAGGTTAGTTATTTTGAGCGTTAAGGTTTTATGTTTACCAGTCAGTGTCAAATTCCACCAACAATTCTTAGCACTAATATAAGTAATACTTAAATAAGTAAGGGCGATTTTCATTAGTCTTGATTCTCCAATGAAAATACCCAAATACTTAATTACTTGATAAATGTTAATACCGACCCCGGTGGCCAAGTGGTTAGAGCGTCCGCCTCGGGAGCTGGAGGTCTTGGGTTTGATCCCCGGCCGCGACATACCAAAGTCACAGAAAATGGTACTGGTATGGTACTTGCCTTGCTTGGCCCTCAGAAAAGGGTAGTTCCAGGACTGGTTGGCCCAATGTTGGGATAATGTGACTGGGTGTTGTATCATGCCACAAACCTACTGCATTATACTGCAGTGTGGCAGCACTATATCTGTCTCAATGAGACATCATCATCAAATGACTGAAAAACTGCTGGTGGGATGTTAAACAAAACAAACAATTATTGTTAGTTATTAAGATAATACTTCATCGGCTTAGTCATGTACTTAATATTCGTAAGATATTAATGGTGGAATGTGTATCTACCTAGATTTAGAATTTAAGTATTACTTACCGTTTAGTATTGTTTGTTGAATTTGAGCCAGGTTTTTTTAAGCCCCCACCAAATTTGGGGTTGGGGGTATATAGATTTGCTTTTGTCTGTTCGTCTGTCCCGAAACTTTGTGACACGCATAACGTGTATTTGTACTACAGATTTGATACTTCATGGTTTTATTATTTAGGACATGAACTTGCGCACCTGGGTATTTTTATCGAACTACCATTAAAGTTGACAGAGTAATGGGCCTTTGTTTTTTGAAAATATGGAATTTTATGCTTGTGACACATATAACTCTAAAAGTATTTGTACTACATTCTTGTAACCTTGAAAGCATTTGTACTACAGAATTGAAACTTCATGAATATATTATTCAGGACATGAACTTGTGCACCTGGGTATTTTTATCAAACCTTCATTAAAGTTGAGTTATGGGCCTTTGAAAAATATGGAATTTAATGCTTTTTACGCACTTAACCTTGAGAGTGTTTGTACTACAGACTTGAAACTTGATGAATATATTATTCAGGACATGAACTTGTGCACCTGGGTATTTTTATGCCCCCGACCAAAAAATGAGGCATATAGATTTGCCTTTGTCTGTTCGTCCATCCCAAAACTGTGACACAGGTAACTCTGAAGGTATTTGTGCTACAGACTTTAAACTTCATGGATATATTACTCAGGGCATGACTTGTGCACCTGGGTGTTGGCCTTTGTTTTGGAAAATGCAATGGGTGGGGGCATCTGTGTCCTCTGGACACATTTCTAGTTTTTTTAAGAGATGTTTGTAGGTAGGAAAGAAATACATGTGAACATAAAAGATTTTTTTTGTGTGTGTGGAAAAAATCATTAAGGATTCTGCCTGAAAATCATTAGAATTCATGTTTTTGGATGAAAGACTTGAACAATAGCAGAAGAAGATAATATTTTTGTCTTTTTCTTTTGCATCAGTGAAATGATGAGATTTTAAAGTAAGTTTGATACTTCATTCCTATGATTTGAAATCCTGTATGTAATGCATTAATTAGACAAATTGAAATTAGATTATTAATTAAAGATCTTCTGAACTTTTCAACTCTTCTAAAAAAAAGGTTTTTAGTATGTTTTCTGCCACTTTCAAAAATATTTTTGTTCACCAGTCGTGAAATAAAACACTATCATTCACTCGAATCTGCCATTACTCAATATTTATATCTCACTCGGTGAGAGCAAAGCAGCGATACCTTGATCTCTTCTAGTCAGGTATACACATCCTCCTTTTACTTTCTCTCACATCTGTAAGTATGTACCGCAATCTTCTGCTACTGGCAGACCGCTGAAAACATATATGGGCAGTACGGAGTAATAGATGACTTGTGTGGAATACTGACTAAGTGTTTTCATTCTTTGATATTTCTGATCTATGAAAAGTTTCCCAGTACGGAGCATAGTGCACAGTTATTTCATTCATCGTACAAGACATATCTGGATGTAGAATTGACTAGAAGTGTGATTCTTTGGTGCTTTTTTCTGTGATAGTTTTTCGGGTGATTGTTCAGGACCTGTGTGTTGGAGCCAGGTGAGAGATTGCGTGTTTACCAATCTAGTTTGTCTTAAAATAAACAGGAATGCACCTCCTTGGAATGTGTGAAGTACACACCTTCAACTAGGGAGTGGAAATTGAAATAGTGGTAAACTTTTCTTCCAGCATGCACAATAGTTTGATTTTTGTGTGTATTTTTACAAGACTTAAATTTTTCAAATGTTGTCTTCATAGATTTTGAAATTTGTAGAGATGCTTCTTTGCCTAAAGGTTAAATAAATACCAAATCAGTTCAGTCCTCAAAGGGCCAAGAAAAAACTTAAAAATATTCTTATAAATGGTTTTCTGGTGTCCCATCTATGTATTTTAAAGTAATAGATGAATGGTGATCAGTATTAAAGTCAGTGATGAGTAGGGAACAGTATGAAACCTGATCAGCCTGCAAGATACACAAAGCCTTATCTGGTTTTATGCAGGTTGTAAAAGTCATTTCCTTAAAGGTTCCAAATGGTTAAGATTATTAGTAGTTACTCCATGTAAGGTAGCCACACAATAGGTGTAATTTAACCTTTTACCTTTCTGTTAATTGGGATAACAAGTTTTTGCAATTTTAATTCTATATCCTTTTTTTGACTTTTCCTGTTTTGTACCAGTCAGGTTTATGACTAGGAAGGTATTGTAAAATGTTTGCCCTCAGTAGTGATTGAACTTGCAACCTTTTGACCCAGGACTATAGTGATGTATTACCTATATAGTTTAGAAACAGCAGTGATTGCTCAAGACGATTACTTAAGGAATATATAAGTATATTAAAGAGGGGGATATGAAAAGAGAAGTATTGATGGGGTAGTGGATCAAGTCTTGTTTGTAGTATAATAGTTTAACCCTTTCCCTCATAGAGGAAACCATGAAAAGACCTATGCGAACAGCATAAAACCAGATCAGCCTGCGAGTTACTCGCAGGCTGATCTGGTTTTATGCTGTTCGCTGCCCCTCAGTGGTCTGGAAATGAGGATTTTGTAATTAAATTTGGTAAGGTTTAACTGTAGTTTTCTGCAGATCAGGCTTTATTTGATACCTATTGAGTGTGTCAAAATGAGTCTATATGAGGGAAAGGGTTAAAACTGTTTTTCTATATATTTGATCATTCTAATCCTTTGTGTATGGGTAGATTTTAGGAGATATACCACTGGTCCTAATGGCCAAGAGGTAAGAGTATCTTCCCCTGTAAGCAGGAGGTTGTTGGTTTGATCCCAGGATTTGAATACAAAAGTCACTGCATATAAGGTTTGTCCCAAGACTGGTTGACCCAGGGTTCAGAATGTTGCGGGTGTGGTATCATCACTTGCTCAAAAGTTTCTAAATGAATGAACTACTGTATAAAAACCCAAGCAAACAATCAACAAGGAATGACAGCTTATAATATTATAGAAATGGGAGCTGAGAGATTATGAAATACTGCAATGTTGAGACAAGTAAAAGTAATGGTTGTGATAAAAGTAGATACAGCTGTAGATGAGTAAAGGAAAGAAGCCGTGATGGTGGTTGCAATGTGGCAGTTGTAATATTAGTTGGAAGTAGTAGACAAGATAGTAGCTGAGATGATGATGAAAGTAGAAGATGAAGCAGTGATTGTTGCTGAACTAGTAGTCGAAGTCGATGTAATAACAGCAGAAACAGAAATGGTGGTGGTAGCTGCAGTAGTAGATGTAGAAGTAATAGCTGTTAAGGCAGAGGCAGTGGTCTCTTGAGTAGTAGTAGAGTGATAGCAGTAGAGATAGGTGGTGGAAGCCACTAAAGAAGTCATAGCAGCAGAAACAGAGAGAGTGATGGTTGTATAAGTATTAGTAAGAAAATAAAGTTTAAACTTTCTTTTACGTCGATTATGAAACAAGTTCTCATAACTTATATTAATCACTCTCAATAACTCTGGTGGTGGCGTATGTGGTCATTATTGTGGGAAGAAACCGGAGAACCCGGAGAAAACCCACGTGTCTGGATGGGCAACCTTTGTACCCTTTCATGTACATGACCAGGAATCGAACCTGGGACGCATTGGTTAGAAGCGAAGCGTGTTAACACTACGCTATCCAGGCACCCAAGTAGTACTAGAAAGTTGTAGTACTAGGTGGTGGTGCTGGAAGCAGTAGTAGTAATAGTAGTAATGGTTTAAGTTTGTGGTTCAGGAATTGTCGGTCCTGCTTGGGTATGAGTAAATTTTATAATGTTTTTTATAGAAGTTGTAGAACTGACATGTCACATGTAAGAAAATTAAGCAGAAATCAGATAGAGAAACTTATAATGTGCCCCAGCATTCTACTTGTTTGAATATTGGCAGCTTTTCCCCAGAATATATTTTAATCTTTCCAAATTTCTGTCAACATTGATTGATGTTTTAAGTCAGGTTTAAGTATTGCTTTCTGGGTCGCTTTGTTTCTTGCAAGATGGTGCCATCATTTTCCAGGTATTGTGCAGAAGAAATGTGTGAATTGTTTGAAAGGTAGTCAAGACTGTTCATGATAG
The DNA here is from genome assembly GCA_021229015.1 of Solen grandis. Classification (NCBI taxonomy): domain Eukaryota; kingdom Metazoa; phylum Mollusca; class Bivalvia; order Adapedonta; family Solenidae; genus Solen; species Solen grandis. The sequence continues at coordinate 28,875,845 of CM037793.1, read as the reverse complement.
TTTCACTGTTGGTAGCATTCTGTCCCAAGAAGCATTTTCATGTGGGAAAAACATTCATAAATTTGTGTATAGCAGTATTAAAACTTTACTTTTACAAATGCCTGACTTGATGAATATTAACTAAACTTATAATGGTATATGAAAAGGCCATGCAGACTGCACATAGAATCTGAATAACATTATTGTATGACCAAACAGAGGAGACTCTGATCCAGAAGTTGTCTTCTAAGATTCTAAAGTCTACATGGTCTGCTCTGTTTGTGAAGGCATAAAAACACGTATATATGAGGTATAAAAAGCTAAGCTGTGTCTTTCTTAAATAATGAAATTGTGGATTTATATTTCATTACTTTGTGTGAGGAAGAACAAACAGCTACTTTGAGAAGGAAAACTTTTAAGATGGTTTCAATGAATATGGCAGGTATCAGCAGCTGTCATTAACTGTTGTGTGTATTATATGAACAGAACAGATTCCATGGTTTGAACCCTTGGTTCTCATACCAAAAATGTTATTATGACAGATCCACAGAACCCAGGCTTGGTAAGTTCTTTTCAAGTTCTGAACAGGTTACTACTGAGTGTTGTACTGTCCCTGTGGCTGAGTACTTAGAGTGTCCACCTCAGGAGCTGGAGGTCATGGGTTCCATCCCTGAGTGTGACATACTAAAGTTGTAAAATATGGTACTGTTATAGCTCCCTTGCTTGGCACTCAGCTTATAAGGGTAGTTCCAGGACTGGTTGGCCCGGTGTCAGGATAATGAGACACGGTGTGATACTGCAGTGTGGCTCAACTATATCTGTCTCAAGTAGACATAGTCTCCAAATGACTGAAATACTGTCAATGGGACATTCAACCCAACAACAAAAAAACAATTTAGTGCTGTCCAAAATATGATTGAAATAAACAGGAAACTTGACAGAACCTGTTCAGAGCTGTTGTCAGCCTGATCTTTGCTATGATTAGACAAGATGGAAATGGCAGATCAGTGCGAGAAAGGGTTATTAAGTTTGATTCTGCTATTGAATTAGGAAATCAGAAATGATGAAGCACATAGGCAGCAATGCTTCCGTTGAGGCACCAATATCTAACAGCTGTCTTATTAGAGATTGCTAAGTCATTAATAGCAAATCCATGAACTGTTCACCAAATCCAGCAGGGATGGTTTGCTCTCTTACCAGACGGTGATGTGGGATGTTGCACCAATTAGTTGTCTGATGAATCTTGATGCACCTTGGTTCTAGTATTACAGTGTAACAGGGTTTACCCATTATTGCTCAGTATGCCATTGTACTGTGGTATACCTTTCAATTGTTTTGCATCATGATATACCACTCATATACTTTATATCATAATATACCACTCAGTTATTTTATGCCATGATATACCACTTCACCATGATATAACAGTTGTTTTGCATCATGGTTTACTGTAGAAAAGCCAAACTATATTAGCAATAATTTTCTCTCTAAACAGGTTTTAGGATGTTAGAGTGAGTAGCAAATGGTATAAAACTTGGATTAGGTTGACTGATTTGGTTTTATTATTGGTCACATTGGTCATTTTTCCCCATGAGTGGAATGACCTGGGTTCAAAACCCATTCATATATACACTATTATAGAATGGTTCCAGAACTGGTCAGGATAGTGTAATTGGGTGTGGTTTCATGCCATTTGTCTATGATTTAGTACCATAGTGAAGTGTCTGAAGGAACAAAAATGATTTGATGACAGAAATTATTATTGTTCATGGGGCATGAAATACAACATACTAGAAGGTGGAACCTGAATCGCAAGAAATAAATATTCTTTTATGCCATTCTTCCTGCAAATATCATGAAGTTTTATGGGATATTGAAAAGTACTAGAGGCAAAATTTATAAATTCCTTTGACTGGAGCTACATGCATTGTTAGAACAGATTTATAAGGAGAAAATACTTTGAGCTCATTAGTTGGGCCTATTCAAAGAACAGACAATCTTCAGATAGTGTAGTGGATGAATTATTTCCAGGTAAACTTCATCCGTAATGTTCCAATATGCAGTAGATGGTTTAGATAGTTGCAAGAACTTTTTAACTATTAAGCATTCTTTGCACAGTCAAAGTGTCAGTTGAAAATGTGCGTATTGATGGTGGATCTCTTCATTTTTAGTTCAGTATCTTTGTACACAATCCCCTGATTCACTAATTATCAAAGAGATCAGAGAAAGCCACATTGCTTATCAGTTGTAGCTTTATAAATGGATTGTAGGTGTTTGGGTGTAGGTTTGAAGGTAAATGTTATGGGAGACTGATTAGATAAACTTAGAACTGCTTCTGATAAGGAATGGGTGAGTGAATGGATATTTTGTATGCATCGGTTGACTCTTTGTGTTAACTGGGTTTGAATATTTCATTATTTAAGACTGTGAAAACAGTTAGGAACTTTGTAATACATAATTATCATGGTTTTCTTTATTTGATCAGAAATGTTTCCAGTTAATTGTCAATTATAAAGACCTGTAAATTATCAAAGATTAGCTCTTTCGTTTCTCACTACAACTGAAGTGTTACAATGGATATGACCTCTGTTACATAGTATTAAACCAGATCAGCCAGCAAACTACCTTACATATTAAGCAAGAGAAGTATGTAATATCAGAGCTAATTAACCCAATTTGGTAATGTACTTGTATAAAAAGATTATAAGGAGAAAAATGGTCCAAAGTGTCTTGGGACTGTTTTCAGGCTGGAGTGTCTGGATACCATGTTAAAGCTTTTTGTCAGTTTAACAGTAAACAATAAAAAGATTTGAATTACATTGTTTGTGCTATTTTGGCATTTTAGCCGCAATTTGATGGCATTACAACGGATCTGAACTGTCTCTTGTGTGTTTGTATAGACCATCTTCTGTTGTTACCATTTTTAGCTCACCTGAGCACAACGTGCTCATGGTGAGCTATTGTGATCGCCTTTTGTCCGTCGTCCGTCATCCGTGCGTGCGTGCGTGCGTCCGTCGTCAACAATTTGCTTTAAACAACATCTCCTCATGAACCGCTGAAGGGATTTTGACCAAACTTCACAGGAATCATCCTTATGATGCCCTCTATCAAAGTTGTACAAATTATTCAGATTGGTTAAAAAAGTAGGTCACAGGAGCTAAAAATAGATTTTAAAAATGCAAACTTTGAAAATCTTCTTCTGCAAAACTGCAAGGCCTAGAGCTTAGATATTTGGTATGTAGCATCATCTTATGGGCCATTACCAAGATTGTACAAATCATAGCCCTACGGTGATAAATGACCCCGCACCAGGGGTCACTTGTTTTACATAGAGTTATATAGGAAAATCTTTAAAAATCTTCTTCTATGAATCCATTAGGCCTAGAGCTTAGATATTTGTATGTAGCATCATCTTATGGGCCATTACCAAGATTGTACAAATCATAGCCCTACGGTGATAAATGACCCCGCACCAGGGGTCACTTGTTTTACATAGAGTTATATAGGAAAATGTTTAAAAATCTTCTTCTATGAATCCATAAGGCCTAGAGATTAGATATTTGGTATGAAGCATCATCTTATGGTTCATTACCAAGATTGTACAAATCATGACCCTATGGTGATAAATGACCCCGCACCATGGGTCACTTGTTTTACATAGAGTTATATAGGAAAAACTTTAAAAATCTTCTTCTATGAATCCATTAGGCCTAGAGCTTAGATATTTGGTATGTAGCATCATCTTATGGTTCATTACCAAGATTGTACAAATCATGACCCTATGGTGATAAATGCCCCGCACCAGGGTCACTTGTTTACATAGATTATATAGGAAAAACTTTAAAAATCTTCTTCTATGAATCCATAAGGCCTAGAGCTTAGATATTTCATATGTAGCATCATCTAATGGTTCATTACCAAGATTGTTCAAATCATAGCCAAACGGTGATAAATGCCCCCGCAATAGGGGTCACTTGTTTTACATAGAGTTATATAGGAAAAGCTTTAAAAATCTTCTTCTATGAATCCATAAGGCCTAGAGATTAGATATTTGGTATGTAGCATCATCTTATGGTTCATTACCAAGATTGTACAAATCATAGCCTTACGGTGATAAATGCCCCCGCACCAGGGGTCACTTGTTTTACATAGAGTTATATAGGAAAATGTTTAAAAATCTTCTTCTATGAATCCATAAGGCCTAGAGATTAGATATTTGGTATGTAGCATCATCTTATGGTTCATTACCAAGATTGTACAAATCATGACCCTATGGTGATAAATGACCCCGCACCATGGGTCACTTGTTTTACATAGAGTTATATAGGAAAAACTTTAAAAATCTTCTTCTATGAATCCATTAGGCCTAGAGCTTAGATATTTGGTATGTAGCATCATCTTATGGGCCATTACCAAGATTGTACAAATCATAGCCCTACGATGATAAATGACCCCGTACCAGGGGTCACTTGTTTTACATAGAGTTATATAGGAAAATGTTTAAAAATCTTCTTCTATGAATCCATAAGGCCTAGAGATTAGATATTTGGTATGAAGCATCATCTTATGGTTTATTACCAAGATTGTACAAATCATGACCCTATGGTGACAAAATGCCCCCACACCAGGGGTCACTTGTTTAACATAGAGTTATATAGGAAAAACTTTAAAAATCTTCTTCTATGAATCCATTAGGCCTAGAGTTAGATATTTGGTATGTAGCATCATCTAATGGTTATTATCAAGATTTTCAAAATGGTGGCCCTTTGGAGATAAATGACCCCGCACTAAGTCTTCTCCTCTGAAACCATAAGGCCCAGTGCTTATATATTTGGTGTGTAGTATTGTCAGGGCTAAAATGTTTAAGATTGAGTTATATCAGAATTCTTGTCTGTTTAAAAACCTTGTAATCAGTTGTAGCAATGGTACTCAGGTGAGCGATCCAGGGCCATCATGGCCCTCTTGTTTCATATAAAACAAAGGGAGTGGAATTAATAGAGTCCTGGTACAAACTGCCAATACCTTTGGCATAACTGGAGTATGTTGTTACTGAGAAGGTATGACGCAAAAGCCCCAGGTATTTTTAGATCAATTGAGAGAAACTTGCTTGGGAGTATTTGTTCTATTGACTTCTAGAGAATTTACAGTTGACTTCCATAGAATTTACAGTCGGCAGAAAGTTGGAAGGAGATTATAGCACAAGAAATGTTCCTGATTGCCAAAGGAATGCAAGACTAACTACATCTGCCGATGAAGAGTGTATGAACTATGTAGGAATGTTTTGGGGTTATTGTTTCTCTGTAGATTCAGTTAAGAGAGTGTGCAACTTCATGACAGTTTGACTGGTCACCTGCAGTGTGGAGCAGGAAGTAAGACTTGTGGGACCAAATTCACAGTTGACTGTAGACTGTGTCACTGAAGACTGTGTCACTGAAGACTGTGTCACAGTAGATGTAGACTGTGTTCTAGTCAGTTGTAGACTGTTACAATGTAAGATTTTGGCAGTACAGATAGTTCATTATTGTAAACATAAAGACTGTGCTACAGCACTGTTTCAAGATTTGCTTCACGATGCTTTGTTGGTAAAAGAGTCATTATGTTGTTTAATTCTCGTTTATTTTTCACTGCTTTAAATAAACATATGTTGTCTAAGGGTGGCCAGGTGTTGTTGTAGTAATTTGGGTTTGTGTGTGTTTTAACATGTTGCTTTTTGTAACGCAAGTAAAAAAGAAAATGTATGTTAGTTTGAAGTTGGATGAAGTACCATGACTCATGTTTTAACTCAGACTCTCACAACTTGCACATGCACTGATTAACATGAAAATCTGAGCCCTTCCCCCAAAGATGAGGTATCCATGGCAGGTTATCAATCCATTAGGCTGGGCTTATCTGCTGTGTTTGGATGGAGATGGTTAACTCTAGTCACAGTCTGTAATAAAGAAATTCCTCTCAGAGAGTTCAGTCTAAACATAGTGAAGCTCAAACTCATATTACATAGGGCAAAGGCCCTATTCCACGTAGTCTCTCAGTCCAAACATTGTTAATCTCGACAACCTAAGTTCAGTGGCAAATCTGAATGCTGTGTACATCATTGTTAAATATCTGTGTGATTTGGCTATTCCGGAGGGGGGGGGGGATGAATGCTGGCTATAGAATAGGCCACAAGGACTATAAATTTAGTGGATTTTAAAGTGAACCAGAAGCAGGTAGAAGTAGTCAAAAGGATCAATGAGTATTTTAATGAACTGGTGAACCAGGAAAAAATAAGTCACAAAGAATACAATTTCATTGAATAAGTGAAATGAGCAAGAGATGGACACCTTGAATGAATAAGAGAGAAATGGACTTTAAATGCTTCAGCTTTCATGGTGATAAGATTTATTAGATAAAAATATAATCAGTTCTAGTCCATTTTATTCTTTTTGTAATATTTGGTTTACATTGAAAAGCAAGTCATATTTGTCAATAGAGCGACATACTGGAGGTAGGTACATCAGTGAGAGCACTGTGAAAGAGGCAGACTTAGTAAGCCAGTCTTGCGTCTGCTACTGTCATCAGTTTCCGCAGATGTAATAAGTGAGGTCTTGTTACTTTGTTATTCAAAAGACGTCCGTACTAACGCAAGTAACACCACCAGGAAAACATATTTGTTAAGACTTGTGTTTGTGTCATGTCACATGTGTGATCCTGTCTGAGAACTGAAAATCCATCAGGAATGGGAGATTTTTTTCCCCCAGTTTGTAAACTTTTTGTCATTAGTAGCATCATTTAGGAGAAATGTTCTTGTATCAAAGAAGCATAATGATGAGTTGGAATTTAGTCCAAATTTATGATGGAATTTTCAGGAGATTTTCTTATTTAACAAAACATTAATGTTTGGCAAGTGGTGGTAATAGGTATTTAAAAAAAGCCATGGATATTTTTAGGTAAAGTATTTCCTTGTTCATGCTTTGGCTCAAAAACCACCCGATACCATCAACATTAGCGCTAAGTTATTCTTGAAAATCTAAGTAAGTTACAAACACATTCCACCACTTCAAAATATTTAAGAAAAGGATGACACATGCTAGGAAAAAAAAGCCTACTAACATTTCTTGTATAAAATGAAATATTTAATATATTTTTGGGGGGAAACAAGAATGATAAGTTTGTATAGTTTTAACACATACAGTATGGTATGATGTGTGATACCCTTGGTCATCACTTGAATTATAAAAGTTCATTGTTGTGAGGGTTGTTGATTTATTATCAGAACTTTGGTATATTTTCATTATTCTTTGGTCCTTAGAGGGAGGGGGGCTTTTATTGGGAAGGTATGGTAATTCAAATGGCTCCTTGTTACATAAACAAGTTAGTGAATATCAAAAATAAGAAATAATGTTGTGTTGCTGAAATGTCTTAATGTGGGTTTTTTAAAGAGCAATTTTGCTTGAAGATGAAAGGAAATATTAAAGTACAGAAATATTGTTACAGTGATAAAGGTAATAAGTGGAATGTTTTTATCTGGAACACTTTCCCTGGCATCTCCATGCATGAATATGCTACATAATATACAGAATAACTGGAAAGTATTCGGATTTTGCAGCTACTTGTGGGATGGCACTTATCAGATGGTCAGTACCCTTTGGTTAAGAGTGTACTGGTAATTGGAGTTCCATGTTTACTAGATGTTTATAAATAGTGGTGAGGGGGTGGGAGGGAGGTTCCAGGATGTTTATATACACTTACAAGGGATGGGACAACTTCTGCAGGCTTAGTTTGATCACAGTTTTGAGGGTTTGTTTGGTGGTTATTGAAGGGGTGATGTAAATATTGACAGTAAAGCATGATGGAGGGATGTATATTGAATAAACAGTAAGAATAGTTAGGTGGAATGATCTTTTTTTTACATAGTAGTTTGATACACTCTTGTGAAGGGAAGAAAGGTTTTGAATCTTGAATTTACTGATTTATAACAAAAGAGATTTTGATTCCACTGTTTATCCATCAGTCTGCATTTTCTTTTCATTTTACTTATACAAGCTCTTAGTATAGACTTTGCGAGGCCCTTGAGATCGTGGATGAGAGGGTAAAGTCGCTGGCTTTAACACTCACTCAGCCCCTCACCACATGGGTTCGAATCCCACCAGGGTCATTCGGATTTTCATGTGAGGAAGCCTTCCAGCTGTCTTGCGGTAGGTCGGTGGTTCTACCTGTAATTAGCAGGATGTCGCTTTATGACTGAAATGCTGTCGAAGCAATGGTAAACTCAAATAGTCAAATCTAGTCATAGAATTAGCCCCTTGTTTTTCAAATATTCAAATGTGTGATCTACATTTACTGGTCTACAAGTCTCCACTGTATAAGAGAAGGATGCTGTAGATATATTTCTAAATTTTAAATGTGTTTGATAATAGAAAAATGAACTGAAAAAAAAACAATAAACTGACTCTTCATGATGCATAAAAATGTCTTCCTGTTGCCATGGAATCCAGCTCTCTATTAAAGGTTATTACTCAAGTTAATTATGGTTAGAAACCCCCGTTGCTTTTCCACATAAATCTATCAAGCATGGTACCACTTAAGTTACAAATGGTTTTCTCTATCATTCACATAGTCACTGACTTTTCACTTGTATCAGTACCAAAATCCTCTCAAGGACTGACACATGATTAGGATCTAGAATCGGGGACCATAGAGATGGGTTACTATAGCAACAAGGGTTATATTTATCTGGCCTGCAAGAATGGGTTTCCAACATTGCCAGGATAGTTCAGATTGGCAAGATGGTTCAGGTGGCTGCCCTGATAGTCAGATACAGATGTTGATAGGAATGTCTTACCTTGTCTCACCTGGCAGTTTTGTATTATTTTACCATATTCCCATTAATAAATGCCCACATCTTTAATAAACATTGCCCTCTCCGTAATGTCTCCCATTGTATAAGGAAAATAGATTTTCTCCCACCCTCCTCTGTTATCTCTAACAGTATATGGAATAGATCCAAGTAATGGCTTTTATACAACACGTTAATTATAACAAAAATACAAAAACTAAAGTTCATATACATTTAAAAGTGCATAGTAAAACAATAAACATGTCTAACTTATAAGTAAATACGAAAATAGGGGGCATAAACTTGAGGCCTAGACAATGTTAATTAAATATTCCCAGGGGCATATATTGGATGAAGGTGGTATATATTGATGTGGACCATAGACAGATACTTTATCAAAATTACTGCTGAATTGTGTTGTAATTTCAAGACAATGTAAAAACATGTTTTAATTCATTTTGGATTCTTTTAATCATTTGGGAAACAATTTCATTTGACCTATAATAATCTTTCCATGAATAGACCTGTGTCATATTCAACCAACATTTCTTAGTGATTAATAAAGCTTAAATTCTCAAGAGCAAATTTCATAAGTCTTGTTTCTTTAAAAGAATACTCAAATATTTATCTCTTAACAATTATTGAGAATTATTAAGGTATTAATTAATTTCAGCTAAGTTAACCTTTTCCCTAAAATGAACCATAAAACCAGATCAGCCTGCGATTAACTCACAGGCTGATCAGGTTTTATGCTGTTCGCTGCTCCTCAGTGGTCTGGAAATGAGGATTTTGTAATCAAATTTGGTAAGGTTTAACTGTGGTTTTCTGCAGATCAGGCTTTATTTGATACCTATTGAGTGCATCAAAATGAGTCTATATGAGGGAAAGGGTTAAAACTGTTTTTCTACATATTTGATCATTCTAATCCTTTGTGTATGGCCAAGAGGTAAGAGTATCTTCCCCTGTAAGCAGGAGGTTGTTGGTTTGATCCCAGGATTTGAATACAAAAGTCACTGCATACATGTATAAGGTTTGTCCCAAGACTGGTTGACCCAGGGTTCAGAATGTTGCGGGTGTGGTATCATCACTTGCTCAAAAGTTTCTAAATGAATGAACTACTGTATAAAAACCCAAGCAAACAATCTACAAGGATTGACAGCTTCAAAATATTATAGAAATGGGAGCTGAGAGATTATGAAATACTGCAATGTTGGACATGTTCGGTCTAGAACTTGAGACAAGTAAAAGTAATGGTTGTGATAAAAGTAGATACAGCTGTAGATGAGTAAAGGAAAGAAGCCGTGATGGTGTTTGCAAGGTGGCAATTGTAATATTAGTTGGAAGTAGTAGACAAGATAGTAGCTGAGATGATGATGAAAGTAGCAGATGAAGCAGTGATTGTTGCTGAACTAGTAGTCGAAGTCGATGTAATAACAGCAGAAACAGAAATGGTGGTGGTAGCTGCAGTAGTAGATGTAGAAGTAATAGCTGTTAAGGCAGAGGCAGTGGTCACTTGAGTAGAAGTGGCAGTAGCAGTGATAGCAGTAGAGATAGGTGGTGGAAGCTGCTCCTTAGTGGTCTGGAAATGAGGATTTTGTAATTAAATTTGGTAAGGTTTAACTGGTTTTCTGCAGATCAGGCTTTATGTGGTACCTATTGAGTGCGTCAAAATGGGTCTATATGAGGGAAAGGGTTAAGGACTTGAATATTTCATAAAATAGTAATGGTGGAATGTGTATCTACCTAGATTAAGAATATAAGTATTGACTTGACTTGACTATTTAAGTTTACTGTCGCTTCGACAGTATTTCAATCATATATCGATGTCCAGCTAATTACAGGTGGAGGAAGACCCCAAATGCATGGAGCCATCCGGGTAGAACCACCAACCTACTGCAAGCCAGCTGGAAGGCCTCCTCACATGAAAATCCGAATGACCCTGCCGGGTTTCGAACCCACGCGGTGAGTGGCTGAGTGAGTTTTAAAGTCAGCGACTTTACCCTCTCGGCCACGGAGGCCCCGAATATAAGTATGACTTAACGCTAATATTGCTGGTGGAATTTAAGTTTCATTACCCCGTACTGTGGAAACATTTTTTTTCATGGGACTCTAAGTTTTGTTGATTGCTTAGAGGGATTTCTCCATGTATATTAACCCTCACGAAAACCGCATTTCATAGACCTAACATTTTCCAAGAACTTAAATCCACAAATAATTGTACCCATTAAATTCCCTAAAGTACAAAAGCAACATAATTCAATGTCAAAAAAAAATATTTTACAGTATTAAATTACCCTAAAAGAAGGGGACCGGAGTGGTTAGACTGTACGCCTCGGGAGCAGGAGGTCGTGGGTTCAATCCCTGGCCGCAACATACCAAAGTCGTAAAAAATGGTACTGTTATAGCTCCCTTACTTGGCGCTCAGCAAATAAGGGTAGTTGCAGGACTGGTTGGCCACATGTCTACTGCGTGATACTGCAGTGTGGCAGCACTATATCAGTCTCATGTAGACATCCTCTCCAAATGACTGAAATACTGTCGGTGGGACATTAAACCCAACAAACAAACAAACAAACTAAAAGAAGGGGCGCATAACTCCAGCTAGCCTTTAGCCTTCACCTGGCACAAGATATGTTACAAACCACCCATATGTGTATGTACATGCTGCTCCCTATCTTTGATCTAAGTGCAAGATCTAATCAGACTCTCTTGTGATTCATACCTGAAAGTTGTGGAGATTTGCAGCTCTATTCATTTACTACAGGGTATTAACTTCACATAGATCAGTATCTCTGTGATGCCAGGGTTTATTTCTATGGGGTAATTTTATTAGTATAAGTTTAATTTAAGGCTTCAATGTTCCCATTTGATCTTAGAATTTTATTGAGGAAAAAAATGTTCAATTTTTTTTTGATTTTTTTTTTTTTTTTTTTTTTTTACAATCTTAATAAAACCTTACTAGTAATAAGACTGTGATACAATTATCAACTTCATGTCTTAATTATATGTGGTCTGTTTATCATGCTAAACCAATTGATATTTGAAAAAGGTCCTAATATACAGATGTTTCACTTATTTATAGTACGATGATGCTCATGTAAAGGTGGTCTTCATAATTATATGACACAAACTATTGGACTCTATAATATATGTATGCAAACTATTACTTAAAAGGTTATGTCACTTGTAAGTTTATAAGGGATTTCCTCTATACATTAAATGCAGGCAAGGAAAGATTTTCACAGCTGCTTCCTGAAGCCCATTGACCTATCCTGCCTCCATTACTGAAGAACTAATCTCCATGCATTAAAGAGCTTGACCTCCATGACCTGTACCTCCATGTTTAAAGAGTTGTTGTTCTAAAACAGCTGAATCTTCATGTCTTATCCAGAAAATGTCAGATTAACCTACAATCCTTCAGTGGAGCCAAATAATTTAACAGCCATGTCTTAAGAATTGTTCATTATTTGTTGGGGTTTTTTTTGTATCTGGTCAGATCAATTTACTTTAGTCACATGTATAAAATCAGAAGAGGCTGAATATATATATATTACAAATTTGAGTTGCTGCACTACAAATTGTTAACCCTGTGGCTCATATATACAATAAGCATCTTGAGCAAAAAAGATTCTATGTAACCCTTTAGTTTCCATGCTTTGGCAAATCAGACAGTTATATTCAGTAGCTTCAATTAAGTCAATAAGTGTGATCCTTTAGTGTTTATTCTAATGTACTTGGCACTAACCAATTTTCCATATGGCCCTCATATACTGTTTGAGTTAAACCATTTATGTTTTCGAAAATATATCTGTAAATTGTATATAATTTTAACAAGTGTAAGAAAAAATCTCAATAATTGTTATGTGAATACAGTCCCAGGTGAATTATGGGTAACAAAGAATCTAGTGCACTATTTGACCTTGTTACCAAGGGCAGGGGCGCCTGGAAAAGACATCAGTTGCTGGCTGCACACGACAGACTGCACCAAATATCTAGGTCAGCACCAGTATATTAATCATAGTTACCTGGAGGACAGCTGTGATTATGGATCCAGCTGCTATCATACAATGTCTGTCCCATGGGGATAGGTATACCCCAGTACAGTATAATAGAACAGTATAAAAAGATATTGTACCATCCTGCCTACTTCTGTCCTAATTACAGAGTTCACTATCCTCATAAGCCATTGAGAAACAGCAATAAGACATATTTGATGTCTGAAGGTTAATCACCAATTTGAGTTGCATTCTCTTTAGTTATGCCCTCATTTTACTTACTGAATGCTTAGTGTAAATCTATTGTAAATGCTTCTTTATTTTTAAATATCAATAATTTAGTACCAAGCCCTCCTTTTGAATTTTACATTATTATTCAATATCTTGAGATGATTTACTTGCGCAAGGGATATAGCAATCTTAACATAAACATGCATTTTGCCTGAATTTATTTTATTGATCATTTTTATGCTCCCAGGCAGGCGATCATATAGTTGGCACTTTGTCCATCCGGTATCTGACCCAATCAAATTTGCTTGTCCAGAGAATAACTCAATAATTATTGGATGATTAGCTTCAAACTTTAAATAAAGGTACCTAAAGATGGGGAGACGTACAGTGCACATAAGCCATGACTCTATCTGAGTTAATTTATTAATTACCACCGTTAGTTTATTTTTCTTGTCTGGAACATAACTTGAAAATTATTGGATTGATTAACTTAGAAAAAAATCAAAAACTGCTGGATGGATTAGCTTTGACCTTGGAATATAGGTATGTGGTGTTGAGTAAGGGTGCAAGACTCAAGAACTATAACTCTATCTGCATTTATTTATCTCCCTTTGTTTAATTTTCTTGTCAAGAAAATCATAAACTCCAGCTCCTTCCAAGCTGTCTGATCAGGGTTTTCTCTGTTTGCTCATGTAGCATTGTAGCTCAGATTCTGCATAGCCTGCATTGCCAAAACAGATCGATTGTTTTGCATCTCAATGATCAGTAATCTATTCATGAATTTTTAGTTGAATATTCATGAGGTCAAGGGTTAAGAAAATTCATTCTCTGGATTGGATCCTGACTCTGCTTAAAGGATAAGTCACCAATACTGCTTAGCAATGTTGTAATACTATGTTTGTATTTTAACTAAATGACTATACATACAAGTCTGCTTAATAATCAACAAACTTTTTATAATGGATCTATAATAATTATAATTATAGTAACGTTACACACCTTAGAATTGGGTCCATTTTTCTCAATGGTACATCTGTATACATAGAAAATTCCATGTGCAGTTATGTTCTCAGATGATATACAAGGTTATCAGTAGATGGAAATTATGGATGATTTAATGTTTGATTAACTAATGCTATTCACATATTGCAGGTTGATTATACGACTGTACTGTATGGAGTGAGGCAGTATTGTTTACTCATTATTGTTGTGTTAATTAGAACACCAGCTTTTGCACTAGTTCATGGAATGTTTTCAAGTGTTATGCTAGATTCTGTGGCAGCTTTTTATGAGTTTGTTGATATCAAATATTTATTTGATACGCAAGTAATGTTGTTTATTTATTGGGTTTAACATCCCACCAGCAATGTTAGTCTTTTGGAGACTTACCGGTATGTCAGCTTGAGATTGATATAGTGCTGCCACACTGCAATATCATGCCGTTACATGTGGCATGATACCACACCCAATCACATTATCCTGATACCGAGCCAACCAACCCTTCAACTGCCTGTATATGCTTAGTGCCAAGCAAGGGATCAACCCTTGCTTGTGTATACCAGTACTGTTTTTTTACAACTTCGGTGTGTCATTCACAACCTCCAGATTGTAGGATAGTCGCCTTGATCACCTGGACTGGTACACCAGTAAATGTTGAATTGAAAGCTTGTATACAATTATCTGTTAGATATAAAAAAAAATAACATTCTAACTCATTTAGGCTCATTGGCAAACAGTGGAGACCTAGAATGTAGGAGCTGTCTGATTAGAGTCTTTTTTCTTTCTTTTTTACACAATCAATTCTTCACAGTTTGCACAGCAAAGTTTCATTTCAGAAAATTGATATTCATCATGCCATAAATTTTGCATGAATGGGTCAAATATGTCCACTGATAATAATGTATATACACTGTATGAACCAATAAGCTATAAAAGTACATTCTTTAGGTTAACCCTTTCCCTCATATAGACTCATTTTGACGCCCTCAATAGGTACCACATAAAGCCTGATCTGCAGAAAACCACAGTTAAACCGTACCAAATTTAATTACAAAATCCTCATTTCCAGACCACTGAGGAGCAGCGAGCAGCATAAAACCTTATCAGCCTGCGAGTTACTCTCAGGCTGATCTGGTTTTATGTGTTCGCATAGGTCTTTTCATGGTGTCCTCTATGAGGGAAAGGGTTAAATAAAATAAGTTATTTGTTTCCACTTACATGTTAAAAATAAATAGGGTCGGTGGGTTGGTAAAACATTTTTAATTTTAACTTTTTTGCTAATTTTCTTTTAAAGGGATGTGATGGAAAAAAGCATTTTGCAACCAAAACAAGTAACTTTTTATTACGCCTTATTCACATCATATGTATGTACATAACAAGATGTTTGACAAAAATAAAATATAGCAGAAACTTCTATATAAAAACAAATCATGACATGATAAAATTAGTTGACAGAAGATAAAATCTCCAAACAGAAATTAAGACAATGAGATACAAAGTAATAACAACAGTTTTGCATTGCATGTATATATTAATTATTCACAAGGCACCTCTAATACAGGTAATAATTAAGTAACTTTTATTTATTCTAAATAAGCAAAGAAAGATAGCTTGTGTGATGAGTTATATATGGTTGCAGTTGGCTGTTCATGAATACATGGTGCCAGACATCTGTGAGTATTCTTGTTACAATAGGCTCATAAGCCATGTGACTGTGACTGGCTCTTTCAAGAGGATTGTAATTAATAATCAACCACTATTCTCATTCCAAATCCATTAACCCTTTCCCTCATATAGACTCATTTTGACGCACTCAATAGGTAACACATAAACCAAAACCTTATACCTTACCAAATTTAATTATTAAGTTCTCATTTCCGACCACTGATCTGTAGTATTCACGTTCGCCTAGGTCTTTTCATGGTGTCCTCCATGAGGGAAAGGGTTAATCCATACAAGAAATGAGAAAGACTGAAGTGCATGTTAAGACAAAGTCACCTTGTTCTACAAAGACAGGCCTCGTACCTGTAAATATCATAGCTTAAGCCACTGCAGGCCATCTGTTTGCAATTTGTGATCATTCCTGGATGTAGTTTATTAAGGTTTCGCTAGGGATTACAAAAAGATGTGGAACCAGTCTCTGTCTCAGACTAGACTGGTATTAGACTGTGTTGCAGCAGCACAGTATAGAAACAGTCAGATCTCCAACAGACTGGTTCCAGACTATTATAACTAATAATTTACCCATGTGATATAAGCATTTGTTCTTGGACTGGTTGCTAATTAGTGGTACTCAGTCTGATGAATTGGCAACTAGAATTATTACTCCCTACCCCATTCTGACACTGATCAGTATTTAGATGATAGGTCACCTGGCATGTACACTGTAGGTAATAACTTACTTATATTTACCCTATATTAGTCCCCTACCGGCTTCGCTGAAGGGGACTATAGGTTTGCACTCCGTCCGTCAGTCACACACATGTTTTCCGGACTTTTTTTTTCTAAACACTTGCAGATATTCATCTAATTTTTGGTGTGTGAGTCTACCACCATGACTTACAGATCAAGTTTGAGTTTCGTTCCGGTCCACTGATTTTTGACGGAATTACGGCCCTTGGAATTAGAAAGTATCGTTAAAATAGCAGTTTTCCGGACTTTTTTTCTTAACGCTTGCAGATATTCATCTAATTTTTGGTGTGTGAGTCAACCACCATGACTTACAGATCAAGTATGAGTTTCGTTCCGGTCCATTGATTTTTGACGGACTTACAACCTTTGGAATAAGAAAATTTCTTTAAAATAGCAGTTTTCCAGATTTTTTTTCTAAACGCTTGCAAATATTCATCTAAGTTTTGGTGTGTGAGTCTATCACCATGAGTTACAGATCAAGTTTGAGTTTCGTTCCGGTCCATTGATTTTTTAACGGAATTACGGCCCTTGGAATTAGATTTTTTTTTTAAATAGCAGTTTCTCTCCACCTGTAATTAGCTGGATGTTGTTATATGACTGAAATAAACAGGTTGTGTTTGTGTGTGTGTTGGGGGGACTTAGTATTGCCTAAGCAATACTTTACATAATACAATATATAGACTCATTTGATGCATTGGCAAACAGAGCAGACCCTGATCAGACAGCTCCTATAGGATGATGTCCATTAGACATTCAGAGCTTGTGGCCAAAGCAATTTTAACATCTAAAAGTTTTTCTATGATGAAATCCTGTTGAAGAAAATGCATAGTGTGAAAAGTCATACCCAGGCTCAAACTCAATATGACATCTGATAGATCAGTAGGGATAAAATTATTGCAGCAAAGTGTTTTAGTTTTAGCTGGAATTCCACAATATTTTCTAAATACCGCAGTACTTTCTTTAAGGAATAAAGAGGATATTTTTTGTTTTCATCGAGATATGAAAAAAAAACCTGGTCACACTGTATGTATGAGTGTGTTCAGGTTTTATTTCATACCTTGATGAAAACAAAAAATATTCTCTCTATTCCTTATGATTTAATATCACTTATGGCTGTTAGAAGGAAAATTAAAGCATATTCATAATTCACTTCTTTTATTTCATTATTGTAAATCATATGCATGTTTCATCTTTAATCATGAGATGCACTTACATGGTAAAGGTGGATAAGCAAACACTTTTTTTTTACCCTGATAATTATTCATGGATGAATATTCATTTGATGAAATTTAAAAGGTATAATTATGAAACAATGGAATGTTCCTTTGTTATGTACACGTGACGTCATTCTTTCTTTTTTTTCATTTTTTTTTTTTTTTCATGTGGATATAAAAAATAAAATCAACAAATCACAGCTCACCAGTAGTAATGAAAACAAACAATATTATAGACATATTGGTCTGACATTGAAAATACAATATGTTAGGGCTTGATTTTAAACATTAAAGCCCCTTGTAGATAATCAGTTTACATTCACTGTGACTTTATCTCAGATATATTCCAACCCCTTCCTCATTAGACCAAACATTTTGTTTTATGGTGTTTGCCCAAAATGCACCAAAAATTAAAGGCATATTCAATGATAATAGTAAGCCAAGCATTGGCATCAACTTGTCTTTTTTCATATTCATAGTTGTTAAAGTAAACATTATTTTACCTGAATTAGTTTCTCCAGTTAATTGCTTGTGTTATATTTGTCTACAGTGCTTATTTTTATCTGAAATTTGGCATTACATCAGGAGATTTAATTTAGGTCTATTCTTAGCGTGGTATTCACTCAATAAATTCCTCTATTCTTAGGATTGATCCTCTTTGAATTCTAACAGGTAAATAGTACTAAATACACAAGTCTTTCTCTTGAGGATGTGGGGGTAAAGTTGGGAAAGCATATTCAAAAGTAAAAAGGAAAATGCCTGATTTGTTGGGTATTATACCTAAGAAATTATTTCAATGTTCAATCAGGTTTTTTCAATGTTTCCATTAAGTGAACACTTTAAAGATTATTTTTTGTCTGATCAGGTTTAAGTAATTATATGGGGAAAAAGCAAGGCATTCAATAGTTTCTAGATACCATTTGCAGTGTTGAGTTGAAATTTAGCTTAAAAATACTGAAATTATTCACGTGCAGAAGAATTAGATTTCATTTTTATTTCAATAAAGTGATATAATGTTGTATAATTAGCTATATAATGAGATTTAACCCTTTCCCTCATAGAGGACACCATGAAAAACCTATGCGAACAGCATAAAACCAGATCAGCTTGTGAGTAACTCGCAGGCTGATCAGGTTTTATGCTGTTCGCTGCTCCTCAGTGGTCTGGAAATGAGTATTTTGTAATTAAATTTGGTAAGGTTTAACTGTGGTTTTCTGCAGATCAGGCTTTATGTGGTACCTATTGAGTGCGTCAAAATGAGTCTATATGAGGGAAAGGGTTAAATTAACCTTTTACCTCATATGGAAGTGTTCTAATGTATTGGCAAAAATGACAGACCCAGATCAGATAGCACCTGGAAATTGCTGTCTGATCAGGGTTACCTCTGCTTGCTCATATAGTGCTCATATAGATTTGACACAGTCTACATGACAAAGAACAATCCATTGTTTCATAGTTATACTTTTTAAAGTTCAGCAAATGAATATTTATCCATGAATATTCATGAGGGTAAAAAAATGTTTGCCTATCTGCCTTTAACATGTTAGTGCATTTCATGATTAAAGGTGAAACATGCATCTAATTTACGATCATGTATACAGCTATTAGATACTGCTTTAGAAAAGTGGGTGAATATAGGGCCTTCAGATCTGTGTGAATTAGTTGTTTCCATGATGATAATTACCTGTTTAACAAAGTCTGAGCTGAAGCAGCAGTTGGGTCTGCAGTTTGCCCAGCATGTGTAGCTTATCAGTCGACACTATCTTATCTGCTTGCAGACCTTTTGGTTTTACATTATGCAGATGAAGTATATGTGTGTATCTAGAGGAGGCACACCTGGGGGTGGGGGGAGTATCACCTGGGGTAATTAATTATCCAGGTATTAATTGGCATTTTATTTTCATTGTTAATTGGATGTTCTTGTGGTATGTGTTAAATAATGAACATTATACTTACAGTTCAATAACATTGACTGTTTACAAGACTGTAAAGTGTTTGTGGGGGAGAAGAGGAAAACTTTTTGTGAAAGATGAAATTAAAATACCTGTACTGGACCTCAGTTTACAAACTTCATTCAAAATTGTAATCTTCATACATGTGGAGGTAAACTTTGCACATGACTTGCAGGAGAATCTCACTCACCTACACTGATTAATACCGTGAAAAATTATAAAATAAACCATCCTTTGTTCTTAAAATTGTGCAACTTGACTTCAAAAGTATAACAAGTTATATGATACTCAGGCCACATTTGTCATTCCCTGTTAGATAAATTTCCAGATATATAAAAAAATAACATTAATAAAATGTAAGGGACCTAAAAGACCTACACAGCGTATTGTATTTTAAATTAACTTTTTTTGCCACATAAGGGCATATTTCCAATGAATCTTCTGGAAGTCTTTGGGATTCAGGAAAAGTCCCTGTAATGGTTCTGCTACATTTCAGACCTCATGGCCTTTCACGGAGATATCCAAGGTTTCCTAATGTTTCATTAGGGTACCTTGGTTATCTTGGTAGAGTTTAAGTGGTCTAAGACAAAGCAGCACATCGTGAGATACCCCCTTTTTGAATCATTAATTTGGCTATATAGATCACATTGTTCCATCTAGTGATCCCATCATGTCCTATGTTTGGATACCTTCAGTGATTGCTTTTGTTCTTGCGTTCCACACTTTCAGATGTACTTCCTGCATTAAAAAAAAAACACCTAAATTTGAATCATTTTTGAAAAACCTATTTGCCACATACAAGGTTGTGGTCCTGTACAGTACAAAAACCTAAGATTGGTGGAAACTATAACACAACTCAGAGACTACAGCTAACTGCGAATCTACTCAAACTCGGGGTCTTACAATCTTCCATTCATAATTGTGGCGTAGAAAATTTGAGGGTAGTCATATTGACGTTATCAGCCGTCATAATGTTCTCCTCTCGGGGATTTTTTACATACCCTTGATATACTAAACAGGCCTTAGCACTTCCCGGAAGTGTATTCCAGGCTTCATTTGATCGTAGTTGACTGTCTGAATGCGATGATAGTCTAGAGGGTAAACAGTACCGTTTCTAGTGAAAATAATCATTCAGAAGAGTATCTTGTCTTACTGAACTGTCGACTCAAGATAAACAATAATTTGAGAACAGACTGCTTAAATATGTAAATACCAGGTTGTAATTCATTAAAGATTATCATTGTGTCTCATCTGTTGCAGACATCTGCGTTGAACCCTTTCCTCATAGAGGACCCATGAAAAGACCTAGCTAACAGCATAAAACAGATCACCTGCGAGTAATCAAGGCTGATCAGGTTTCTATGCTGTCGCTGCTTCTCAGATGTCTGAAATGAGTATTTTGTAATTAAATTTGTAAGGTTTAACTGTGGTTTTCTGCAGATCAGGCTTTATGTGATACCTATTGAGGGCATCAAAATGAGTATATATGAGGGAAAGGGTTAACCCATTGCCTTAAATATTGATTTGTTTTAATACCGTGACATTAACAGAGCAATTCTCTGATGGAGCAGTTTAACAAGGGTCTCCTCAGTTTGTTTGTACAATATTTTAGTTCAGATTCTAACACAGTCTGTACGTGGCAGAGAAAAATCCATTGTTTCATATACCATTTAAAGTTCATGAAATTAATATTCATAGATATGTACATGAATATTCATGAAGTAAAGGGTTGATAATTTATAGTATGCTAATCCACCTTTGACATGCATTTCAGGATTAAAAGGGAAAATATGCCCATGGTTTACATATATAGAGCTGTGAAACACTACTTTAGAAAAGTGAATGAACATTGGGCCTTTGGGGCTATGTGAATTATTTCAGCATTGTTCATTAAATTAATATTTTTTGAAGCCATAAATTCATGAATATTCATGAGGTAGCTGCTGAATGGAGGTCAAACAACGATTTTATTTCCTGGAACCTGGCTGCCTGAAAGAGGCTGGCTGTTGATGCACAACCAATTACTGTATGCTGTGTTCCTCATGGCTGTCTGTCAGTCTTTTGTGAGCTATTGTGATCTCGTGAGTGTCCGTCGTCCATCGTGCGTTGTCAACAATTTAGTATTTACACTCTATCACCTTCATTTCCTAAGCAATCATCTTCAAACTTTAAGACAATGTTTTTGACCATAATATTTCGATTGAGTTCAAATATGGCTGAGATCAGTCAATTAGGTCAGGCGTTATGCCCCTTTTAATATTAAAAAAATGCAAGATTTCACTTTGTTTATACTCTAGCATCTTCATCTTTTGAGCAATCATCTTCAAACTTAAAGACAATGTTTATGACCATAATATCTCGATTGAGTTCGAATATGGCTGAGATCGGTCAATTAGGTCAGGAGTTATGCCCCTTTTAGTATTAAAAAAATGCCAGATTTCACTTTGTTTACAGTCTAGCATCTTCATCTTTTGAACAATCATCTTCAAACTTTATGACAATGTTTATGACCATAATGTCTCGATTGAGTTTGATTATGGTTGAGATCGGTCATTTAGGTCAGGAGTATTTGTCCCTTATTGATTAAAAATGCCCGATTTCACGTGTTTGACCCCTACAGGTTCATTTTTTACAATCATATAAACTTTAAGACAATTTTATGACCATAAGCTCATAATTGAGTTTAATTATGTCTGATTTTGGCTGGCTAATTTAGGAGTTATGCCCCTTTCACTATAAAAAAAAAAAGAGCAAGATTTCACTTTGTTTCTTAAGCAATCATCTTTCACAGGTGAGCGATTAATGGCCATCTTGGCCCTCTTGTTATTTGTATGTTGCCTGGCTAGCCTACATGCTATTCAAACAACCACTTGCAACTGATCTTGTGTAGTTGCACAAAATAAATATTGTATAAATTTTATATTTTCCTTTTTTCTCATTTCAGGTGATACTTCAAAGAATTCCAAAATGGAGATAAATATTGATGATATTGGTAAGTTCTTTAATTATTGAATTAATTTTGTTCTAATTTTAAGATTTTTCTCAATTAAAAGTTGATTGAATTTGTTTCAATTAAAGTTTAAAAAAAAATTCATTTGTGCAATCTTTTGTTGAGACAATATTATATTACTGGATTAACTTGGACAAAAAGAATAAAGACATTGTTCACTCTTCTTAACAATTCTTTGCTTGATAATTAATTTCCAACATTGAAAAACTGTGTACTTCCATATCAGATAACCAGCCAGATTTCACTCCCGAGACAAACTGAAGTTATGGCCCTTTGATAATTATGATAAAATATCCCATAGATTCACTTACTTTTTCCAAATTAAAATCGTTCTCTTTCCTATAAACTGACATTCGTGGACAGATTTGCAATACAAAACACTGTTCTTTACTTTCTTCTCTATGTTATATTAAAATCAGAGGTAAAAAGTTATCTTTCAGGATGAAGGATTTCTTGGCAGGGGAGACTTTTACATTTACCCCATACGAAGTTTAATCAGATAATGAGTTTGAATGTTGAAATGAAGAATTTAAAGACATAGGCATCTTAAAAATTGATCTGAAGATAACTCTCTTCTGATTTCACTCTACCAGTCTACTACACAGGTCTTCATGTGCTGTAAAAGTTGAGTGGAATGCTTGGCAGTGGTTAAAACTTGTTTGGTTTTGTTCTTACCTGAAATGAGTTATAGATATTGGATAATAGTCAAGTAATAATTCATATTTGATTTTTTTTTTTTTTTCTGATTTTTTTTTTTTATAAGATTCTAGATTTTTTTTAGCCAGTCAAAAATAACATTTAGGAATAATTCTTCTCTTTTGATTATGTATAACATAAATCTAACTTAAAAAACATATCACATTTAAATTGCACCTGACATTTCTACCAGGAATTCAGCCGTATGACACTGGGTTTTCCTCTTTACCACTCAAGAATGACCAAGGACAAAACCTATGTGACCAGTAAAAAAATGCTTCTGGTCTTCTCAAAATAAATTTGTACACAAGTATGATTTTCCTGCTCAAACTTGGACTACAAATCTCTCAGCCCCTCACCGCTGTGGGTTCGAATCCCGGTAGGGACTTCGGATTTTTCATGTGAGGAAGCCTTCCAGCTGGCTTGCGGTAGGTCGGTGGTTCTACCCGGGTACCTCTGTGTACTCGGGGTCTTCCTCCACCCGTAATTAGCTGGACGTCGCTATATGATTGAAATACTATCGCAGCGACGGTAAACCCCAATACAACCAACCAACCTGCTCAAACTTTAAGCTTGCCTGTAGAGTCAGTATGGATATCAGTATGATATCTGAAAGTTGAGTCTGAGGTTGTACTTAAGATTTTTCAAGAATTTGGTGTGGAATCCCTCTTTGAATAACTTCAAAGCTGATCAGGTTTCACAGCGTTTGTGACTTGTCAGTATCACAACGTTTGTTACTTGTAAGTATCTTTGAGATACATGTAAGAGAGAATGAGAGAGATAAGAGAGAATGGCTTTTAAGTTTGTTAAGCCTGAGAATTGTCTTCAGATTGATCAGGGTTACAATGGTTAGATTGGGTTTGAAATGGGGATATAGTGGTTGCTGAAACACGCTGTTAAAGTTATATTGCATGTATCTCCAGAATCAGTCACATTTTTCTGAGGTTTTACACAAATGCAGAAGAGGAATAATGACAGATATTAATGGCATGGTTAGAAAATACCTCATTTTTAGGATCTTATTGCTTTGGCACTTAGGAAAAAAACTGCTTGATTTATTATAAGAACTGACAAGGTAATTTATTAATGGATTACCTGCAGTACATTGACTGACAGTCACATTGCAGAGTGCACAGCTCATGTACATGGAAAATACATAATACAGGTACCAGGTGTTCCAGAAATTTCTTTCTGTGCCCCAGGTTTACTTTGTGAAGTGGAAGCTTTATAAGAATCCCATCCTTTGTTTTCTGAAGTGCTGCTAATGGTACATCACACAGTTCCTCAGCATTCTGTACATTGAGTGACATTGCTTAGTTTCTTTTCCCCCAAATGTAAAATCATTAATTTTCATGACCATCCTCATTGGCTGAGTGGATAGAGACTCTGCCTTGGGAGCAAAGGTCGTGGATTCGATCCCTGTCCGGGACATACCAAAGTCATAAAAAATGGTACAGGTATAGCTCCCTTATTTGACGCTCAGCATATAAGGGTAGATCAAGGACTAGTTAGCCTGCTGTCGGGATAATGTGAATGGGTGTGGTATCATGCCACATGTCTACAGTTTGATACTGCAGTGTGGCAGCACTATATCTGTCTCGTGTAGACATAGTCTGTGCTGTCGGTAGGACGTTTAACCCAACAAAACAAAAAAATAAATTTACATGGAGAACTAAGTTTCAACCATTTCACAGACATCTTTATCCATGAAGACTAATTCCCAAGAAAACTGCTCATTTAGTTGACCTTGAGTTTTCTAGAACACGAATCCATTAAAATAGGTTGTAACCAAGGAAACTGATCATAATTCTGATTCCAGGAATTTTTTATGTCAATGAAAATGAATGATTTTATTGTATATAATAAACTGAAAAGAAATGCATTGATGAAAAAATCAAAGGGTGCCTATTTAAGAAAGAATGGTTTTAAAAAAAAAATAGTTGCAAAGCTGTTTATTATTCAAGAAATAAAACCTAGAAATGAAACAAAACTGTTTAAAAATAATTGCACTCGTAACCAGTTGATTTAGTGTATAACCACAAATGCCTCTTTAAAAAATAGCTAGCATGGCAAAGAAAGTTGTATGGCAAATATTCCTTACCCCATTTATAACATTTTAATTGTTATGTTATAATCGTAAGTAATGACTGGGAGTCTAGTTAACAAAGAAGATGATGAGTTTGTGTTGTTTCTCTTTAGACTATTCAGTTATCTATCAATTTAATCACCTGGTAATGAACAGAACATGAAACACTTCGTGTCCCAGTTGTCTTTTTATACTGGATTTCATTTAGCTTTTTTTTCTTCTTTCTTATTTATACAAACCGCAAATGATTATTATCATAAAAAAGAATTGTTTGCTGAAATGACTTTTAAACATTCCTTAATAATAGTGGTAAGATAAAACACAAATTGAGCAATAAAATTTTGATAACATAATTAAAAGAAAATTTTTATGGTTCCTGTTCCCAATTATCTCCCTCATATTAAACAAAAGCCTGGGGACCAGTTATTATTTGTCTATTTTTTATTTATCCAGTTTATAAAGGCAAACTAAAAGTACCTATTCTGTATTATCATACATTTATTTAAAAATAAATGGATAGTTTTAATGAAGGTGGTGTTTCCTTCGACGTTTAAACAAATAACTATTATCATGTTTATTCAAAGGTGAGAAAATTACTGTTACCTCCATGAGCAAAATAATCAGTTTAAACTTAGTAGTTTTTCGATGATTTGGAAATAAGTTCTCACAACTTATCCTAATCCCTCTTGACAGTTCCTGGGTTGGACCAGTACTTGACCCTTGGAAGGTCATCTTTCCTCCATTGGGGTTTGAACTCACAACCTTCAACCTTCAGTTCTGTAGTTATATACACTACCATTGGACTATGAAACCTTATAACATGGGGGGAAGTCAACAATGAACTCCTCGGGACTATATGAACTTATTTGACATATCCTGTGTTCAATATGAGGATTTTAATGTATACAGAGTACACAGAAAAGAGTAAACCGGGCTAGAAAAAAAACTTCAATATGAATACCCGTGAATCTGATGTATCCAGGTTTGGAGTTTACTGTACTTGGGACTGATAACCGGCTGTATGAATAAATGTACCTACACTACAAAATAGTCCCATGTGGGAGAATTATTGGGACTGATAACCGGCTGTATGAATAAATGTACCTACACTACAAAATAGTCCCATGTGGGAGAATTATTGGGACTGATAACCGGCTGTATAAATAAATATACCGACACTACAAAATAGTCTCATGTAGGAGAATTTTCAATGTCAATTGCTTTTTAGCTCACCTGAGCATAGCTCAGGGTGAGCTTTTGGGATACTTGATTGTCCGGATGAATTAAAATATGTAGAATTATTTGGACTGATAACTGGCTGTATTATATTTACACACTAGAGGCCACAATTTTGATCCAATCTTCCTCAAACTTGGTCAGAATGTTTGTCTTGATGATATCTTGAACCCTTTCGAAAATTGGTCAGGTTGGATCAAAAAGTAGGTCAGTAGGTCAAATCTTAGAAAAATTTTGTTTACACACTAGAGGCCGCAACTTTGATCCAATCTTCCTCAAACTTGGTCAGAATGTTTGTCTTGATGATATCTTGAACCCTTTTGAAAATGGGTCAAGTTGGATCAAAAAGTAAGTCAGTAGGTCAAATCTTAGAAAAATCTTGTTTACACACTAGAGGCCACAATTTAGATCCAATCTTCTTCAAACTTGGTCAGAATGTTTGTCTTGATGATATCTTGAACCCTTTTGAAAATGGGTCAGGTTGGATCAAAAAGTAGGTCAGTAGGTCAAATCTTAGAAAAATCTTGTTTACACACTAGAGGCTACAATTTTAATCCAATCTTCCTCAAACTTGGTCAGAATGTTTGTCTTGATGATATCTTGAACCCTTTCGAAAATGGGCCGGGCCGGACCGAAAAGTAGGTCAATAGGTCAAAACTTAGAAAAATCTTGTTTACACACTAAAGGCCACAGTTTTGATGCAATCTTCCTCAAACTTGGTCAGATTGTTTGTCATGCTGATATCTTTTGTGGATGGGGTCAGAAAATTCCTGAACATTGTTTCACCTCATCATCTTAATTCTAAAGCAATCTGTTTTGTACAGGCAATGAATGATACTTTTCTCAGGTGAGCGATCTAGGGCCATCTTGGCCCTCTTGTTTTTATAATTATGAATGTTATGTTACGTTTATTTGTGTAATTTATAAATGCTGAACTATATTTTCATTGATCTTTCAGTATGACACTAATCTACTTTTACTTTCTTACTGCGCAGTTTGCAGTTGAATGTACTGATAATGTGTTTGAATTAGTAGAAGGGCAACAACATCAGATATTCCCATCTTGATCTATATGTTTGTTACCATAATCTCACAGGAACTGTATCAAATTATACTGTGGGAGGGCATTAAAACCGGGCAAATTAACTAAAATTGTTACTGTAGCTAATTGAATAAACATTTGTCATCCTGGGATCTACTAGTTGTCTGGTTGTATGAAGTTCTGTATAGGACTAAAAAACATCTCAGTAATCTCCCTTGAATGTAAACTTTGACCTAGGCAGGGGAGGTAATGCACTGTGCAGGAGTGTATAACTTTGTAAAACTGGTGGTGTTTTCAGATCTCTCTCAGATTCCGGGCTACACTCCAATCACAAAGAGCACGCCCATATGGAAGAGGGACATGATAGAGAAGAAGAACCAAGAAAAATTAGAGGAATACATTGTGAGTTGTCTACCTTTGGTAAAGAAAATAGAGGAGTACTTGAAAAATAAAAAAAATAAGAATTATCTCCCTTTAAGTAAAAAAGACAATAAATAGATTAGAAAGAAATCAAGAAATACAAAGGAATACTATATGAGTTAGTCACTGACACAGAGAAAAAAGTACTTTATGTATTCTTTTTCATAGAAAAAGAAATTCATTCTCAGTGAGGATAGGATAAATTTTTGAAAAATAAATGATCATTGACAATATTCAGTTATATATCCTCTATATGTTTTTCTATGATCTTGTAAATCAGTTCAGCTGTTTTATTACCCAACCATACTTCAACCATATTTCATAATTACATTTCTGCGATCTTTAGAAACAAAAACAGAAAGAGAAAGAAGAACAGGAGAAATGGAAGAATGTGCCAGCGTGGAAACGAAAACTGATGATAGAAAAGGAGAGGGAGAAAGAGAACAAGTCAGTTGAAGAGCAGAAAAAGGTATGTAGGCATATACACACATTTGCACGACTGTCAATAGGTTAGCCCGTTACCACTTCAGTACACCCATGTACACATTTTGATACCCGTCAAAAGAAAAAAACTGAAAGCTATTATTTGGGCTATGAGTTCCGGCTGGAATTCCACCAATCATACTTAGCAGTAAGTAATACTTAGAGGCAAAGTTCTTGTTTCTCTGATACCCGAATAATTCATTAACAAATGTTGTTTGTTATTTTGGTTATAATTTGTCAACTTAATATGTTGGAAAACAGTAATGGTAGAACACGTTTCTACGTAATCCAAATATTACTTAGTGGAAAGTTTTGTTGGTGGAATTTAAGCCATTGAAGAACTTTACAGTTAGGCATATGAATTGGCATTTGAAGGGAAGCTAGCTAGCAATACAATAACCTTGTACGGCCAGTAGGTTACTTGCGGGCTGACGAGGGTTTATATTGTCAGCAGAGGATAATATTCCCAAGTAAAGGGTTAACCCTTTCCCTCATATATACTCATTTTGACGCCCTCAATAGGTACCACATAAAACCTGAACTGCAGAAAACCACAGTTAAACCTTACCAAATTTAATTACAAAATACTCATTTCCAGACCACTGAGGAGCAGCGAACAGCATAAAACCTGATCAGCCTGCGAGTTACTCGCAGGCTGATCTGGTTTTATGCTGTTCGCATAGGTCTTTTCATGGTATCCTCTATGAGGGAAAGGGTTAACTATTTGCTACAAATTTTGTCCTTGATGTATCTTCTGGAATGATACATTCAGTTCACTTGAATTGATCCAATTATTTGTACCTGTATTTTATATAATCACCATGGAGAATGAGGAAGTATGTGCTAGACTTTAACTATGTTTGTGTCATACCTGATCGTATAGAATGGTGTATGCGTGTCCGTGTTTTGAATCGTTAGCGACCAAATTAAACCCTTCAGACAATTTAAAATCATGGTATACCATCGTAAAACTGGATCAGACTGAAAACAATTTACAGACGCAGCAGGGTGAGGCAGACAGTGTAAAACTTGATTA
Source organism: Solen grandis (assembly GCA_021229015.1). NCBI lineage: Eukaryota > Metazoa > Mollusca > Bivalvia > Adapedonta > Solenidae > Solen > Solen grandis. Next base: position 28,846,239 of record CM037793.1, on the reverse strand, counting down.
GTTTCCTTATTACATGTAACAAACAAGCTGTGCTAATAACATGTAATAAGCAAGCTGATAAGGTTTTATAATTGTTGTGAAGTTCATTTCTTAATAGTGGTAAAGGGTCAAGAAATTATGTGGAGTAAGAACCTTACTAAAACTGTTGCAAACATCAGGACAAAATTTAAGCTTTCCTTTTTTTCTTCAACATATGTTACAAGCAACAAATTTAATAGAAAAAGTCCCTTTATGTAGTAGGAGACACTGAAGAAAATTGGTGTAGAACTTAATACTTTTGACCAAAACAGTCAGGGTTCAAATCCTGTTTGATCAAGACTTTATAACATCTTGCCCGGTGCAAAGTACTGGTCCAACCCAGGAACCATCTTGTAGGATTTGCATATGGCTTTTAGCTCTTGTTTCTGAGTTAATGAAAAAGCTAGATAAATGATTGTTTTAATATTCTATATATATTTATTACAGAAAAATATGATTAAGACTTTAAAATATGATTTATGACTGTCATCATCACATGTAACACAGCACTGTTGTATTGTGGACAAATAAAAACTTGTTTCTGTGAGCAGAAAACTGCTTATCTTGGCTTTGCTTTTGCATTCAGAAATATTGTACTTAAAAAGAGTATTTTGCTGTAAATCATGTTTTGTCTAAAAAATGATTTTCAATTTTTATATTGATACCGTTTAGAGTATAAATATAAATCATAAGTAAGAATACCAAAATTTAATAAGAAATTGTTTGTATGTCTATATCATATTTAGCTGTTGTAGGTTTTGTCTCTCATTGTTTGTTCATTGTTGTGTAAGTTTATTTGTTTATCCCTTTTACTGCTTGAAAACAGTAATGTTGTATCTTGAAAACCACCTGCTTATCAATTTTCAAGCTGATCAGTTGATCATGTGTTAAATACTCATAAAGTTTGGCACATTATTTACAATAAACAGAGCTGTCCGCAAAGTTTCATGAAATATTTCAAATAGAATTTTTCTCCCATCTCAATTTTAAAAACTTGTAGCATTATCATTTTGAATTTTGAAAAAACTGATGGAAACTGTTAGGAGATGTCAGTAGTAACATTCAAAATTTCCACTCTCTTTGTTGATAAGGAAGACAATTAACAAATTAAGTGAACCAGAATCCAGGTATAAATGACCTGCTTCACTTGATGCATGCATGGTTGTTTTCAGGCAGTAAAGGTTAGCTGGTACAGTTTGTCCTGTAGATTTATTTATGTGTATTTCTCAATTTATCAAAGGAGGCTGAAGTAAGCATAAATTTATGGAGCTGAATTTAATCAAATAAAGAACGTCTTATGTGGTCATACACAGTGGCAAAATCTAGCAGTCACAGTATTGACAACAGACATAGAGTTTGGGAGTTCATTTCCCGCTTAAACTAAACAAAACCTAATCCCCCTGCACACTGTGCTGGTACCATCCAGGAACTGTCTAGAGGGATTAATATATTAGTTGTAAAAACTTTTTTCCTTATCAACATGATTATCAGAAAATTAAGTTACAATATAAAATACAATATTGTATGTAATTATATCATGAAAAGCGGGGTGGGTGGGGTGCATTGCCAACTATCGGTCAAATAGTTCATTTTTGACAAGTCCAGTTCCATTTTGAATGTCTTTACCAAATCCTGTTTGTACTCATTGCATTGATATTAGCTAGATGCATCAAAAAATCATCAAAATCAAAAAATATTTGTTACATATTATGAATATATAAAGTTAATTTATTTTATTTTCAAAACAAAACTCAGTTTTCTAAACTTTTTATTTTTATTTCTGTGTTCTTCTTGTCTGATATATTCTTACATGTGTCTGTGTTTGTTAAATTTTCTTGACTAAACATTGTTGTTGTTGTTATTTCTTGTCTCATTTTCATTCAATGTTTTCTTCCATTTTCCAAATTTTAGTTGGATATTCCAAAGGGAGACTATTTAATGACTTATCGAAGAGAGGTAGTTAGAGTGTTTGCCTGTGTAACCATGGTTTTTCATCATATACTCCGATTTGTATATCTGTATATTATATATCTGTAACAGGCTGATGAATTTGCTGACCTTTAACTGTTTGACCTTGACCTTGTGTCACTGACCTTGACCTTGCCATGTATATGTAACTATATGTCTCCTACTTCCTGATTTCTAGATACTGCCTGATGGAGATTATTTAATGAATTATAGAAACGACTGTTTGATGCAACAGGTAAACATCATGTTTGTATGGTGGGTTATCTCCCCTTTAAACTCTCCTGTAGACATGGCCTTGACCTTTTTCATTACTCAGTTAAACATCTGAGCTTCGTTAAAAGTAGCCCCCTTCATCTAGAACATTTTCATCAATAAATATTAACATGAATGCATTATTTAACCATTTTGTTTATTTAAGGTTTGAGCTTTAACTTGCCAACCCATATTTCCTCAATTCAGTTTGATATTAAAAGTGCAAGTATGAGGATGCATAGTTAAATTTTTCCTTTCAATGAGTCTCTTTAAGTTGGATGTGAAAATGAAATTGTGTTTTCCTGTATCTGTAAGTTGTGCAGTTTATATAAAGAAAACAACAAAAAAGTAAAAAAACATATTCCCCCCAGTCAATCTAGTAATGAGAATATTTAAATATGTTAGTTTTTCATGTGATATGATAAATGGATAGTATATAAATTAGAGAATTTAATCCCATATAAGAATATTTAGTAATTAACATTTCTCTGATGACATTTTAGGGGTACATCATCATATATCAATTGTAGCCTTATCAGAACAACATACTTTTTCCCATTTCAAACATTTCATCAATTAACATATAGACATAACTCCTTAGTTTGCTTAAACTGTTACTTATTCATACTAAAATATGATTATTTTGAAATCAGTCATTTTGTTCATTTAGTCCCTCCATGTTAATTATACAAATGACATCGTAGTTAAGATCTTTATTCAGTCAGAGAGTGCATACTTTACTCTTGCCAGTTAAAAAAAAAATCCCCAACTTGATTAAAAAAAAGGGAATTAAGATAATTTTTCATGATTAAGATGGTCAAAAAATCATTAAAGTTCAGAGAAATAAATGTGAAATGGATATTTTGGATATTAAGACTGCGGAAGTTCAGAAATAAATTAAAACAAGTTTTACTTTTGGAGAAGAAAATAAAATTAAAAAAAAAAAATCCAATTTCTGTTGTTAAAGAAAGAATAAAAAGCAACGACATGTATAACCTAAATAAATTGATACTTCTCATACTTTTTTACTCCTCCCTTTTTTTTTACTTATATTTTGGTTCTGTCAATTAAAGTTCTGATTTTATTTCACATTTCTCATTCATCTTGCAACATCTAGCGTCCATCTTGTGTTTGTCCGTACCTAGTTTGTCTGTTCGTCTGTTTGATTTGTTCAGTTGTGTCTAGTTTTCATATTTGTATCCAGATAATATCCCATGATTATGAAGGCATGGACCTGCTGTGACATGCATGTGAGCCTGGTTGTTGAGATGTTATTTTGTTAGTGAAGCATAACGGATTTAAAACACCATAAAAAAATTACAGAATGAAACAACGAACTGCAGCATAAAGGTGGATTTGCAAATTTGATCTGGAAGTTGTGATTTTTTATCTATGAGGGCTTGGCCAACTAGTATTCAAATATTACAAAAGACAGTCACTTGGACTTTTGGGGGTCAAAATATTATTTTCTTATAGTCCTAAAGATTCAAACAACATACTTCTGATTTTTTTCTTGGTTTAAGTAACTCGCAGGCTGTTCAGGTTTTATGCTGTTCGCTGCTCCTCAGTGGTCTGGAAATGAGGATTTTGTAATTAAATTTGGTAAGGTTTAACTGTGGTTTTCTGCAGATCAGGCTTTATGTGGTACCTACTGAGTGCGTCAAAATGAGTCTAAATGGGGGAAAGGGTTAAATAGACTTGTCAACCAATTGAAACCAAGTGAATGGAATTGTTAAGAAAACATGGATATGATAAATAATAAAACCTGTATGCCTCACTGTGATTTGTTCCTATGGAAACAGTGTTTTAGTATGATTTGAATTTCAGATGTTTGAATTGATCTCTACATAAGAGATGATCCCATTTGCCTGATCCTCCAGTGTGATATGTTTTGCTGCATGAAACTAATCATTTACTAACTTTTGTGTCTTTAACAGCGTGCAGAAGAGGAGGTACAGAGGAAGAAAAGGGTAACACTTTTGTTTTACAAGACATCTTTTATTTCTTCTTATGAATCCTGTAATGTAACTTTTTAATCCTGTACCACATTAGGGCTGTCTGGGGAATTGCCTATCTGAACAGCTTAAAACAGGATCTGCCTACACATGCCTCACATCTCTTACAGGCAGATCGGATTAAATACTGTTTGCTTATCTTCTTAGTACCTTGGAAGTCTTAATTGTAACACTGTGAAAACTTTTCAGACTCAAACCTTTTCAGTCTGATCTGGGTACCAATGTGTCATGTAAGGATTGATTGATTAATTAACTAACTTACTCTTTGGTAAGTACTGCAACTTTCGCATCTCTCAGGAAAACTTGGGATTCCTGTATTCAACATCTCTCCTTTGATTAATTAAGACAGTTACTATGTTGTTCTGCATACTTCCACTAGCTGTGGTGGTTTTTATCCCCCCTTGTTTTATTCAAAGGCATTTTGTATGCATATAAGAACAGGATGGTGTTTATTGTGTGCTAGCCAAAGTTTGGCTAAAATGACGATGAAGTAATGTTAAGTGGCATGTGAGAGGCACGCTGAAGGGCCGCTAAATCTTTTACCAGCTTCTCTGAGTGGAGTAGGGGGAGCTTGTGTAGCTTCCTGACTTATCCCTCTTCATATCATAAAAGCTGCAGTGAGAAACTTTGCTCAATTTTGGAGTGTCACAAAAGATAGCTTCAGATTAGCTTTTGGCTGACAGAGGCGAAGGTCACCAGTCCTAGTGGCAAACTGGTTAGAGCATTTGCCCATTGACCTGGAGGTCATGGGTTTGATCCACAGCAACATCATGTCCAAGTTTTTCATAATGGCACTTTACATGTAATTACTCACTTGTTCTTTGTTCTCTGTACCCAATACAATATGGGAGGTTCCAGGACTGGTTGACCTAACAACTGGCTTTGGCTGAGTCTGGTATCATGCCATTTGTTTATAGAATGAAAGAACTATCAGGCAAGAATATATCCCTTAATGACTGAAATACTGTCCACTAACAAAATGAGGTGAAGGTCATTGCCAAACACTAATAAACTGAGGTGAAGTTCATTGCCATTGTTACTAAAAATAGAAAACTAGAAATTGCCATTGTTACTAAAAATAGAAACTAGAAATAACGTTTTGGGATTCATTGGTGCTGTAAAGCAATTAGTCACATTCAGTGATATTTCTAGCCAACATTGGTGTGTATAAGTCAGGATTTTGAAAGTTGGTTGGGGTTTCTCTGGTTTTATTGTATGCATACCACAGGTTTCAGGAGATATTAAATGGGGAGTGGATTTGATAATTTTTGTCTGCTTGATTACTAATCTATATGCAAGTGTGGTACAGTAACACATTAAAAACAAACAAAGCTGGTAGGCATCTTGTGTATGAATGTCCAAATATTGTCATAAAAGATTGCATTTTTTTGTGACTATGTATGTTTTTGTTCATATATGCTCTGAAGTAAAATGAGATTGTTTTGCTACAGCTTTTGCAATATTTTGTTGTTACTTGTCAAGTAAGTGGTCAAGAATTACGAAAATGTGTGTGTTTTCTAAAGATATGGCATACATATTACAGCAAAGTGGGTAGTATAAACTTGGTTTTAAGAATTGCTTAGAGATTACTAACACCATATTTATATAACTAGACTGTTACTGATATTGGGTAAATTTTTGACTGGTTGTCTTAAAAAGTTCCAGCAAAGGGAAACAACCAAGGTTGGATTTTGTTTGTTGGGTAAGGAAGAGTTAAGGGTTTTGTGTCAGTCTCGTTCTATCTAGATTGAAAAAAAAAGTAATAAGGTTGTTTGGATGTAAACTATAAGGATAATTATTATTTTAGATATTAAATACAGTCTCAATTATTTAAATCAACCAGTGTATGGGATTCTTGAAGTAATTGCATAGCATAGGTGACTTCATGTTTAATAATTTACCTAATTTTTACAGAAATGTTCAAATCACATCAATGTCTTATCAATAGCTACACTGGGATACCATGACTCAGTGGTTGACCAAATTTACACATAAGAACACCTGAGTATCTTTTGATGCTGATTGTGAGTAACATGAGAGAAAATAATTATTAAAGTTTTGGAAAGGAGGGGACATTTTATCTCAGACATTAGAAAGGTTCATGAAATGTTGGAAAGGTGCATAAAATATTACCGCCTGCTGCCAACTCAGGTTTAACTCTGAAACATTTACATTTCAGGCCAAAGAAGCTGAAGAGGAGAAAAAGTTGCGGATTAAAGAACAGCAGGAACGTGAAAAACAGATGGAGGAGGAGCTGAAAGACGTCCCAGCATGGAAGAGGGAGATTATGATGAAGAAAGGAGGCGCCATCAAAAACTGGGGAGATGAGAGGGCAGATATTAATGAGCAGGTGGAGAAATAGTGTGTTCTACCCTTGTCTGGACCTGGACAGTGTTTGATTATGAAACCAAATCCAGAATATTGAATTTAGGTCAAACCTAAGTAAAAAAAATTGTCTGCATAACAATCATATGCTGCCACAATTTGACTTTGCATTCTGTGATCTCTCAAGTCTCTAGCTTAAGGGTCCCTCATTATGAGCATAGCTTTTTTAAGTATTACAGATAGTGAAAGGAAAAGTAGGTGAAATGTTGACCTAAAAGACCGTGCAGAAGAAAAATTGCATATATGTTCAAGGTTTAGGTCACATGTTTTGAGAAACTGCACTTTTTACCTTGGGCTTACTTCCTTATGCTTGGAACATTCTAACAAAACCTGACCATCAAGTCAGTATGTTGAGCTAGGGAATAAGGTCAAGGTCAATTTGAAGGGTCAAAGATCAGATACCTGTGTTTTTTTCTTATCAAAATGATAAATGCAGTATTGAAAATATTTCCTATAGGGCTATCCTTAGAATTAAGACTAGGTTTTGAAACCATATTGTTTCAATTTCAAGGT
>CM037793.1:28788988-28838988 GCA_021229015.1 Solen grandis | reverse complement strand
GGATTTATTTTCTCTTCACCGTTACTTTTGAATCTTAAATTTCGTTCTCCTGTCGTAAAATTTTAACAGTTCACTTTTAAACAAGATTCCAGACGAAGGCGCCAGGGGGCGCTGGTATACTTAAGAAATAGACTTACAATCTGGGTGCTGAAAAATCCTCTAGTATTTAAAGAAAAAATGTAGATCGCTCTGCACAAATACGTATATCAGAAAGAATTAATTGAATAAATGGTTCAAAATGCTTCCCATCTCTCCGACACTACATCAAATTTCTTTTCCTTGATGAAATATCCACACTTCAGTGACATAAAACCATCAACAGAATGTTTCATGGGACTTTCTCAATTGTCGAAATCAAATTCCAGATCAGGAGCGATCATTTTTCTACCAAATCATAATTTATAGTTCCCTCGGGGCCGGAATCCCGCCATTCTGGTACAATTCGGATTAATTCTGTGACATATTTTTGTTGGCGGTGACGGGAAATTTATATCAAAGAGGAACACGGCGATCTAAAACCTATGGCGATGAAAAGGCTGAAACATAATTACCATGATTGATCTTCATAATTGATAATTAGAATTAATTAGTCGCTGTCATCTTTGTATCAAATTATCTAAGAAAGTTGCATCACAAGACAGAAATCTGGGAATAGAGCTGCACCTTGTAGAAGTGTTGGGGGGCAAAACAAATTCCGCACTTGAAAACGGTTTGCTTTGAGTAACACTAGCTAAATTTTGCAAAGATACGCATTTGCAATCGGTCACAAGGAATGTATTTTTCCGTGTTTCCATGAAAGATAATCATATCTTTCACCGATGAAGATAAACTGTTATTATGTCCATTGAAAAAAAAAAAGTTCCCTGTGTGTCTTGTAAAGATCCTTCGCTTTGACAGAGCAGGATAAAAATAGTAACTTATGACGTCGACTTGACAGAAATAACGTCACGTCGTATTACTGGGGTACTCCATTATGAATACACATGTACTGTAGACATGAGAGAAAAAGAAAATGTAAAAAAAAAGTTTTATATGACCAAGCGTAAAAGAAAATACAATTTTGAAAAATCATCAACAGACGTCGCCTAATTCATACAAAATGACGTCAACGCTATTTTGATTTTGACGTCACCTAACAACTCGTTAGATCAATCTGTGATTAGGAGAGAACACAACTGGTATAAGCATATTTAAATACATAATTATTTTTCTAGGAGTGTCGATCTGGTCAGGCATTTCTCTTCTCAATAAAGCTTCCTGGCGGGAACAGTGTTTATCTCTATATGAAAAAAAAACAAAAACAAAAACAAACTAGAAGTCGTTTGTTTAAGATACAAACGAAGCGGCTTTCCGTTTGCTTATTTCAAAGGTATTAAATATATAAGTTAATACAAAAAAATGGAATAATGATGCATAATAATGTATGATTTAATACGTAAATCATCATTATCTTAAATATATACTTACGATTATGTTCAAAAATAAGCTTTAAATCTTTTTTTTTTTTTTTTTTTTTTCATTTACATCTTCTTAAGAAGATACTGAGAAAGCATAAATATGGATTTTATTTGATTATGCACCCGTTTTCTATCATTCAGAAAAACAAAAACAAAAAAACAAACAAAAAAAAACAGGAAAATTTTAAGATAATAATATCCTCAAGAATTGTTTTCTTACGTTATTCAATCGATTTTTTTTCCATTCTTTATTTAATATCATTTTCTTTGTAAGCATATGACTTAACATGTATTCATTGCATATTCAAAAACGTATCAAAATTCACAATTCAACGCAGGCATTCATTCCTGCAAAAGAACAATCGAATCTTGCTCGACCAACCCAATGACCACTTACATTTCTTTCTGCAAATTAATAGGGTTTCCATGAATTAGCCCTTTTACGAAAAACATGAATAAGTCATGTTTGATAACGTAATCACTTGAAATTTTCTGGACCTTTTGTGCTTGTTAAGGTACGGCATTATTACTTATTTAAGTTAATATATACAATCTTTTGATCTTTTTAATATATTTTGCTTACAAATCAATGTTGTCATAAACAAGTGACACAACATAAATTCTTTAAGTTATGCTTTAGATTGGCACCAATACCCATGACGCTGTTCAGCTAACGTTCTATTAATCAAGAAAAAAAAGTATCTTTGAGAATGCGAACAGGTTTGTTTACACATTTTCAAGAAGGCATTCCATCAAACATGAATAACTGCCATGTTTGATGACGTAATCACTTGAAATTTTCAAGACCTTATGAACGTACTAACTTTCGAAATTTTTGAACAGTTTAAGTTCATTGGTCTAATTGGCGATTTTATATGATTTTTCAAAATAATTCTTGCTTAAGTATGCATGACGTCATAATCACGTGACATAACAAACATTTCTTGCAGTATGCATCACTTCAATTTTAACTCTATCAATTCTGAAGATATAATTAAGATTGACTTTAAATTCATGATACCAGAGCAAAAGAAATTTTTAAAAAGAATTTTTTTTTGTCTTTTTGATGACGTCATAACCACGAGACTAAAGGAAATTATTCAAAAAAAACTATCCGATATGCTGTCCAATTTTCATGCTTGTAACGATCAGGGGGTTTGTAACATTTAAATTTAATTTTTGACCAAAGTTCGAAACTCGGTATTGCCATAAAATCTTAATCTTTTCGAATTTGGAAATTTGAATGCCAAGGTGGACATCTACATCCTAAAATACATCTTTTGTAAAAATATCAAGATAATCGGACCTATATTGAAGGCTCTTGAGCGCGAACAAACTTTTGAAGCTGACGTCAAATCTGACGTCATATGACGCCAATGAAAATTGAAAATGATTGAATGTAAAAAAAGATACTTTTTTATCGCTGCAATTTCAATTTCATTAAAATTGACTCAAAATGTATGATGCCAGAGCGAGAGAAATCTTTGAAAAAATAGGATTTTATCTATTAAATGACGTCATAACCACGTGACTTAAAAGGAAATCTTTCAGAGAAAAGAAAGTAGACCTCTGGGCCAATAAGCTGTCCAATTTTCATGCTTCTATCTCATCAGTAGCCTTTGTAACATTTAATAATAGTTTTAGGACCAAAGTTCGAAACTCGGTTTTGCCATAAATTCTTAAATTTTTCGAATTTAAAAATTTGAAAGATAAGGTGCACATCTACATCATAACATACATCTTCTGTGAAAATATCAAGATAAAATATCAAAAACTAAAGGCTCTAGAGCGCGAACAAACTTTTGAAGCTGACGTCAAATCTGACGTCAATTGACGTCATTGAAAATTAAAAATTATTGAATTTAAAAATTTATAAGTTTTTGTCGAGGCAATTTAATTTTCATTTTGCTTAGACACTGACAACTTACCGAAATTAACTCTTAGATTTGGTTGGAAAAAAAGGAATAATAATAATAATAATAATAATAATAACTAGATGTCATTCGTCTAAACGAATGATAGGACTTTCTGCAACCTGTGTTAATGCAAAAGCGGGAGATAGAAGTTTCATGTAATGACTCACCTCTGGTAGTATTTCATGTTCATGCTGAACAACTGACATTGTATTCCGCGAAAAATAAGCGTTTAGTTACGAAGAAAAAAAAAATTAGCAGTAGTAGTAGTATGCTTATGACGTCATATGACGTCACGACTCAAAATATACGTAGAAATTATGCAGAACCGCAAACTGTGTAAGTTTCAACTTTCTATCTCATCCCGAAGTTCTTTAACCCTAAAATGAAATTTTTGGTCCTATTTTCGAATCTTAATTCAGCCACAATACTTCGGTTTTTCGGAATTAAGGTTAGCTGACAAAATATTCACACCTTAGTTTCAAGATGTACCATCTGTAAAAATTGGAAGAAAATCTGATCATAAATGGCGGCTGTAGAGCGCGAAAACCATTTTTCACTATTTTTAGCATTGACGTCACGTGACGTCATAGGGTGCTGAAAATGCTGTTGCTCAAAAGCGCATACGTTACTGCAATAACTCTGAAATTTTCATTATTCTGAACAACTGGCATCAAGACGAAATTATTGCCCCAAATTAAAAATAAGTGGTATGCTTATGACGTCCTCTGACGTCACGATTCAAAATATTTGTAGAAATGCTGCAGAACTGCAAACTGTGTAAGTTTCAACTTTCTATCTCATCCTGAAGCTCTTCAATCCTAAAATGAAAATTTTGGTCCTATGTTCGAATATTACTTCAGCCAAAGAACTTCGGTTTTTCGGAATTTCTGTTAGCTGGCGGGATATGTACACCTTAGTTTCAAGGTGTACCATCTGTGAAAATTAGAAGAAAATCCGACCATAAATGGCCGCTGTAGAGCGCGAACACCATTTTTCAATATTTTTAGCTCTGACGTCACATGACGTCATAGGGTGCTGAAGATGCTTTTGTTCAAAAGCGCATACTTTACTGTCATAACTCTAAAATTTTCATTATTCTGAACAACTGGCATCATGTCGAAATCATTGCCCTAAAATGAAAATTAAGAAGTATGCTTATGACGTCACATGACGACATTTGACGTCACGACTGCAAATATATGTAGAAATTCTGCAGAACTGCAAACTGTGAAAGATTCAACTTTCTATCCATCCTGAAGCTCTGTAATGCTAAAATGAAATTTTCGGTCCTTATGTTCGAATCTTATTTCAGCCACAGAACCTCGGTCTTTCGGAAATTCGGTTAGCTGACAGGATATGCACAGCTTAGTTTCAAGATGTACCATCTGTGAAAATTTGAAGAAAATCCGACTATAAATGGCGGCTGTAGAGCGCAAACACCATTTTTCACTATTTTTAGCTGTGACGTCATGTGACGTCATAGGCTGCTGACAATCATTGAAATCAATATTTCCTCACGTGACTAATAACCCATAAACATTTCATCGTCCTAGGACTATTGCAACATATTAAAATAAGCGTTTAGTTAGGAAGAAAGAAAATAATAATAAAAAAATGACGTCACGTGACGTCATATGACGTTTATTTCACATAATTGTTAGACACCCAGAGACCTACTAACTGACAAAATTTCAACTTTCTATCTCAAATAGGACAGTTTTTATAAGCATTTAAAAATTGACGTCCTTGGTTCGAATCTTAGATCCGCCATAGATGCTTGGACTTTTCGAATTTTGAAAAACGGACACCGGTATACACAATAAGAACGTAATATACACATTCTGTGAAAATTTAAAAAAAATCGGCCCATTAATAATGGCTCTGGACCGTGTACACACTTCGTAGTCAATTTCAACATATAGATATACTCTTATTTTTTCATTGCCCTTCGACAATTTCAACATATAGATATACTCTTATTAATATTAGAAATACATTATCATATAATGACGTCAAGTGACGTCATTTGACGTTTATTTTCACAAAATGTTTAAGACTCCCAGAGACCTATACACTGACTAAATATCAACTTTCTATCTTAAATAGGACCGATTTTATAAGCATTTAAAAATTTACGACCTTGGTTCGAATCTTGGATTCGCTATAGAACCATGGACTTTTCGAATTTTGAAAAACGGACACCGAGATGCACAACTAGAACTTAATATACACATTCTGTGAAAATTAGATGAAAATCGGTTCATAAACAATGGCTGTAGACCGCGTACAAACTTTTGTTGCATATTTCAAGTGTGACGTCATATGACGTCATAGGCATATGAAAATCATAGAAATCAAAATTTCAGCGTTTGAAGCATATGTCATTAAATTTTCATTGCCCTTCGACAATTTCAACATATAGAAATATTCTTGTTAATATTAGAAATACATTATCATATAATGACGTCACGTGACGTCATGTGACATTTATTTTCACAAAATGTTTAAAACTTCTAGAGACCTATATACTGACTAAATATCAATCTTCTATCTCAAATAGGACTGATTTTATAAGCATTTAAAAATTTACGACCTTGGTTCGAATCTTGGATTCGCTATAGAACCATGGACTTTTCGAATTTTGAAAAACGAACACAGGGATGCACAACTAGAGCCTAACATACACATTCTGTGAAATTTTGATGAAAATCGGTCCAGAAATAATGGCTGTAGACCGCGTACAAACTTTTTCACGTGACGTCAAATCTGACGTTATATGACGTCATATGAATATATAATTCATTGCATCCGAAAGCTCATGGTTTGAAATATATGCCATACAATTTTCATTGTTCTGAGTCAATGGCAACACCTCGAAATTAACACAAATATAAGAGGAAGAAAAAAAGAATAAGAAGAAGAAGAATAATAAAAAAACAGTACAAACCCAATATGACTTTCTGCCTGTAGGCAGAAAGTCCTAATAATAAGAATAAACATAACAAACCCTATACGTTTTCCGCAGGTTGCGGAAAGCCGTAAAAAAAAACATTTATGTGAATTACTTATATCGTTTTTTACGAGTCAAGCCCTCTGTTCAGTTACCGTAGAAACTGGTTAACTGAACGCAGGGCCGGTACGGAGAAGAAAGTGTCCGAAACTTGCGATTATCCTAGCATTCTTCGGATTATCGCAACTTAACTATATATCAATGTATCAGTTAACGCCTTTGTCACACGATAGTCGTCATGGAAATATTATAAACCGGATGTGTCAGCGCGATCATCAATATTTCCACCAATATTTCTCAGAATTATGTAGAATTCAATTCTTAAAATAAGGTAGAAATGCATTCCATCATTCTTGATTTACTTGAAGTTTCAAGTACATGACTAAGTTGAAATAAATAAATGCCTCAAACATTGTATAATGCTTAGAAAATCGGAATAATGTTGCACATGTTTCATTTTGTATAAATGTAAAAAAAAATTTTTTTTTTTCATATATCGGGATGAAATAAATGAAAACAAAAAAAATTTAAAATGGTAGTTCCTATTCCAAGTTATGTAATTAGAATATCGCTGATATTATGAAATATTAAACAACGGATACCGGTGGTTTAATTATAATGCAATTGTATGTCTGGACCAGAATGATATTTTAGGAGGCTGTTTATTGTGATAATCATGTTAGTTATACATAACCAATGAATAAACAGCTCTGATAATTTTACTTGTCATATTTCGGGAGTTAATGGTATCAGTAATAATTTATAAGATTGCTGTCGAACCAACATATCCATTTTGAAAAAACTGTCACCATAAAATCACTTTTGTTTCGACCTAGATTCACGTGCAGGATATTTCTCTTGAATATAAGGTTTTATTTCCACGGCTCTCAAACAGGCAATAAAGTGCTTGGATCATATTTCGAACTACATTAAATTTTCCCCGAGTATTATAAAATGGATAGTTTTGTTCTTTTGTTCAAAGTTTAAAGGAAACAGCATGTCTCACTGCTCGCGTGTACAGGAAAAATTTGCTGTTCGACTGTACCATGATTTAAGTCAAATTGATAGCAAAAACAAATAAGGCGTGTCAACAACATTAATGAGACAAAATGTTACAATATGGACATATTTGGCCAATAATGGAACCACATATGCAGAACTTGATTATCCTTTATCGTCTGCTGTGATCCTTTGATTAGAACAATTTGCTTTCGTCAACTTTATCCCGGATCCCTATATTTGCTTAATTTCCCCCAATTTGTTAGATTTGCCCACTGAAATATAGGTACCCAATAATTTGTAATTACCGCAGTGTCTCCTGGGGTTTGATTGGTCGAGCTTTTGACCCTTGTCTGTCCGTTAACGGTACACCGCCTGGCATGAAAACAAATTCATTCCGCATCAATCAAGTGATTTTCTTTCCTTACTTCCCAAATTTGTCTTGCATTAAGAGGGAGTTGTGTTTCATTTCGATCCCACGGCCCTGCTTCATCAATAGGAAATTAGGGCTCAGTGTCGTCTGCATTGCAATAAGGAGCGCGCGCAAATTGGCTCTAACCTCGTGAGCACGCGCTTCTCTTGGTAACATAGAATGACGTCGAGCGGTATATGCAGTCAGGCCCGTAGAGAAATTGTATCAGTACCGACGCTTAATTGGATAATATTTGGATAGGCCCCTGCATTATATATTCTATAGAGAGTCGACAGGCGTGTCATGAAGGGTCTATTTGAATGTCATCCTGTAATTGAATTAATTCCTCCATTTGAACGTATAGAGAGGGTGAATCGAGACTAATTTGAAAGAATCTCAGAAAAACGATTAGAGACTCGCACTGAAATGTCTGAATGTAATTACTCTCGTGGTCTTTTGTCTTTATCAATTCATCACTTTCCTCTTTTTTAACGTCCCTCGATCGTTTCGCAGATTCAATAAGAACATCTCAAAGACGTATAGACATATACATTCACACATAAATCCCTTTTTTATTGTCTTATATTTCTATAAGTTGAGTAGATTTGTGATTTTTTTGCTGAATTCTAATATCAGGGTCTTTCCAAGAATAAGTTTTTATGGAGCTGAAATGCTAGGTAAAATGAGAAATACAAAAATGAAGCTGACAAGCGGAGACCAAAAACAAGGAAGGAAAGACTCTGTTGAATGCTACAGTCTTCCCTAGACTCAAGCACTAATGCGACCGTGTGATGCCCCGTGTAGAGTCAGCAACAGTGTTTTCTTGTTTAATTTTATTTAATTTAATGAAAATTTAAAAAAAAATTGAGACGAATTTTGTGTAGTTTTGTTTTATGTTGGTTGTGTGGTATGGTGTATTGTAGTATTTATAGCTGGTACATCCTCGGTACCCAGGCTTTTCATATTTATAATGATATCATATGTATATATGAAAAGTCTGGGTACCGAGGATGAGTCTGGTATGTATTAGTTATCGTTTATATTTTAAAGTTTATGGAATTCATCGCAAGCGACACAAAGCGGGTCGCTTGCGATAAATCCATTAAATTTAAGATATAGCCTAACCGATAACATATTTACAGTTTGTCACATATATTTATATATTTATAGTTTATTTATGTCTCTTCACTGCATACATCATACACTAAAACATAATACATATTTACAGATTACATATGCAGAGCCACTCTATAAGAGTTATAAGAGACAAAATATAATAAAACTTAAAACACATATGCCAACATACGTATCTCTAAAAAGTAATAAAGTAATAAAGCCAGAAGAGTATGAGATGAATATGTAACTGTGTGTCAGTGAGTATATAGCTGAGTTTGAAAGTTTGCAGGTGATTAAGTGCGTGATTATGATTATGTCAATCTGTATGTATGTGCTCATGTATGTGAAAAGTGATTTCACCATACAAACATTATGCCATGTCATTTGTATTACCCATCTCACTTCAAATATACAAATATAAAAGCAAGGTAAGTGCTGCTAACCAAGACAAATTCAGCGTAAAAGTGTCTAAATGAATAGTAAAATAATAAAACTAAATAAATAATAATACGCCATACAGCTTTGTCCTTGACCTCGCATTATGGAACCAACCCCCGATTTATTGACAGCACACGTGATGCTTAAAGTACAGTTCAGAGTCAATGTTATTGGGTACATTCTATTTTTAGCTAACAAAACATGACGTAATCATTCGCCGCCGCGACAAACTCCACCAATATTGGACTTTGGTCACATGACACCATATTTTTTTATGCAATATACTTTTCGAATTTTGAACGAAATATAAGCATTTCATCAAAGGTATCAGGTACGTTGCTGTCCATTAAAAAAAATAATGACCTTATATATAATAAGAAGGTAAGTAACGTCTTCCACTAGAGAAAAATTAAAGCCACAATATAAGTATTTAATTGTATGGACAGATACTAATGAAAGAAGCAACGTACCGAGTACCTTTGCATTTCATTGGGCGATCAAGTAGAACATACTGTAAGAAATACGCATGGTATCTGCTGCCGTTATAAACAAAGAGCGTTCCGAATAGACGATACATTCAAACGTCTATCTAACGTTAACTTAGAAATTCTTCGACCCCTTGCCCAAGGTTCCTGAGTTGGACTAGTACTCAGCTCAAGGTTTGGTAATCAAAGATACCCCGCCCCCGACAGATCTAGCCCAAGACCTTCGGAATCAGAGTTAATGTATACGACCACTAGGCCATCAATCGACGGACAGACCAACAGAAAGATGATTGACAGTTTGTTTCTCGACAGTATTCAGTCATTTGGTGACTATGTCTACTTTAGACATATATAGTGCTCTCACACGTCGTAGAATGTGGTATGATAAAACACCCAGGTATATTGTCCTTGGAGTTTACCAGTATGTCGCGGCCGGAGATCGAACTCACGACCTCCCGCTTCCGGGGCGGACGCTCTAACAATTCAGCCGCAGAGGCCGATGGTGGACTAACTGACGGACGGACGGATAGATTGATATATATATATATATATATATATATATATATATATATATATATATATATATATATATATATATATATATATATTACTAGTTTAATATTTACAAAATGACACGAAACTGTAAGCAGCATCTGCCTCCAACTCTGAACTTGTTTAGCTATCCCCGTTGTCTATCTTCTCCATTAACAACTTTCCTCAAATTTAACAGATATCTTCCCTACATATCGTAAAAAATAATTTTGACAACATATGGAAATTGCAAATCCGGTTATGTTGAAAAATTAAACGCCGCTACAAATTATTCGAGTAGCATTTCTCGCGTGCCCATGGGAGACGTTTCGTGTATACTTAACTTGCACTAATTGAGTTAAAACTTCCTAAATTGCGCTTATTACTTTGAAGTGCAGAGCGGGGTTTAATGTAACATATACTATTAACTATAAAGCGTCGATTGCTCAGTCTTTCAAACAATTCTCACGAAACCGAGTCCATATGAATCTAACATTACACAGAATTAAGTGAGTTAGCAATACGCTTATATTGAGGCCGTAAGATATTACCAACAGAAATTAATTTCAATTTTCAACTTATTGATATAAAGTACCATCATTTCGATGTGAGAAACTAGACAATACCGTTAATTGTAAATCATTAACTTATTCTGTTACAAATAACGCCGATCTAAATCAAATTATTTCTCCGGATAAAATGTCTTTTTGGAATTATATCCATTCGATATGCCCTAGAGTCGAAATTTCAAAATGGCGCATTTAACGTTGCAATGGAGCAGCCGAATTTCCCGGCCGGGTTCCACCGGAGTTCATCTGTTTTGTTAGCCATGTCATTTGTTTCTTTTGTATTTACATTACTCTTATGGTTGCCCCTTTTGAAAATAGGCCAACTTTTACCTATTATTGCATGGGGAATTGATTACCTTTGTATCACAGCGGGGTGAATTGAAATACAGAGCACTCTCGGAATCGTGTATTTCTTTTCAATTTATTGAAGGAAAGGTTCCGGATGTAAAATGATACTTGCATATGTCAATTTATAATTTATTGCTGTGCTTTCTGGATTCGTGAAAGGTCAAATTCAAATTTTTGTAAACAAAGAGCTCCTCTTTGGAAAGTAAATGGAATTTTATGTCCCCGTGTATTTTGCCGAAAAGCACAATTTATCAATTGTCACCCCCTGTCAAGAAAGGAAGATTTGGTTTATGTGACAAGGGGAGAACTCTAATGCGTTCTGCTTTTGTAGTCTTATATGGCTGTAACTCAAGATTCGATAATCAGATAAAAATTTGATGAACCATAAAACTGAATAGGAGAAATTTAATGGAAAATGTAAACGTATTATTTAGAAATATTAGATACGAAATAGTGCGTCATGAAATGACAGAATAAGAATAATTGTTTCGTAGAAAATTTTGGAAGCCATTTTGAATAAGATATAAGCAAACGTTAGTTTTGTTTATTTATGTGGTTTTTGGATTTATGTTTTATTTGTGACAGTTAAAACTCAAAATTTATAAACTTTCAATTGCCACTACGTTTCCATACTATATAGTATTTGTGCCAATCTGAGATGATATCTGGCATAATGGACATATTCATGTGCTAAGATATAGACAGTTTATATTTCATTTCCTTGGTTTATATGTCCCATCGATTATATTTTGGTAAATTTGAGAAATTTCCTGTGTAAGGCAGATATGGTACACACTGAAGTATCACGCCATAGACATGTGGCATGATACCACACACAGACACATTATCCTGACACCGGGCCAACCGATCCTATAGAACTGCCCTTATATGCTGAATGTCAATCAATAGAGATAGACCCGTATTATGTCATCAATTTAATTTTATTGTGGGCGGAGATCGAACCACGACCTCCCACGCAAGGTACGAACGATCTAACCATGTGACTACCCATGAATAATGGTTGCATGATAGTTCTAAGTCTTCATCAACATCATTCGTAACTTGTAGCACGTAGTTGTGTATATTGTTGATTAAACATGCTTAACACTGACAAATGAACACATTTCATTCTGAAATATTAAAATATTAAAAGTCAGACGACTTGTAATTGTTTTATAATTTGTTTAATTACATACATTGCAGTTAATGCTTGCATTATGTTAAAAATAAATGTACTACGCTCACCCACATGTATAAAAAATGATATTGTATAGTCATTTTTATGTAATATTACTTCCGTCCCAGGTGTGGTTGTAGGGAAATTATATTTTAATGAAGCCAGTGTTTATGACCTTGTTTTGGTCTAAGCCGTGCTTGTAAGAAACATCTTGTTCTAGTGAACGTGCAAATGGACGGGAACGAGGCTCTGTTTCCATCCATACCACAATTATATTTTGCCGATCTTATACTTTTGAATACTTTACATCATTAATTAAGCAGAACAGATTATTTAGTTTAAGCAAGTACTTAGAACTTAGTAATTCTCTATTAGTTTTATTGATTGTTCAGAATAATTTACTAACATAACACATGAGTATTTAGATAGGGGTCTGTTAGACCACATTGTTTGCAAATCACATTTATAATCGATTTTTTACGACTGTGATCACAAATGATTGTATTTCACGACAAAAATCGGCATCAAACACATTTGTTACAAATGAGAGCGGAAATCAAAAACATATTTTGTGACCAATGTGTTTGATGCCGATTTTTGTTGTGAAACACCTGTTACAAATGAGAGCGGAAATCAAAAACATATTTTGTGACCAATGTGTTTGATGCCGATTTTTGTTGTGAAACACCTGTTACAAATGTGATTTGTTACGAATGTGGTCTAACAGGGGTCTAAGACAGGTCCGCTATTTGTGACATCAGGAGAACTCCCGTCTGCTGCATGCAAGAAATGATTATGCCAGACGTCGTGAAAACTTATATGCCGTATATGTTACCATAGTATGGCAAAACCTTGATCCAGTAAGACCAAAATAAAAAATAAAAAAATCTTTAAAAAAACTCTGTAATTTTGATAAATCCGTTTGAAAACGATACATCTGTACAGAGGCCTTATGTATCTGCCTTACACATCAATAATGTTAGCAACAATAATAACATAAAGCTGAGAATATGGAAAAAAAGAAGCTCCGAACATCTTTTACAAACAGACACACGTTCTCGTTGCTATAGATAGATATTTTATTTTATATTTTATATAAATATATTAAATTGCAAATCCAATAAGCCTATAGTCTCATGAGGTACATTTTTTCCCCATATAATATGGCAAGACGGTGCGTTTTTATAAGTACATAAACGAACAACATGTCACATGTACATTCTAAAGGTTGAGAAAAAAAATGAAGATCAACGGAGAAGTTTAATTTCTAGTTCCTAATAATAATATTATTAATACACCTTTTAATATATAAAGCGATACATACTATGGTTATACATTGATATATGTCATTCTTGTTGATAATTGTACATATATATTCATTTGAGAGTGTAAGGCCACCTGCAAGATTGTTTTCCGACCTGTTACTGCCTAATATGGGGACGATAAATGTTTAAAAGAGACATGCTGTCACACATCATCGACATTATGTAAATGTACGAATCATGGCCTCGAGTTTAAATATTCTCCGCTCCCCAGTGATTTCAATTTCAAAATTCGATTATTTTATTACAAAAATTCTTGAGATGATTTCTTGAAACATTGAGTCAAATGAATATCTTTAAAAAGAATTGTCAAATAGGGTGAAAATTGTATAATATTATAAACAAAATTCATGCTCAATCTCAAAGCATCGTTTTTAAGTCGAGATGACTTCCAGAGTCTTAAGGTCAACAAAAGTTGGACCTAATAAATAATTAAATAAATAAATAAATAAATAAATAAATAAATAAATAAATAAATAAATAAAGATACGGTTTATTAAAAGTTGTTTCTGTGAAACTGAAATTACAAGGGAAAAAGCTGTATTAATACGAAGATGTGGGGCCAGGCGACATATTGTATTATCAAATTTTCAAACCAAAATCTATTACACCCGGCATTATGTTGGTAACAAATGCGGGCCAACGTTTTGCTCTCTTTTAGAATTGTTATCTTTATATCATTTGAATTGTAAACACTTCTGACAAGTAATACGTTTTACACAATAAAGATATAATTGTATTTTTTTTTAATTTACTCTAAAATTAATCCCATTATATTCTATTTAGCATGATGGGGAAGAGAAAATTGGTAAGGTCATGTCATACGACATGAGTAATATGCTGGAAATAATCATAAATAGTAAAAGTAGTGGTAGTAGCATTCGTGTTGATGATGGTGGAGGCGGGATTCTTGTAATTTGCTGCCGTCATTGTTGTATCATCAGCAGCAGTAGTAATAGTCGTAGTCGAATAATAATAAGTAGAAAGAGTAGAATTATTATTGTTATAAGTATTAGAAGTAGTAATAGAAGTTTGCGTAGTAATAGTAGTAGAAGAAAAAAATAGCAGTAGTAGTAGTAGCAGTAATAGAAGTAGTAGAAAGAGGAAAATGAAGAAGAAGAAGTAATAGTAATTGTAATAGTAGCAGCAAAAGTAGTGGTAGCTAGCTTATATTAATGACAGTAAGAGTTGTAGTAGAACAGGTGAAAATAACAGAATGCCAAACATTCGATATAGTGTAGTGATATTTTAAAAAAGATGTAAAGTCTTTGGTCAGTTAGACAGTATTTCCATCAAATTGTTTGTCTCAAACCTTTATAGTGTTATTTATTTGCGGTATCACACCGTAGACAAGTGGCATGATACAACATGTGGTCAAATTATCCTGACACCTGACCGCGATCAGAGCTAGCCTGTGTCGGAATTATCCGAAGATTCCCGACTAAATAAGCATGCTTACGTTCATTACGTTCATTCGCATAATTTAGGGTAACGACCTTTGGAGAATGTAAAGTGAAGTAAATGAATGAAAAGAAAACCAGATCAGAAAAAGAAAAGAAGAAAAAACGAAATCTTCTTGCATTTGGAAACTGGAAAGGGAAGAAGCATCTGAATATTCAAAGTTTTATCTTGTGATGATTCTAATACTGATGAAATATCAATTTAAAGTTTTGCCTGGGCTGTCTGAATAGTGAGACAGCCCGATCCTTATATTTAAATTATATCATTATGTTTTGGTGTAGTGGTCTGAAAAGAGACATGGTCCGGCTTTAATATTGAAATGGTTTTAATATGAGGTTTTACTGTAGTGGTCTGAAAAGAGACATGGTCCGGCTTTAATATTGAAATGGTTTTAATAAAAAGGACTGGTCCGGCTTAATATTGAAATGGTTTAATATGAGGTTTTACTGTAGTGGTCTGAAAAGACATGGTCCGGCTTTAATATTGAAATGGTTTTAATATGAGGTTTTACTGTAGTGGTCTGAAAAGAGACATGGTCCGGCTTTAATATTGAAATGGTTTTAATATGAGGTTTTACTGTAGTGGTCTGCATAGTGAAATAGTCCTGAGATGAACAAAATATTGGTCTAACTTTATATGGGGTTTTATTTAAAGATCTATTATTCTTCCAAAAGAGGTGTATACATATTCGTCGGACAGAAAAGCAAAATGTGTGTTACAGATTTGTAAAGAGATGTAATCTGCACATACTCGTTGATAACAACCATACTACAATGCATAAGTACGAAAGGATATTTTATTAAAGACCATTCAAATGTTTACAAAAATACCTGGTTTGCATATGCCTCCTATATTCGCCAAAATTCCTGACGTTTTTCCATAGATCTTCCGTATGTCTCCATTAACGAATCGCAAGTACATGAATTGATGAACTAATTTTTATACGGCGACAGTTTTTTCAAATTCAAATTATTTCCAATTAGGACCGTCTTCGGGAATACATAGCAATGCAAAATATAAGCAGTTATGAGTCTTTTGACATCAATACAAAATACTAAATTGCATAATTTGATCAACATTTTCAATGCGTTTTACGTATTTTACAGCAGATATATGCACAATATGTACCGTAAGCTTTAGTCTACAAGATGCCAACGTCTTTCTCTTTTTTTTTCTTTTTCATGAAAATTGTACCATTATGGGATATATAATGGACCTTTAAGTGATAAAAAGGTGAAGTGGTCCAAATGCTGAGGCGGTATTCGTAGGAATAAATAAAACGATCCATTATTTCATGATTTGTTAACACACAAACATGGTAGTGTTGTGAGTTTGTTTAAAGTCATATATAACAAATTGGCAAAAAACTTATGAAAAAAGTCGACATTCTTTCATAAAGATGACAATACAGTCTGGGTAGCCTAAGGTCTTGCCATAAATCCTTCGCAAAATATAGCAGACGATACCTAACAGACGGCATCACTTCCTGTCTACCGTATTTTTGGCGCGAACTTCCATACGATTTATCAGAGTGAGACTTGACAACAGAACAGTTCTCTCAACATCTTCCATAATTTTTTTCGATAAAACTCCCATAGATTGCGCTTTTGAATGATTCATTCGAAGTGAAACCAAATAATATAAGTTATCCATTCAAATTATGGCATGTAACAACATTTTGATGTAATTATATATGAGCGATCGTAATATAAAGCAATTAAAATACAGAGTCGTTTGTCGAGAACGGTGTGAGAAACATTAGCACACTGTCAGTTCTCGCCCGCCATCTTGCAGGACTACACGAAGCGATATGACAACCGCAGTAATTGATGACATAACTTGCTGGGATACCATTTTGTTGGCGTAGCGTTATGACGACCTCTGCAAGAGATGCTGGGATAGCTGTCCCCAGGATTTCGTCTTTTTCTTTCTTTCTTCTTTTCTCCCGCTTTTTTTCTTTCCTTCTATATATCTACATGTTATTTCTTTATTTTTTATTTTCTTTTTATTATTAAAATAATTTTTTGGGTTTTTTGAATCCTTTTTTAAAAAAAAAAAGCATATCTATATCAAACGTTTCTCTCTCAATTGATGTATTATCTTAATACAAATGTACATTTCTTTTTCGGTCTTTGATTATTTCATAAAAACACAAACCAATCACCATATACAATTTGCAATATTCATTTATAATTACATAACTGGTATACATTTTGTATTTGATCCATCTTTATCCAGCCTAAAACTTGTCGTTTTTAATGCATTTCATTTTTAGACATTATTTAATCATTTGTGACGAGTAAAGTGTGATTCTAATTGTATACCTTATTAGTTTTGCTCCGAGAACTTACAGCTCCTTTAATACGTTAAAAAAAAAAGAGATGAAAATTGTGACTAGACTAGATTGTTTAACTTTCATGCACATAGAGACACATTGAAAAGAAAAGTCAGTTTAAAGACTGTATTTCATTTCATTTTGTTGTATCTCTCACTGATCGAACGAAGTCGTTTTTTAATTATTTTTTCAATTTATTACTGATTTAGTGGATATTCCTAATATGACAGGTTTTTTTTTATAAGCATATATTCATTATATACACCGTTTTTACCCCTATAACACAATAGATAAGATATAAGCACATTGTATTATGTAAACCGTGTATCACATATATGAATAAGCACATTATGTATACCGTGTTTTATTATACTGTGAATTCTCATACCTTATAAGTTCAAGAGTTAGACTAAATACAATTTTAATTATTGACCTACCTGCACTCTGGCCTCTGATAAGCCAAGCCGCTGGCTCAATTCCTCCCTCATGAAAGCGTCTGGATAATGCGTCTCGTCAAACAGACGTTCCAGCTCGTTCAACTGTTCCAGCGTGAAGTTCGTCCGACTGCGTCTTTGCTTTAGTTTGGGCTGGTCGTCATTGTCGTTGTCCGAGCAACGGTCCTTCTGGTCATCTGGGAAGTGATAACATAAGTCACGTGATCTGAATCTCGAGCAGTAGATAGCAAACAATCAAGTTATATTTGTTTCGATATGGTACTTGCATTTACCTAAATAATATTAATGTATATAAACTAGAATTCTATATGTACTTTGTCTTTTTTCTTTTTATCTTTATTGAATATTGTAAAATCATTTTAGCTGGTAGAAAAAAAACTTGGGGATTTTCTTGGAGTTACTATTTGTAGATTAAGCCATCGATGAAAATAAATGACTTTAACAAAATCAGCTGATGGGATGGATTCGTTACATATTGCAATAATACAGTTTGTCTGAAAACTCCGATGGCCTAATTTTATATCGTTGGTCAACTTGTATAATGATTTTCCTCTTCTCGGAGTAAATGTACTCGTGTTTAAACCACTGTTTCATACCGAAGCTACTGTACGGACTTAGTGCGTCCCTGTATAGCTCCATTTTTTCTCTCGATTAATTGCCATTAATCATTATTTTCCTTTGGAATAGTTTAGCTTTGTCAATATTCTACCTTAAAGAGTTTGTGTTAAAAAATCTTTTCTGTTTATTTTTTTATTTTTTTTTTAATTTTTTTTTTTACGTTAAACATCCTTTCATTTATTATACTTAGTAACGGTAGCTCTAAATCCTTTCGATATTGTTATTTGTCTCATTTGACTCCTTTTTTTTGCTAACTCTTTTTGTATGGCATTTTGCAAAGAAAGAGCTTTTTTGTTAAAATGTTTGTTTTCTTTTAATAGCATTTCAAGTTTTCAAATTTAACCTGGCGAGCAATTTTTACATAAGGGAGTTGTTAGCACATGTCATTTCTTCACCGCATTTTTTTAAAAAGTGAGTAACCTTTGTATGATTAATAAGTATATTTATTTATAAAACTGTGTCTTCAATTAGTTAAATGTTATTATTCTTATCTTTTCTTATCATTATTAATAAACTTACATACAGTTATATATTATTATTACAAGTGTCTGCCAATAGCAAAACATCGTTAATGCTATCTAATTTGTGTATATACCGGCTTGAAATAAATCTAGAATTTGTTATTGAATGCATACCAGTCCATCTTAATTGGTTTGATCTTTATTTGTTACATGGATGTTTCTCGTATGTCGAATGTTCAATATTACACTGATAGCATCGCATGCATGACACAGGTACTTGAATGATGTGGCTGCGTGTATTAAGAACTTTAGATTACTTTGTATGTTTTGTTTTTAATAGTAAACAATGTTGATGGCGTTGAATCATGCCTTACGTACAATCTGGATAAAAATTTAAAGCCATTGAAGTTTTTGTTTTTTAGTTTGTTGTTGTTCTTTTAGTTTGTTTTTGATCGAATTATATCGTCGTTGAACTTGTTCTGTTGTTGTTGTTGTTGTTGTTTTAATTTATTGTTGCTGTTGTTATAGTTTTGGAGACGCTCAATTACTAGAACCCCTAGGAATAGAAATATGTATATCTTTGGAATTTGATTTTATTAGAATGTGATTTAAATAGACCCAAAGATTCCTTATAGTCTTAATATTCCCTACTTGCCAAAACAATACCCAACTATAGCCCCATTGTTTGATATTAATATATTGGTGTATGATGAATAAATGGCATAATAGATACTAAAAGACTCATAAATGCATATAATTTGTTGTTTAATACGATACGGAGCTAAACAAAACTCATTTAATAACTTCAGTATCCAGCAAGTATCAGGCTCATACCGTATGTTTATTAAATAATTTGAAACATGGGAAGTAAATAATCCGTAATAGTAAACGTATGGTGTGTGGGAAATGATGCCTGATTAAGAGGCATGTCGGGCTCAAAACAATAGTCATTAAGTTACATGGACAGAAAAGCAGAAGACCTAACTTTTTCTAATAAAAAATCCACTTCCTAGATATACTAAAAAGAGATAAAATGCTTAATAAGGACAGAAATCATTACATCCACCGGGAAAAAAAACAACAAAAAAACAAAAAAACTTCAACATCTCTAAAATACGGTCGGAATTCGGAATCGCCAGATAATTGGCGTTATGTGTTTGGCGTTACGTAATATACGTTATGCGTGAAATGATTTCTTGTTAACGACGTGTTTATTTGTAGATGTAAGATTTTAATAGCATCAGTTGCTAATTTCAAATTCGAACCCACGCGGTGAGGGGCTGATTGAGTGTTTAAAGTCAGCGACTTTACCCTCTCGGCAACGGAGGCCCCGAAAGTTGTTGGAAGTTGTGTATAAACAAATGAAACGAGCTTACTTTTCAAATTTAAGGTACAGGCCCTGATAGTGTTATTACATACAGGTGTGATATATTTGTGTTGGCACATACGGATTTTGTCTCGTCATTTTTAGCTCTCACCCAGGATTTTTTTTATTGATTACTGACCTATACGTGGGTCCAAACCCACACCGGACTAATATAAACTTGTCAAATATGTATCTTTGTAAGGGCAAAGTTTCTGTGATGTATTTACACCTGATTCCTTTGACTCTATTCCAAAAAATAAAAAATATAGACAGCCAATTAATGGCAAAGTGTCTTAAAACAGTTAATTAAATAATGAACTATGAAAAGGTTTCAGGGAAGTAAGTTTGTCGATTCAACGTAGAGCGTTGATTCGCGAGGTGACTACAATACAATATGGTTTAATTTGTCATGATAAAACAATGCGATGAGAGGTAAATATTGCAGATTTACATGTAAATTCAAATAATACATACATACATAAAAGTGATTATTGGTCAGATAGTAGTTTGATGCATTCGCAACTATAGTAAAAAATATTGCTGTACACTGACTGTAAAATATGGCCGTGACCGGGCTTTTATTTGAAACTTGAATTATTTATCAAAAAACACCAGGACCCCTGTTGCCCGGCAGTAAACATCTATCTATTTCTCACAGCCGATAGTCGGGCACAATAGTAGAATAGCCCTGGTGGGTTTTCATCCTCCTGTTAGAAAGTGTTTGGCTTAATTTTAAAACTATATACATGTGATTACATGTTTGGACTGATTCTCACTAAATACGCATGGTTGTGTTTGTAAATGGAGTGACTTTAAGTTATATATATTGAGCTTGTCCCTATCAAAAATGAATTTGTCCAAAGAGTTACCATCTATTGTGGCAAACAATTAAGTCATGTGTTTATCGAATCCATACATATTTATGATTTTTAATCAACCGAACAGAAGAGCCAAGATAACAAAACATTGTCTCCATATCTATTTCTAAGAAAGTTACAAGTTACACAAATTACAAAGTTAACACGGGACAACTTAATTTCCGCGCAGGCTAAGTGAATGCATATGTTTTTTATTCTGAGGTTTACTAACAGATAAAACACGGACAAGAGAAAATGGTAAAAATAAAATTGATATAATACATGAATTGTTGTTGTTTATCATTCTTTTTCATTCCACGGAGGCATGTGGCAGTGTCTTGATAGAAAACGTAAGATTTTTTTTTTATTATTTTCTAGAGATAGAAATACAGGTGAATAATTAGATTATTTTGTTTAATGCCCTTTCGTTTTGATTCAATACAACAAGGACACTGATAAAGCAGCTTCCATTCTACACCTGTTACCTGCTTAAACTGTTTTAGTTGTTACTGTACGTATCTGTTTACACACGTACATGATGACATAATTAACTATCACTGTACTGTGAATTATAAAAGACTAACCAGAGTAGAATGTATTTCAAATAATTCATGGAACACCTTTTTTTATTTCATTTTCATAAAAACAGTTATTTAAAAGTTGGGTTCGCCTCTGTTTGGAAAAAAGCTATGACCGCTTTTAAAATTGAAAAAGATCTTCAAATAAAACCAATCATAGCATTTGTCTTATTAATTTTTTTATTTTATAATAACTATATATAACTACGTGAATATAGGCAATCAAACGGGGGGGGAGGGGGGGGGGGGGCTTAAACAGCTATATTGTACGTTGTTTTTTGTTTTTGTTGCTTTGTGTGTGTTTCGGGAGTATGTTTGTATTTGTATGCTTCAACGGTCCTACACGGTCTGTACAAGGGTACAAGGCATAGAAAAATCCATTGTTTTATGTTTAACTTAAAGTTCCGTAAATTAATATTTATCAAATCATAAATATGTACATGAATATTCATAAGGTGAAGGGTTAAAACGTTTGATTATAGATAGCATGTATAATTAGGTTTCATTATGCCGGTTGTGCAAGATTATGAAGTGTTTTATTCGACGGTGAGTTTATTTTTTTTAATTATGAATTACATTAATCTAATTTCCCAAACTTCTTTTAAAAACAATTCAAACAACAACAAAAAAATAACATGTTAAAATATACCTACTTCCTAAAAACACCCATAATCAAAAGCAACCCATCCTAAATTCATTATAAGGGGTCACCATTCACTCATTTTTCCATTCATCTTCTTTTTTCTTTCTTTATTTCATTTTTTCCATCGATTACAAGCACGTGCCACATCTGATTGCTCCTGAAATTCCAGGCTTGTATTTTATCTTATCTTTCTGCAGGTTCCTTTCCCCCCATTGCATTAATCCCTTCAACTACATTCATTATCAAGGCCAAATTGATATAATTTTACAAATGAACAAATTAGTCTCTTCGTTATAACGGTAGACTCTAGTTGGCGCCACACGAACTATCTAAGCGGACTCAGAGAAGATGGTTACTTTTCATCTCTTCTCAATTATCCGAGCCAAATATTTCCTTTGCACGAGCTAGACACTACCGTATTTTAGACAATATTTCCTGTCAAATTAGTACTAATGGCATCTTTTAGGAATTATCCTTTCAACTCGTATAAAAGAGCGAAATGAAAATTATAGGCTGTATTATGGCGGTATGGTATTTCTCCATATTGGAACCAATCTGTGTAATGAATTGGCGAAAGATTACACGGAAATGGTGAATCGGATGTACTTGGATTTAATCGCATCATCGTTTTATTCAATTTGACCTTAATTGGCGGTAATTTTCACTTGCTTAAGGAACATATTTTCCTCTTCGATTCATTTCTGAGCTCTGCATCCAATTTCACCAAATCAACGTCTCTGCTATATTAAATCCTGGCAGAAATAAGAGATCGTGTGTGTATTTCAAGCACTTCCATGGGTTAACCGTTTCTCCGGGAATCAATGCGGATTGTTTTTTTTTATTTAGTCGCGACTGTGCTTTTTGTTTATTTGTTTGTATTCCATTAATTTTATTTTATTTTTTATTTGAAAGATCCATCTGAATAGCATTAATAAAACTCATATAAAAAGATAATTATATAAGTAAATGAATAAACGCGCAAATTAAATAATGTGTAAAAAATATACGATGTCTTCGTGCGAATCTTTTCTTCAAAGCGTAAAATTCCTTTTGTCTCAGAAAGAGACAGATTATTTAACAAAATTGATATGAATTATTAGCTTTTATAGATTTCAATAAAGGTAAATATTATTTGTCTTAAAGCAAGCCTCTTTTATGACCTTCCCAGGTGTAAATTACTGGTCCAACCCAGGAACTATTGACATATATGGTGTAAGAATTTGTTTCCAGATCAATATAAAAATAGCAGTTTAACACTGAACATTAGGCCAAAACCTCAGTTTATGTTTTACCTATGTTCGCATTATATTATGTATGATCAGTTGTTCTACCCAGGTGTGACGTTGTAGTTTATTTTGTTACTATTTTCGATAGTAGTCGTAATTTTAAAGATATATGTAGTTTATAATAAAAAAGTTTTAAATTTTCAAATATTAATTTTGATATGAAATTTTTAAAATATTTCCGACACACACAAGCAGAAAATAAAGAAGTTGTATTGATGAACACGTCAACATAGGTTAATTACAAGAAAAGCCATATTGTGAATAACTCACGATATACTAGAACGCTAAATGCTTTTTATAAATCATTACTGCCGCATATATTCATTGTTTCCGAATTATTTCGTATGACATTTTCTACATACGGCTTATATCATTGTATGTTTTATAGACACTGACGAATTTGAAGTACTACTGTCACTTCCTTAACCCTTTCCCTCATATAGACTCATTTTGACACCCTCAAAAGGTATCACATAAAGCCTGATCTGCAGAAAACCACAGTTAAACCTTACCAAATTTAATTACAAAATACTCATTTCCAGACCACTGAGGAGCAGCGAACAGCATAAAACCTGATCAGCCTGCGAGTTACTCGCAGGCTGATCTGGTTTTATGCTGTTCACATAGGTCTTTTCATGTTGTCGTCTATGAGGGAAAGGGTTAAAGTGTGAGCGATCTCCAACAAAATCCGTTTAAAAATCGACAAATTAGTATATTAGCACAGGTGACGAGATTTTAAAAACTAGCTATAGCCCTTAAATAACCACAGAACTTAAACAAATGTCCTTAATACGACTCCACTTCAAATACCATCGTTGTCATTTTACAATTGACATAAATCTGCATAATTTTAATCTATTAAAATCAATCTGGGGTTTATGGAACTGTTTTATGATTTGCCATTCCAACTGGTTTGTTATAATTGGTATAATAGAGTAAGTGAGTAAAACCACTGCCTATGCGAACAGCATAAAACCAGATCAGCCTGCGAGTAACTCGCAGGCTGATCAGGTTTTATGCTGTTCGCTGCTCCTCAGTGGTCTGGAAATGAGGATTTTGTAATTGAATTTGGTAAGGTTTAACTGTGGTTTTCTGCAGATCAGGCTTTATGTGATACCTATGAGGGCGTCAAAATGAGTTTATATGAGGGAAAGGGTTAACTGAGATCGCAACATACCTTTTTTTCTATCCAAACGTCGGTATATTGCTCACAGCTTAGAATTATAATATGATTTTTCTTATTGATTCATTTTTTTTTTAATCTTTTTTAGGTCCTAACATTTGACTCATGTTAGTGTAAAAGATTATAGCTTTAAGAAGTTAAAAAACTCGCACAATTATACTTTTCTCATGAATATACGAGAATATATACATGGTTGTTTTTATTTAATCACAAAACCATTCTAAACTTACTTTTTAAATGGTGCACTATCTTTCACATTGTAACTATGGTTTTTAACAGGGAATTGCACGTGCTTGATGATCATACTGTGCTATATAGCTGTTTCTACGTTTTAATGATGTCAAGAGATCTCCAAGGACACTCTGAAATCATTTTTATCTTCTCGAGGATGCTATGTCTGATTGACAGAACATACGGGCTGACATCTTTAATATGACTCTCCTGATCTCACGAAAAATTGAATCAACCACATGTATTTATTTTTGCTGCCAAAGCAGTTTTGAGTTATTTGCGAATCGAGACGGCAAGACATTTGCGTCGATGCAACCGGGAATAGAGCACGGGTAGAAGATTCGGAACTATCCCGTTTTTTTTTTCTCACATTCTTGATATTTGAAAATAAATATCATACAAACGTTAAGAGCAAAGATTCAAAACCGGAACAAAATAAACAGATTCAGTATGTGAGATCTTAATTTAATCTAATCAAACTTAATTTGTATTAGTAATAGACATTTGAGAGTATATTCCATTAACAGAACAGAACAGAATTTTATTAACCTGTGCATAATTTGCACCTCGTCATATAAAATATGATAAACTAACATCAAATAAGATCCCATGGTATATAAACGTACACAGAAAATTAAAAAAATTAAAAATCAGATGCAACTATTTCTTTTATTTTACTTACTACATACGGTAAAGAAAAAACACTAATTTGGAGAATAGACTACATATACATTAGAAAAAAAAAATATACTGCATGGATAAACGACAAACGCAATATCTCAGTGATTTTATATGTTATAAGGCCACTTTATCGTTTGTGTCAGTTTTAAGCCTGGAATAAACCTTGAAATACCTGCTTTTCGGCTAATTGTTATTTTAATCTAATTATGTAATTATAAGAGAAAATTAATATTTTTTTTGTGATCGGTTAAAGTATAAATGTTTGATATAATATGATTAAAAATGTCAGATTTTCTGTCACATTCATAGGTTATGTTCGTTCGATCTTTTGCCATTTTGAACTATCTTTAAACTCAATTAAACTTAGTCTTACAGATAGCTCATTACATTGCTAATAAACAAAACAAACACGAAATTTAATAAATGTATGTTGCTTGCTTTAAATACGCTTGTGCTTCTTTATCCGCGCGCTGCAGCGGAATTACCATGTGTGGAAATATTCAGAGTATATTGATAGTTGATAAATAATTCAGGAGGCCATCCAGGATTGGTTACCGTGGATACAGAGCACAGACATATTTCCCCGAGACGTCCAATATCAGCCAGCTTCCTGTACGTACAAACATCTCGCAGGACGGAACACTTGTTGATGCTATGGAGATGGTTCAGCAAGCCGCCGATTGTGTAAGCCTAGCATGTACTGAAACCTTTGAAGGGTGAAAAAAAAACCGAGTGCTTTGAAAGGAAACAAATAATGTTAAGAAATGAATTTGTCTCATTCGTGGATCAATATGGAATGATATTGTGAGAGAAATGAAACCCAGATTTAAATCATTTAACTAAATGTAATATAAGACTTTCTTAATTTAAAGATTTTAGAAAATAATATGTTAAAAACGAATATCTGAAATCAAGGAATAGGAGTTTAAAAGTGAAAGAAATGTAGAGAGAGAGAGAGAAAAGAATTTCACGATTGAATGAATTAATGATTAATGAATGGTCCTTCTTATGTTTCAACTCTTTTATTTTTCAGAATAGTTAAATCATCCCTTCATTTTTAACAGGAATATGTTAGGACATTCCACACTTGACTTAAGCATGATACCGTATAATGCGCATACTTCAAAATGTTAGTTCCGAATACATCGGTATACGGTTGCTTGAACAATTCCCATTCCAGAAAAACTGATAGGAATATGTTATAGGAAGTCGAGACGTATTTAATTTCATAGTAAAAATAAATAAATAAATAAATAAATAAAAAAAAAAAAAAAAAAACTTTTCATAATAGGCCTACCATCCTTTTCATTTATTTGTATATATTTCTAGCAGGTATAAATCATTTTAATGAAATAAGAGATTGTTTCGGAAATAATAACCAAGAAGGAGAAAAAAGCTTAAAATGCCCGTTTGCAAAAATTAATTATTTAAAAGAAAATAATGTATCAAGCCGACAAATGAACAAAATGATAGCACGTGTCATGTGATTGATATTTTGCATTTTATTTATTTATTTATTTATTTATTTATTTATTTATTTATTTATTTATTTATTTATTCATTTATTTATTTATACATTCATTTTTAATTAAAATTCATGGTTATTTACTTACAATTGACTTCTACACTATTAGGGATTTACATTTATTCATGAAAGAAAAAAGAATTCACAAGCATCTCGGGGATTTTGTAATAGAAAGAAGCTACGGCCAAGTCCTCACCAATTACCCGCTTATGAGTTTCTGTCATTTTCCATCGCTAGTAAAAAAATCCGTATAGCCTTTTTATCGTTAAACAATATTGTCGTTGCGTTTGCTCTCATTTAAATCAAATTTTGACACGTGCCATTTCTAATGAAGACACAACGCCACTATTTCGCAGTCGTCTACTTATCCCTTGTAGCGTCGCGGCAACATCGCGTCGCGTATCACCATTGGGAGTTTGCCGCGGGTAGGAACTTCCGGCGTGAAAAAAGGGGTCAAGAGGGATTACAAAAGGGGACAAATAAAACAGGCATTTTCGTCGCAATCCCTGGAAGTAAAACGAGGGTAATGGAGTAATTGAATTAATGCAAACGACAGGATGTCAGTTTTGAGTATGACTTTTTATGGCGTGATGGGGAAAATTTTCTTAATCAAGAGCCCTAGAAAACCCTCCATATTTTTAGGCAAATGACTTGAATTTAATAAAAGATGTGTAAATGTTTAATATATATTTTATATTTATGCATGTAATTATATACGATATAAATATATAAATATGTAATTTATTATCATAATTATTATAATAATCATTATTATCATTAGTAGTAGAAGCAATAGTTTGTGGTGTAAAGAATTCATAGGATAGATACTAAAGAAGTAAGTATTAGTAGCTGTAATGTTACGTGTATCATCATGTTGATTATTTTGGGTGAAATATATTCCAATTTTAAAATTGATTATCTATATTTTTAAATATACTTTGAGATCTTTCACAACACTCAAAAATAGCATAAGATTTTTTTAAAAATATTTCAAGGGCCGCTTAACATTTTGTTGATAGTGAATTTATGCGCCCCCCCCCCCCCCTTTTTTTAAAAAAAAATATTTTCGTAG
Source organism: Solen grandis (assembly GCA_021229015.1). NCBI lineage: Eukaryota > Metazoa > Mollusca > Bivalvia > Adapedonta > Solenidae > Solen > Solen grandis. The sequence goes on along the minus strand of CM037793.1, from coordinate 28,810,456 downwards.
TTTAGTATACGTATAATTCTAAAGTTTTAAACTGACTAATAGTTTTGAGAATGAAAATTTTTCCTCAGAGAAAATAGCAAAAAAAAGGCTTCTACTTTACATCCTTACATTTAATGCCTAGAAAACTCACCAGATTCGAACCCGGCAACGTCCTCGTGCGGGCTTCCTGGTCGACTGGAGCAGACGTCAATTTTTACCATGGTTAAATCCTTTGGCCCGTCTTCCTCATTTTGGCGCTTTATGAAACTGGACTGCGAATTGTCGTCTGCTGTCGACGACTCTGATGTTCGCGACTTCTTTTCATTTGTTTCATGCGATTCTTCGTTTTTCTCCTCAAACGATTTTGAGACAAATTCCGTCAGTCTATCCATGGTGTCGTTAAATAAAGTAATCGATTTGAATAATTTCGTTTGCAAAAAGCAAAATAATTATAACTATCTACACCATCATGTTAAAAAATCACACACAAAACTGTTTGATTACTTTAATCTATTAAACAGTAAATCCAAGAACATTAAAGCCTCTTTTAAATGTATTCTTAAAATGAACACAGACGTTTCTTTACTCGGTGGATTTTCACGCCCTTGCAAAGACAACTGCAAATGTCACTGCGTTCGCAGAGGATCAAAAAATGCCATCATATCGAAAACGTTTAACAATCGGTCTATTATTCTTGAGAAACAAACTGTAATTGCACAATTCAGTTATATCTTTGACGTTCCCCCATGTTCCGGAACGCGATGACGAGTGTGAAGCTGACAAACGACGCGGCGTACTCCCTGTCTTTTCACCAAAATAATTTGCGAGGGCTTGTATCAACACTCAAGCGTGTTCATATCTCTGTTTAACTGCATCATTAATATCGGGCAGTAATTAATTCAATAATAAAATTCATCAAACACAAACGCATATTTGTTCCCGTATTTGGTATGCCATATTAAAATAGATTCCAAGCAACGCGGTGTGTCATTGGTCGATCACATGCAGGCGGAGCCGAAACGTCATAACAATCCGCTGGCCAATCCACGATCGAGACTATGTCTGCGAGAGAGACCGTATCGGATTTCGAAGTAATTGAAGCTGTATTGAGCGATGTAACAGATAATTGCTCAGATCTGCAGTCTATTCACAGGAAAAAGTGGAAGAGTGGATCGCTTCTTGGAACAAACAATAAGAAATTGTTTCCACACCATCGAAAGGGTCATTGACAAGTAATTGTCAATTATTTTGCTCCCCGATCGTAATAAACCGGTTCATAAGCGGGCGATATATCTCTGCGACAGAAAGCAAGGCGATAAGAAAGCGATTAGCAAGTGTTATGATTCACAGTTTTAATGACACATCACCGTCTGAATGTTCCAAGGGTCCATCCTGAGATTCATAACACTTGGGCGATTCTTGCTATCGGTTTAAAGTATATCAGTGAATTGTTTCTCTGTTGTTTTTTTGTTGTTATTGTTGTTTTCTTTCTCTAAATCTGTCTGAAAACATCAATAGATATCAGCAGTCGTATGTTATCTATATTTAATACAATAGGAAAAGCGCTCGTATTGTGCATTTAATATTAAAAGAATCTAATTCAATCTAGTCAAATGAAAATCTCCAATTCCATGAAGTTATTTCAGAATTTGAACGTAAATCTGAATAAAAGACAGGAATTAGATTAATATTTAAAGGAAATAGGAAAGGAAAATTACAGAATGTTTGAGAGTTTGCTATTTTCTTAATTTCACAATAAAGCACTTTCCGCTGTGAATTCGAGTCCTAAAATAGTAAGTCAGGTTTTTCTTGTGGAGAGGCCCTCCATCAGGTGAACTGTAGCATTTGGGGTCTTCCTCCGTCAGTAATTAGCCGGATGTTCCTTTATGGTGGCAACGATATACTTCACATCAACAATACAAACGACATGATCAGCCACCTTGATACGGGCTTACACTGTTAAAGGCGCACAAGCAGGCTAGGTTCAGAGTTGTGATTTTCTTTTCTTGATGGAAAAATTGATGTTCTAATCAATGTAGTCAAGGAAAGCTAATTATTAATTAGAATTATAATACTGACCAACACAGTTATAGGCACACTTTATATATACTGACCACTAGTGTTCAAGGCGCGCTATATACCGACGTCCACTGTAACAGGCGCGATATCTTACATCTGTCACTAATGTTACATGGCGCTTCTATATACCGGCCACAACTGTTACAGGTACAATTTCTAATACCTGTCACCACTGTTACATACGCGCTTCTATATACCGTCCAACACTGTAACATGCGCAATATCTTTACACCTGTAACCATTGTTACATACGCGCTTCTATATACCGGCCAACACTGTAACATGCGCAATATCTTTACACCTGTCACCATTGTTACAGACGCGCTTCTATATACCGGCCAACACTGTAACATGCGCAATATCTTTACACCTGTCACCATTGTTACATACGCGCTTCTAAATATCGGCCAACACTGTAACATGAGCTTCTTTATACCGGCCAATCTGTAACATGCGCAATATCTTTACACCTGTCACCTTTGTTACAGACGCGCTTCTAAATATCGGCCAACACTGTAACATGCGCAATACGCGCTTTTGTATACCGGAATCCACTGTTACATGCGTAATATCTTTACACCTGTCATCATTGTTACATACGCGCTTCTATATACCGGCCAACACTGTAACAAGTTCAATATCTTTACACCTGTCACCATTGTTACATACGCGCTTCTATATACCGGCCAATACTGTAACAAGTGCAATATCTTTACACCTGTCATCATTGTTACATACGCGCTTCTATATACCGGCCAACACTGTAACAAGTGCAATATCTTTACACCTGTCACCATTATTACAGACGCGCTGCTATATACCGGCCAACACTGTAACATGCGCAATATCTTTACACCTGTCACCATTGTTACAGACGCGCTTCTATATACCGGGCAACACTGTAACAATTGCAATATCTTTACACCTGTCACCATTGTTACAGACGCGCTTCTATATACCGGGCAACACTGTAACAAATGCAATATCTTTACACCTGTCACCATTATTACAGACGCGCTGCTATATACCGACCAACACTGTAACATGCGCAATACGCGCTTTTTATACCGGAATCCACTGTTACATGCGAATATCTTTACACCTGTCATCATTGTTACATACGCGCTTCTATATACCGGCCAACACTGTAACAAGTTCAATATCTTTACACCTGTCACCATTGTTACATGCGCGCTTCTATATACCGGCCAATACTGTAACAAGTGCAATATCTTTACACCTGTCATCATTGTTACATACGCGCTTCTATATACCGGCCAACACTGTAACAAGTTCAATATCTTTACACCTGTCACCATTGTTACATACGCGCTTCTATATACCGGCCAACACTGTAACAAGTGCAATATCTTTACACCTGTCATCATTGTTACATACGCGCTTCTATATACCGGCCAATACTGTAACAAGTGCAATATCTTTACACCTGTCATCATTGTTACATACGCGCTTCTATATACCGGCCAATACTGTAACAAGTGCAATATCTTTACACCTGTCATCATTGTTACATACGCGCTTCTTTATACCGGCCAACACTGTAACATGCGCAATATCTTTACACCTGTCACCATTGTTACAGACGCGCTTCTATATACCGGGCAACACTGTAACAAATGCAATATCTTTACACCTGTCACCATTGTTACAGACGCGCTTCTATATACCGGGCAACACTGTAACAATTGCAATATCTTTACACCTGTCACCATTGTTACAGACGCGCTTCTATATACCGGGCAACACTGTAACAAATGCAATATCTTTACACCTGTCACCATTATTACAGACCTATGGCGCAACATTTCACTGTCACCACCGTTACATACGTGTTTCTATTTGCAAGTATACCAATAAACAATCTTAAAGGCGCACTATCAACGTTGCACGCTTAGCCTCGATTCAGATAAATGATTTATTCTTATCAGAAAGAGCACATTGGTGTTTTAGTCATTTCAATTATGAACAATTGAAAACATTTGGATAAAATAATTAACCCTTTCCCTCATATAGACTCATTTTGACGCCCTCAATAGGTACCACATAAAGCCTGATCTGCAGAAAACCACAGTTAAACCTTACCAAATTTAATTATAAAATCCTCATTTCCAGACCACTGAGGAGCAGCGAACAGCATAAAACCTGATCAGCCTGCGAGTTACTCGCAGGCTGATCTGGTTTTATGCTGTTCGCATAGGTCTTTTCATGGTGTCCTCTATGAGGGAAAGGGTTAACACAATAGTATACCCGGTACGTTATATTAAGATTTTAGGTCTACTGCCAATATAGCCTCTTGATGAAATGCGTCGTTTAGCTCGATAGAATAACAGCTCGTAGTAAATACTAATTCCACCACCCATATTGAGTGCAAACGCAATACTTAAATACTAAGAGGCAAATGTCATCATTTTTCCTTGGCGAATATACTTAAACAGTTCAGTACTCATAGATATTGAAGTAATGATTTATATCAGTATAGTCATGTACTTGAATGTTTTGTAAAAACAGGAATGTTGGAATGTGTTCCTGCTTAACTTAGAAATGCTACCAAGCACAAAGTACTGTCAATGACCGAGTGCAGAGGAAATATATGTTACAATTCTAGAGTTAGTCCACATCCTTAGTTAATGGCCACGAGATAGCGAGATTTTTTGTTTTGTTTTGTTATTTTCTTACTTATATCAAGCGGTCACGAGTTAGCAATATTTTTTTTTTTTTTTTTTTCTTAGTTATAAATTATCTCGTGGCCACGAATTAGCAAGATTTTTTTCCTAGTTATTTTCTCGTGGTCAAGTAGAAAAGTGTAGATATAAGGCATGAAGTTATCATTCACACGATAATATATCGTATTTATAATATTTTTTTGAACGAGTTTTTAGCTATATCCTTCCCTTTTTAATTTGATTTAAAAACCTTTCTTATTTCATTGACATACAAAATTCCCTTCAAGTTTTCTTTCCAGAAATTAAACGGATTTAAAAATACTTAATCAGTGTTTTCAACATAAAGCTTATGTGGTTTTTGATTTGAGCAATTACTGGGAATCGTCTCCATTAAATAGTCTTATGTCAATATTATAGGGGTTGCTAGTCCGTTTTCAATAACCCCAAAATGTACGTGGTGGAGGCTACCACGTCTTCCAGGTATTATCTTCAAACGTATATATGATTGTTCCAAGTGTACGAAAACAGCCATATAGTATAAAGCAAGTGCGGATTTATTTGAATTACAACCCAAAGCTAAAGTTGTTGTTGTTGTTGTATTGGGGTTTACCGTCACTGCGATAGTATTTCAATCATGTAGCGACGTCCAGCTAATTACAGGTGGAGGAAGACCCCGAGTACACAGAGGTACCCAGGTAGGACCACCGACCTTCCGCAAGCCAGCTGGAAGGCTTCCTCACATGAAAAATCCGAAGTCCCTACCGGGATTCGAACCCACAGCGGTGAGGGGCTGAGAGATCGAAAGCTAAAGCTTCAGAAATGCAAACAAAAAACAAAAAAAAAAAACCCACAAAAAACATACTATGGTACAATTATGCAAGTAAGATGCAACGTAATTAAATACTGTACACATGATATCTTAGCAGTACTTTGAAAGGTTCATGTATATGCCTTTGAGACCGGTGCAGACCAAGATCAGCCTGCACACCCATGCACTCTTATCATGATATGCACTGTACAACATTCAGACAATAACAGTTCAACAAACATCCCATTAAACAACTATAAGATGGAACAAAATTTAGAAATAAATAAATAAATAAATAAATAACTAAATAAAATTATTCAATAAATAAAATTAATGAAATGTGTAATCCAGCCCCGAACATTTATTCAATTTCTCATCAGGATTATCTTCCCTCACCTCTAATTGGAAACGATGTCTACTTGAGACAGATATAGTTCTGCCACACTGCAGTATCACGCCGTAGATATGTGGTATGATACCACACACAGTAACATTATCCTGACACCGGGCAAACCAGTCTTTATATGCTGAGCGCCAAGCAAGGGAGCTATACCAGTACCATTTTTTAACGACTTTGATATATTGCGGATCGAACCCACGACCTCCTGATTCCGGGGCGGACGCTCTAACCACTCGGCCATCGGGACCGGTAAATTATATTAGTCAAAGGAGCACAATGCCGGGTTCTTGGTAAACACAAATATATATTTTGCCTTACGAATGATTTATCCAGTGTATTATGCAACATAAAATATTTTGATTTTAATTTGCTATTTACGATATGATAACAGTCGGAAAAGCGCCTTACCAAGGAGAAGGAAGATAAATCCGACATTATACGTCAAACGTGATGCCAAATTCATAATATGTTTTCTGTTGAGATCATTTTAATAATTTGACACGTAAATACATGGAATCATTTTAAACATCCAAAAACTTTTAATTTTCACAACTTCTTGTGAAGTACTGATTCAAATATGTTAATAAATTTTGCCCAGTTTGTTGAACAATTTTCATATCACTCGAAATGTTTTTTACACACAATGTCATACAGTATTTAAGCATCTGGTATCCGAAGACGATAACGATTTAAAAGATAGAAAGATATGCATTTGTCGTTTCATTCTCCACTTTTAATTAAAGCAGTATTTTTTTTCTTCAAATTTCTGCATATTGATATTTGGAGGAAAACACTGAACTTAGTAAAGGGAAAGGTAGAGTTTTAAATAGGTTTGCAGTTTGTACTTATCGTGATATGTATGACCCTTGTGTTTTAGCAAACGTTTTAAATTTCAGATTTCATTAGTATGTCCTCTCATTAGTGTATATTGAAGATTTGAGATTACAGGCCTTGATACGTGTCTCGATCTCATTTATTCGTTACCTATAAACCCTTATAACTCGTCTGGATTACCTGCCCCTAACTCTTAATGTATTTCATCCATTATTAAATTGTGATCATGGTCCATCAAGTCATGGCGGGAATTTTATTGTAAATGCAAGCATTTATAGACTTTGAGCAAAAGAGCATAAAATTCGAAGTCAATGGATGATTGTAGCATTTGAGTGACCGTGATTTAAGTTTTAATGATAGGCTGATTACCAATCTCCAAGCAGAGTTGTCGTTCGTTCCTCACTCAACCATCTCTGCAAGGGCTCAATGACAAACATTTTGTCAAAACGGAAAACAATTATTTAACGCCCGTTAAGGTGTATTTTAAGGGTCAAAAGTATAGAAACATTGGAAAATTATTTTTTAATCGTCATAAAACGTATGGAAAATAATATGTGACTGATATGAAAAGTGTTACATTCCTTGCGTTGATCGCTCTTTGACAGATAAATATTGCCTTGATATCTCATCGTATATTTAAACTGATTTCCTATTGTAAATAACGTAACAGTCTCTATTTTTAGATTGCGTGAGTTTTGAACTACTTTCTGAGCCAACCACAGAGATGAATGTAATATACCTTAATTACATTGAAGTGCATCCAGTCCACTGCGCCGGTATTAACCAATTTCCTTGTTGTCTGTACAATGGTTAAAAAATAATATAAAAAAACTGGACGATTTTTTCTTATAAAACATTTTAATAGCATTCTTGTATAATAAAATGTTGTGAAACAAAGCTTGTACACATAGACCTTACATCACAAAAACCAAGAGCATGTATAAGTTGACACATTGATATTTAATACATCGGTAAGAAGTAAGAGGACAAACATCTACAATAGACTGACATCGTCACTTAAAAAAAGAAATTCAAACAGCGCTTTGAAATATCGTTAGTATATGAATATACTAATCGAGTATAGCAAATGTATTATTATATATACAAAACAATCACACATGCACTTTTTAAAGAAAAAAAATTCAAATTACCCATTATGTCATATCGCTAAAGTCAAATTCTACAATATCATTTAATTAAGTCTTAATATTTGTAGGGTCTATAATCCATGTCTTTCATCATTTCAATGAGTTAACTCCCTTTTCTTGTATTTGAAATCAAATTGTTTTTTTCTTCCATTAAAGTAAACAAATTGAAGTATACTTCATAGAGATCCAGTAAATTTATAGATTTATTACCGCCCTACAATAGATTAAAAAGATTAAAAAGTCAATACATATACCAAGGGATAAATGAAAACAAATGTGGTAAACTAAACGTAGTTGAAACGATAAATATAACAATTATTAAAAGGTAAACAAATGCCACATAGGGCGAAAATGTAGTGGGGCGAACCAACGTAAGACATATTTACTAAGCAGCTAAGTAACTTTTGAGAAAAACAAAAGCTTATCAATAATAGCTATATACACTTTAAATTACATAACAGTAAAGTAGCTATAAATAAGGTGTGAAACATCAGAAGACGTGGGTTAAGGAATACAAAAAAAAAAAAAAAAAAAAATAGCTCAAACATTGACCGAAGGAGGGACACTTAAAAAAAGGCCACTACAGAGAAAAAAAATCGTGTTTTATATAATCAACATGAAGTTGACTTTTCTCTAAAAGTCAACTTTTATTTACAAACGTATCCAGACAATTTAAACACATGCACAAAATATTTGTATCTACAAATATATTCGTCACTGTCGCTTTCTTTTGTGGCTTTTCAACATTCAGAAAAAAGAGCATCCACTTTCTAACGAAATTTTGCTCGGAAGTGAACAAGATGTTGTAAATGCGTTTCCGATTCGAATAATAAATTTAACAACGAAAAAAATAAAGTGAAGAAACTGAATATTTTGATTCAGAAAGAAAAGTTTACATGTGTTAATATTTGTATCCGTTCAATCAATCACCATCTCTCTTGCAAACACAATGACCAGTGATGAGCATGATAAATATGGAAATGATCCGAATGTTAATGACGTCATATCCTGTTACCGGACAGAAAATAACGAGAGAACTTGTTACAAATATGGGTCCGAAAATGTTCAGAAAAGAACAATGACCGTGGTATAGACCATAAAATAGTCAAAAAGAAGTTTAAATTATTTTGGCTAAATCGAAAAAACAAAAGGTTTCATCGATATACTAGGCAAATTATGATTTCTCAAATAATATATTGAGGCATTTAGGCCCTAAATTAGGTTATCATACAGTTTGTCGTCATACCCATTCAAAATGGCAGTTTTTGGCAAGACATACAGGTAACAAATAAAAGGCGTCGAAATAGACTGGTCTGGGACTCAGACATGTTTACATATTTGGCTACCAAACTATCCCTTTGTTCTTTAATGTCACACTGTAAATTTATTTTGAATTTGGCAACCGTTGCTTATAAATGAGTTTTCAGTTGCATCAGTTTTCTTTTTTTATTTGCCAGTCAATAAACATCACGGGAACATCCGGCGGTAAACCTGAGCGGTAAGCCAGTTGTCGAGCCACTTAAGTTTTAAACTTCCATATATACTCATATACATAATACAAAGCAATGACAAATTCTGGCCACAGTCGTTCGTCTAAATTCGTCAGCGTCTTCTGTTCCATGACCGCTTCAGCAGACGACATTTGCAGCTATTGATCTACGTCCTCTTCATTCACTTCCTCGCGCTCGTCACCCCAGTTACGGATCGTGCCTCCCTTCTTCATGATGATTTCCTTCTTCCATTCCGGTAGGGAGTCCCATTCATCCTCCAACCTCTGCTCGTCTGTACTTCGTCTGTTGGGTGCCGGGGAGGCGGGCTTTTCATTATTCTGCTTTTTTGGCTGCGATACGGATATATAACAATAAACATTTATACATTATGTCCACCTAACAAAACTTATAAACATTAGGCAAAAAGGAGAAGAAAATTACATGGTATTATAGGTAACCATAGACCAAATTTATTTTTGACATGCAAAGTACGGGTAGTTTCGTGACACTATTCATCAGAACAGAATTTAGGATTTTCGAAACTAATATAATTAGTGAGCATGTGTCAAACACGAGTGAAAGGCACGTGCGTCGCAAGGTACTATGATTTATGCTAAAGTCAAGGCTTGCCCTTTTTTAGATGTAAAAAGGACACATATTGTACACGATCGAATACTTTAAATGTGACTTGTACTTTTGTATGTTTTCTACTCATTTAAATAGTTAACTAAGTGTTTATAACTATATCTGAGTAGATAAACTGTAATATCTATTTTGCCTGCATGTATGTGTATTTTCATACTATTGTATGTATAACCGTACCCAATCTAATTGCATAAGTCACTTCAATTTCAAAATGCTTATGAAATGTGATAGCTTAATAACTGACAGTAGCTCAACGTTAGACAGATATAGTATTACCTCACGATGATACCATGCCGTGGATATGTGGCATGAAACCACACCCAGACACATTATCCTGACACTGGACCAACCAGCCCTGGAACTACCCTTATCTGTTGAGTATTATGCAAGAAAAGTATACCAGTGTCGTTTCCGATGCGTCCTGAAACCGAACCCACTGTTTCCCGGCTTTACCCCAGGCCACATAATCAGTATCTGTATCTAATTATAGTACTCGTAATGGACAATACCAGGTAACTTAACTAGACTTGACTATTTGAGTTTACCGTTGCCTCGACAGTATTTCAGTCATATAGCAACGTCCAGCTAATCACAGGTGGAGGAAGACACCGAATGCCCGGACACATCCGGGTAGAACTACCGACCTACCGCAAGCCAGCTGGAAGGCCTCCTCAATGAAAATCCGAATGACCTTTCCGGGATTCGAACTCACGCGGTGAGGGGCTGAGTGAGTGTTAAAGTCAGCCACGGAGGCCCCTAAGACGAGGTGAAGAAGACCACAACTACATCTTGCTATCCATAATTCAATGTATAGATATATGTTTAGGTGAGGTCTATATAAACTGATAATACAGTAAGTGCTATGACTGTCTGTGCAAATCCTGCATATTTCGATGATTGTTTGTTGTCTAAGTTAGTCGTTAGACAGTTGCTACTCTTGTGTGTGTTTAAAGCATATGAAATAATGGTTATAGTATGACATTGTACAAAACAACAAAAATCAAATTTATCCAAAATTCGACTCGTGAATATTATTATTGTTTGAATTTCCTATTTCTATGTGTATTTTACAAATTCTGCATATAAACGTATACACTAATAATTACTTTTAAATATTCCTGGAAGCTAATGCTATTTGTTATTAATTGTAAAAGTGCATCTTGCTATTTAGGTAACCGTTTGAAACCCGCGGCTGTGCATCTCTCGATAAAGTTCTGGGACTCCGTATGGATCAATATACATCCGGTCAGAAAAAGGACAGTCTCATAGCAGAGATATAGTCTAAGCAGAGAGAGAGAGAGAGAGCGCGTTAAAACGAGAGAGCGTTAAAACAAACAATAGATTTTAAGGCATCAAAAAATAATTTCCAGCATTTCGGTCATTTAGCTACGACAGCAGGCAGAGAAGGACCCCGAGTTCACAAAGTCATCCGGATAGAACCACCGACCTTACCGCAAACCAGCTGGAATTCTTCCTGAAAAAATTAGAGTGACTCCGCCAGGACTCGAACCCACAGCGATGAGTCAGCGTCTATAAACACTCGGCCATGGAGTCCCCATATACATCTGGTTGTAAAGGCATTGGCCCTATTTCTCAAACATTTACTCACCCTTTGTTTCCTGTTCTGGTTTGAAAAGGAAGATACTCTATAATTAAAGTGCTGACATTCAGAGTTCTAGTTTTCTAACTAGTATGCTATCCACGTGTTAACATGCAACTTTAATTGTATCTATACGTGCTTGCAACTACCGTAATTTCGATCATATAAAAATAATAAATACATCATACAACGTATATGTCATTTTTTTCTAGATAGTTTGGGAAAAAGCGGACAGGAAAACAGTATTTTTTTCAATTTGCATATCTAAAAAGCTTCAACTATGGAAAAATAGGAACTTATCTCTAACTAAAAAGCTTGTAGGAGGACTTTGGATTCAAGTAGGCCTATATTAACATAAAACATGATACTACTGATGATTTTATATCACTCACTTTATAGGTTTTGCTTTTGACAATACAAGTTCAATATTTCCATTATCGAACAAAGTCGAGACCTGGTGATCATATAGTTTACTTTATATACATTTTTTGATGTTTGAACAATTACAAACAAGAAAGTTGGGCCACAAATTCTTTAACCTTAACGTCGTCTTTCAACTAGAGAGCCGATACTAGAGCATAAAAAAACAAAACAAAAAAACAATTCAAATTTCTATTTTTTGGTAATCCAAGGGCTATAACTACTGACAAACTAAACCAATATGGCCAATAATACAAACAGGCGATATTTTACTTAGCTTCCGAGTCTTACTTATGAATCCTGAAGACATTTGGAAGTTACGGTTGAAAGTGGCCTTTTTGGTATTCAAAAGAAATAACGCATTACATCAGAAATGGTGGACAATGTATAGAAATCTACTTGTTAATTTTGTTTTTTTTCGTTTCTAGAATGTCTGACCTTTTATGATAAAAAGTGGCATGTGACATCTCTTAATAATTGAAGACCCGTATCTACAAACAAGTGAGTCTGATATAAGCAGTAAAAGAGGAACTTGGTCTCACTACTAACATTTTCAATTTCGCGATAGAGATAACAAAGAAATGCTGATACTGGATCGTTAAAAAAGAAACGAAATAGATATTTTTTTTATATAATTTAATGGACATATCAATCAAGGGCCTTAACTCCAAACAGAATGGTCCAGTAGGTAAATATATATATAAAAGTTGATCGAATACCTTTTTCCGATGTTTTAGATTGCTAAAGAAATGTAAATGGTCGACGGACACGCAGTCATACAAAAAAGCTAATTGACAAGGAGAGTTTACTAGAGATACTAGAGTATAAAGCAAAGCCTTGGTATATATTCGAGGGGTTTTCAATGAAGTCAGCGGTTGGGTTGGATCTACGATCAGTTGACATCTTTCTCATACCGGAAATCTCTCGGTGACACGGTGCAGTGATGTTCAGTTTGTTTTAGAAAAATAAGGGACATGCTGGGGTTCACTGTTATGTATTAAGATGAACTTGGAATTTGGTATAATTCTTGCACAAAAATGAGTGGAACTGGGGGTGTCGGAAAGAACAGCTAATAGCAACACATCTATGCAAATTAACATACTTGCAAAACCAATGTTGCTTTTTGAACAAAAACTTTTCCTGAACTTTTTTGTTCCGGATGATGTTGCTGATGATGATGTTGCTGTGATACTTGACCTTGACCTTTGGGCGGGTGTTGGCTGGAATCCTGTAAGAGGTCATGGTGGGTAGACAAGAAACAAAAACGCATGGGTCCCTGTACCTTCAGGTTAGAACTATAAATGGATATACACCGCTTCTTTAAGTGAGGATATTGGATAGGTTCAGATGCATAATTTTCATAAGGGAAAATATTAACACAAGAGGTATATCAATGAAATACGGATATAATGAATAAGGGAAAATACAAATAGTTGTTGTTGTTTACGGTATTCTGTCTTTGGGAGAAAATAACAAAATAAGGAGGAAGGCAAATAAGAAGTACATGGGGGGTAGTTGTGTATAGTTCAAATAAAGGGCATAACTGGGTCAGGGTATTTATTAATGTCTATAATTGGAAATTAAGTCGATTAGGGACAAGGAAATTAAGATATTTGTCACACTGTCATTAACATATATTTGTAGATATAATGAGGAAGAAATATGCGCAAATGACAAAAAATAAAAATACATATTAATACGAACTAACATCGAAATTTTAATATTAAGACTGTTTGAGCAAATAAAAATTTAAAATTACATGCTTGAATAGTTAACTGCAAGAACATTGATGAACATTTTAGATTAGTTTTCAAATGCAATGAAAATTAGAAGGCTATTAAAATTTACTGCTCAAGCAGACAAAGAACGTTAACGTGAAAAGCCTTGCCCTTTAAGCTTAAAGCTTTGCTTAAGAACACCACACTATAGATAATGAAGATGAATTGTCAATTATTAATCTGGGAATTAATTTAAAGAAGAAGAAAAAAAAAGAAAGAAAACCTTTAAAACTTGAACTTAATTTTTGAAGTTATGAGGTCGTATGTGGAATTTAATTAAATTAAACTAACACACACCAATACAAAATGCACATTTATAGATTATACTCGATTTGTCACTACTAATACACTGCTACATGTATATAAACACAAACGTACCCATAAATGCACACATCTATAAGTGTATAGATAAAGTAATCATATGCACGTACATGTTTAAATCTAGTGCTCTAGACAGACAATATCTACTTTACTTTATATACACCCATTTTTCTTACAATTCACATACGCTATATGATTAAAATTAAAGGTTTTGAAGACCACGTGGCGACAACAGCGTTGCCATGGCGACACTGGCAACAGACAGACGTATGTACAGACAGGTGCGGACAGAGGCATGCACACAAACGGTGGGTGGGGGACTTACCGATTCGCCATCGATGTTGTTTTGTTCCTCCAGCAACTACAATATACCAGCAATACACGATTTAATATACCGTAACAGTTTAGGTCAAACACGACTAAATGTATTATAATGAGTGAATAGGTCAGAGAGGACTTAGAGTAGTATTGTATATATTACAAATAATCATGTCATATATGACCTACATAATTATATGCTATGTGTTGAAAGCAGATTGGTCACCATACTTACTGTATTACTTCCATATAAACACGGCTCCAATTCAACCAAACACACTTAGCACTAAGTAAAACTTATTTGTTTAAGTAGGTAGAAACGCATTCAAGCACTCCTTTTTTTATAAAATATTTAAGTGTATGTCGACTAAGTTGACATACACCATTACCTTAAGGTATTATTACCTTCATAGCAATATTCCATACCTTGCCACTGGATGGTAATATTTCTATGAAATATGTCACTTTGAAGGCATTCAAAAATTAAAATGTTTTCTAAGTTTTATTAAACTTTGGGGAGATAATCTATCTGTAAGTTAACATTGAAAAGCCATATGAAAAATGTACCTTTCCTGTGAATAAGGCAAACTGAATTTATTTTCGAGAAAAAAAATCACGGTAGAAAGATACATTATATGATTATGATTCAAAAGAAAAATGGAGACGACACTCTTTTAGTTTTCAGGGGAATAACCTATGTTAACAAAAGTATCAAGGGGAAGTTATACATTTTTGTCACTATTTACTTGTCAATTTGCCCCTATGATTTCTATTATATGACATTTAAAATCTTATATTGTGCGATTATATGCATGAATTTGATGGAATGGCTGGCTATTAAGGAGTGAAATATTTTGCTAGTTTCGTAAGAGAAAACAAGAGTGGTGACATTCGCCCTTAAAGTATTTTTCAAAAGTATTACTCAGCGTTAAGTATGGCACGTGGAAATCGAGCAAGATTCACGTCCTTGCGATTATAGGTGACTGCGTATATTACTTTTAATTACAACAATCCAAAGTTATAATCAATGATATCATACATGACATATATACTTACTGTATGACATTGTATCATACATGACTTTAAGTTTTAGTGTTTTTATTGTAAAGAACTATACAAGATATTTAGCACTGTGTTCGTATTGTTCATGAAAAGATACACACGTGATACCCCTTGGCCAGTCATTGGCATGGTAAATAGGTTGCCATTTCTTTTTGTATGTTTTTATTATAACAAGATACAAGGACAAAAATGTTCAGAAAACGCAATACGCTGCGTTATTTTGACGAGTCTTTGGCGTCTTGAACCCATCGACCGAACATAGCTTATATCAAGTGCCAAAACTCCTATCACATGTATGGTGAAACAGCGAAGAAAGACGCATGTATAAATTTGTGTGTTGATTGTCAATCTTGTAAAAATTTTGTGACTCGATTTGGGGATGTGTACGATACAGCTATTTTTCAAGATATTCAAGGGCTATAACTATGCAAATTTCTGAGAACAACAAACTGACCCAATGTACCGAATTTTGCACGCTGGTGAACAATGCTGTGGACGGAGGGACGGGCGTCAAAACAAGATCCCCATCCCGAGCCATGGGTTCAGGGGGTGATAACAAAGGCTTCATATTTCACCTCGGAAGTTGGTATAACACATTACAAATTCCAAGTGCCTATGAGCTAAGATTATTTTTATTTTGTGACTTATGATTTTAAATGTGGTGTTTAAGCAGGCATGAGATATTACTAGGATAACTATCATGCAAGGAGATCACAATGTAAATTGGCTTGAAAAAAAAAAGAAAAAAAAAGAAGTCTGACGTCATTATACGGAAGATTCCGAGGACAGGCCGAGTAAAACGATTTGAGGTTACTGGTATCCAAGAGAGTAACTCGATTGAGTGGTACTAGTAACCCAGATATGGAGATAATGCACCCTACTTTTAGAGCCTAGACATTGGATATTACTCTTAAGCATTATGAATAGAAGTTAATATGACATTCTAGACAGGGGGGACTCTGACAATTCGACATGCAGACAAACAGTCACGGTAACACTAAAACACAACCAAACACATGTTATTAATGCATCAAGCATTTAATACACATTGCTTTAAATTATGTTACCATGTCAACTATACAATAATTTTTAAAGATTCCTTTGACGTACAAAAAATATAAAGAATCAATACAAAACATGCGATGGTAGAAATAAAGGACCAAAAAGCAAAACTAAAAATGTACACAAAATGTACATTAAAAAACAACAACTTTTTGAGCTTATTTTTGATAAATGCTTCAAAACAATTTATTACTTAAAGTAAATGAAAAGTCCTTTAATACCCTTAAACAAAAAAAAAAGATAGAATTTAAGAGGTACTTTCAATCTCTCTTTGCATTGAATCAATCACTTGATTTCAGTATCTGTTATCATGCACAAGGAAACAGTATTTTTTTTTTTAAAAAACTGTGATAAATTATGATCTACAAAGAAAATCAGATACTATCTGGAACTTATTGCACAGAGGGTTATAATACAAAATGAATGAATACACAGAGATCATATAGACAAGACATACAGTTAACACATTCGCAAATGTGTAAAAAAATACTAAATCGTTTATGAATATACTGAAGAAAACATAAATGCAAAATTGTCTAAGTTATGAAAAACAACAGCCTTCAATAAAGTTAATGATTATAACTACTTTTTTGACCGTGAACAACTTCATCATATTTCATTATATGTATACCATTAGTTTATTGTCAAATTAATTATATATAAGTCCATAATCATTTAAATAATTGACTGAGATTCAAGTGAAATCTCTATTCATGTTTAATATCACAAAGTGAAAATGAAATTCAAATGCAAAGAAGACCCAATAATAAGTTGACTATTTGAGTTTTACCGTCGCCTTGACAGTATTTCAATCATATAGCGACGTCAAACAGGTGGAGGAAGACCCTGAATGTACGGAGGCATCCATGTAGAACCACCCACCTACCTCAAGCCAACTGGACCAATAATAAGTTGAAATCAAGTTCAACAAAATGATTTGAGTGTGTCCCTATCAGTTACTTTAGATTTTTGAGCTAAATATAGCTGACAGAATTGGGACATTTTTTTATGAATCACTCTTTGGTACAAGTGAATAATATGTCAGAAAAAGTAAAGCAGGTTCTCTTAGTGTGTATATAGAAATCCTGATTAAAAAAGTAGCAAAGCAGATATAACAAATATAATAATTACATAAATAACTGTCAATCTTTATTTACAAACTTTAGGATCATAAAATCTGTTTTAAAATTAAGAAAAATAAAAAATAAAAAAGTACCAAAAGTCGGCAAAATGCACTAGTAAGAAATGCATTTTATTTTACCTCACTCTATATAAAAAGCTATGTTCATACCTTGTAGTTAGTTCATTCTTTACATATAAACAACATATAAAGTGCATTTACATTACACATGCCCTAAATAAACGTATAACATCCCCTTAGTTGCCATAGTAATGATGACACTTTGGGATGCACCAGATAAAGTCTGAAGCTCATGCTACTAAACCACTTTGAATCCTTGCACCATTTTATGATGCAATTATATCTATAATAAGCTGTCTTTAGTTACAACTTATTTCTTTCTTATGTTCCCTAGGAAACACCTTTTTACATCTTATGCCAATCTCTCTCCACAGTTCCATCACTGGATCTGCGTTTTGCACCTGGTAAATTGCCATGAAAGGTGCCCTAATTTTTGCCCCTAGTGGTTCAACCCACACCCTTCTTATACACAGTCATGTACCCTACTATGCAGCCTTCATTCCTACCCTGTCCTTGTAAACCTCTTTAAAACCCTGTTAAAATACCCTGTCCCTGACACAACATATACTTCCTCAAGACTTTGTGACCTTGACCCTTCACACATAGTCAACCCTGTAGTTCATGCACAAATTTGAGAAAAATAGAGTTTCTTGGATATTATATTGCTTAATGTAATCAAAAACTAGTATTAAGCAATACGGTTTCTAAGTTATATTTGTAATCACATGGGAACATTAGGCCCACTGATAAACACAATGACATGACCATCTTGTTACTAAATAGGCCAAAAGGAAGGTATTGGGGTTGGGCAAATGGTGACAATTGCATAAATAAAATACCTGTCCCATTTCAATGGAAATTAAGAGATTTAGGCCAAGCATTATGTTGTTTTTCTTAAACTCATCAGATAAGCTGGCTCCTTGCAATACATCTGTATGAAGTGGTCATAATTACAGGTCAAGGTTCATGAGAATTACCTCATTTTCCTAGTTAAAGATTTATAGATTGTAAGTTGGACATATGGGCAAATTAAACTATTCCAAACTGGGACTCTTTACGAGTATACATGTCATATAGAGTCCCTGTTCCAAAATAATTTCTAGAAGAGATGAATGTAAATAACTAAATTTAATGAGTTCTAAACAATACTTTATAATGAACTATCTAACAGGCAAAAATTTACAACTAAAACAACAAATATTTAAACACATGAAAACTGTAAAAAAGATCTTTACATCAGTCACTGTGCCTCAGCCGGACACATACACACTACATAGCACCTTTTCACGTGATTATATGTACCAAAGACTTCCTGCAAAACTATGGTAACTGCATTTAAATAATGAAGTGGTTATGCTAGTTTTGCAATTTACCCCTAAAATTATGTCACAGATGACATGTATCACGATTATGTCTGTATTTAATTGAATGGTTGGTACAAAAAAAATCCCTCTAACTGACCTGTTGTACCAGTGACAATAAACCAATATCAAATGGATTCTTTTTTTTTTAAACACCTCACAGAATTACAAAAGATAAGTGTAATTTACATGGAAACCTGATTACAATATGTAATGCAATTTGTAAAAAGAAAAAAGTATTTGAATAATTTTCAAGAAGTTCATGTCAATTCATGTACATGTATTGGGCATTATAGTTCTGTTAAAGATTTGACTCAAATTTATGACACACTTTGCTTTCCCCCCTTTTTTTTCTTAGGTTTCTTCCCTATACTTAATGGTAGTTAATGGTCCTACCATAACTTCAAATTATATGACATTAATATCTTGTATAGTTCGTTATTAGGACTTTGAATATAAACTCAAAGTAATGCGTTATATCTTTAAAGTCATTGGAGATAATTTATTCATACAGCAAATGAAATGTAGGGAATTTCAAGACCTTTATTTTGGTACCTTGTATTTTGATATTGATCAAAGTTTAAGAAAGTAACATGGACATTCAGAACATGCAAAAGTAAGGAAACTTTGCCGTATTTCTTTAGGTTTAATGGCTTATCTCTTGAAATCCTATTAAGCTAGACCCAAATATATTGCAATCAAATTTAAAGACTTTTCAAGACATTTGTTTTGGTACCTTGATTACTGATATTGGAATTGAAGAAAGTGATATCAAAATAAGAATTTATTTTAGTTACTTTTGCCATATCCTCTATGTTTAACAGCTTATTTAGCAAAGTTCATGCAAGATAAGTCCATACAAAAGCAAGTAAAAGGTAGGAAATCTGATATCCTTTCAGTATTAAACTTTTACGTTTGAAAAGCTTAAGCAGAAACTCCTATCATTCATATCAACAAATGACATCTTGTTTTTTGTTGTTTTTTTATTGCTTTTCTATTAGTTTTATTGCTTTTCTATTAGTTTTATTGCTTTTCTTTTAGCAGCATTATTTTAAGCCTATTTTAGTCCATAAATAAATAATACTGAAGGTAAAATTTAAATTAATGAATTTTTCACTAAAAATCACTTGTATATATACTTAGTCTTCATTTGAATGTATTATAATTACAAAAGAGGTGTGATTCGTTTAAGTGACTGCTTCCTCCATCCCCCCGCCACCCCCCAAAAATATACTCCGCAAAAAAATGTCCATCTTCATAGATTTTGAAAAAAAAATAAAATAAATCTTTGAGATGCAATTTTGCTGAAATCAATTCACACATAAATGTGATGCTAATGATCCTTAAACAGTAGAACCTGGGGTGAGTTGCACACACAAGTAGTTCCAATATGTTTTGTAGTCTGGTTCCCGTTCATCCTCAAGATTACAGATAACGTAGTGTAAGGGGCAGGTACCCCAACCAAGAACCAGACTACAAAACACATTGGAACTATTTGTGTGTGCAACTCACCTCAGTAAAGTTTCTAGGAAACTGTATATTATATACATCTTAAAACCTTGTATATATCCTTGTAGTAACTATCTTTATTGTTTCCTTCATGTGGACCAAATGGAAAGTTTTTACAAAATATGTCATCCACTTTAACCCTTTCCCTCATATATACTCATTTTGACGCCCTCAATAGGTATCACATAAAGCCTGATCTGCAGAAAACCACAGTTAAACCTTACCAAATTTAATTACAAAATCCTCATTTCCAGACCACTGAGGAGCAGCGAACAGCATAAAACCTGATCAGCCTGCGAGTTACTCGCAGGCTGATCTGGTTTTATGCTGTTCGCATAGGTCTTTTCATGTTGTCTTCTATGAGGGAAAGGGTTAAATAAAGACTGTCCTTACTTAGTTATCAGCATTGTTTTCTGTTTGCAGAGAGGGTTTTAATTGTTTACAAGTAATAAATCACAAGTAACATTATTAACAGCTACAAGGTGTTTAACAAAAGGTTTCTTTTTTAAACTTAGACATAACATCCAATCAAATATGCAGGAAACTATGGTTTCAGACTGAACACAAACACATGGCATGGCAGACTATCAAACAAACACAAGAAGGACAGTGAATGATTATGAATATTTGCACACATCAAATTCATTATAAATGTTCTGTATCAAAATAATCTTCTATTCTGATATATTTCTTCTGTAATGAAAAAAAAAAAAAAAAAAAAAAAAAAACTTTCACTTTTTGCCATTTGACTTTAAATATTTAGCATGTG
>CM037793.1:28738888-28788888 GCA_021229015.1 Solen grandis | reverse complement strand
TACCATGTCATAAACAATATGGGCTAGTGGGCAACATTTTTTTTTTTTAATGAACCAAGTCATTATGGTTCAAATTTATATGCTGGTCCCCTTGGCATAATAGTTCTTGTAACTGGACTGTATTTTTTTCTTTTTATAACCTTGGTTCATTACAGCTGTCTTGGTCAGACTTATCCCTCACTGGGACATTACTCAAAATTGTCCTAATTTTTAAGATATCAGTACATTTCATCCACAGCACATACAAAATAATAATTATGGCTGTTACCTTGAACTTTTGCAAAAGCCCTTGTATCAAAGCCATGCCCCAATCTGTGCTAAATGTGTAAGCTTATGTAAATAAGTTTGGTATGGATGAGGGAGTGATTCATCCTTAATTTTATTAATGTTGTTTTTTAATATTTTTCCTAGGCTATAGTATCTATACAGATCATGGAATCTTAGACTTTGCCAACTACATGATGAAAACAATGACATGATCCCCTAACCTGCATGGCTCCTGTAGTGATACATGAGTGTTGCAGTAGCAGTGAAGGTCTTGTCTAAGCAGATCTTGCATTTCAGTGGAATGTTTTCATCTTTCTTACGCCCCTTTAGTTCACGGATGTATTTCAGAGCCAGTTTCTACAACAAAAGGAAAATAACAAAACCGTAAATTAACAAATTTTAAAAGTAGTTCAGAAAATAAACTGATTCAGTTTATGTATGACTAATACACATTTATCATCTCCAAATGACTGAAATACTGTTGGTGGGAGACAAACAAACTAAACATTTAATCAGTCACTAAATAAGATCTTGTCAAGACATATAACAATGTCATAGGATTTATGATTAACAATTCAGACATTAAAACTCAGACAAAATCCAGTTTATATTGAAGAGAAATTTGGGTTTTTCTTCTTATCATCTTAGAAGTATGATTTATATTAAAGTCTCTCTTTAGACAAAATCACATCATAAAAGAACTGTGAAACTCAAGACCAATAACCGTCTGAGACAGGACCAACCAGAAGGGGGCTTGTATTATATAACTTTCCCTGAAAAATTGAGCCAGTTATTCAAAATTACTTATTATTTAAATGAATGCAAGAATATCTATTTCAGTAAAAATTAAAACAGAACTTTGAAATAACAAAAAAAAAAAAATAATAATAATAATAACAAGAGGACCATGATGGCCCTGAAACGCTCACCTGAGTACCATTGCTACAACTGATTACAAGGTTTTTAAACAGACAAGAATTCTGATATAACTCAATCTTAAACATTTTAGCCCAGACAATATTATACACCAAATATATAAGCACTGGGCCTTATGGTTTCAGAGGAGAAGACTTAGTGCGGGGTCATTTATCTCCAAAGGGCCACCATTTTAAAAATCTTGATAATGAACCATTAGATGATACTACATACCAAAAATCTAAGCTCTAGGCCTTATGGATTCATAGTAGAAGATTTTTTTAAAGATTTTCCTATATAACTCTATGTAAAACAAGTGACCCCTGGTGCGGGGGCATTTATCACCATAAGGTCATGATTTGTACAATCTTGGTAATGAACCATAAGATGATGCTACATACCAAATATCTTATATCTAGGCCTTATGGATTCATAGAAGAAGATTTTTAAAGATTTTCCTATATAACTCTATGTAAAACAAGTGACCCCTGGTGTGGGGGCATTTATCACCATAGGGTCATGATTTGAACAATCTTGGTAATGAACCATTAGATGATGCTACATACCAAATATCTAATCTCTAGGCCTTATGGATTCATAGAAGAAAATTTTTAAAGATTTTCCTATATAACTCTATGTAAAACAAGTGACCCCTATTGCAGGGGCATTTATCACCGTTTGGCTATGATTTGAACAATCTTGGTAATGAACCATTAGATGATGCTACATACCAAATATCTAAGCTCTAGGCCTGATGGATTCATAGAAGAAGATTTTTAAAGATTTTCCAATATAACTCTATGTAAAACAAGAGGGCCATGATGGCCCTGAATCGCTCACCTGAGTACCATTGCTTCAACTGATGTCAAGGTTTTTAAACAGACAAGGATTCTGATATAACTTAATCTAAAACATTTTACCCCTGACAATACTACACACCAAATATCTAAGCAATGGGCCATATGGTTTCAGAGAAGACTTAGGCGCAGGGTCATTTATCACCGTAGGGCCAAGACTTTGAAAATCTTTGTAATGAACCATTAGATGCTACTACATACCAAAAATCTTAGCTCTAGGCCTTATTGATTCATAGAAGAAGATTTTTTAAGATTTTCCTATATAACTCTATGTAAAACAAGTGACCCCTGGTGCGGGGTCATTTATCACCATAGGGCTATGATTTGTACAATCTTGGTAGTGGCCCATAAGATGATGCTACATACCAAATATCTAAGCTCTAGGCCTTATGGATTCATAGAAGAAGATTTTTTAAGATTTTTCTATATAACTCTATGTAAAACAAGTGACCCCTGGTGCGGGGTCATTTATCACCATAGGGCTATGATTTGTACAATCTTGGTAGTGGCCCATAAGATGATGCTACATACCAAAAATCAAAAGGCTAGGCCTTGTGGTTTCGGAGAAGAAGATTTTTTCAAGTTTTTCCTATATTAGCCTATGTGAAATCAAGTGACCCCTGGGGCGGGGCCAATTTTGACCCCAGGGTCATAATTTGTACAATCCTGGTAGACAGTCATAAGATCATGCTACATACCAAAAATCAAAAGGCTAGGCCTTGTGGTTTCAGAGAAGAAGATTTTTTAAAATTTTCATTTTTAAAATCTATTTTTAGCTCCTGTGACCTAATTATGCGATGGACCAGAACCATTTATACAACTTTAGTAGAGCTTCATCCAAGGAACATTCCTGCAAAATATTTTTCAAATTGGCCAAGCCGTTTAGGAGGAGATGTTGTTTGAAGCAATTGTTGACGCCGGACGCACGCACGGACGACGGACGCCGGACAAAAGGCGATCAGAAAAGCTCACCTTGAGCACGTTGTGCTCATGTGAGCTAACAAGTAACCCCTGGTGCGGGGGCATTTATCACCGTAGGGCTATGATTTGTACAATCTTGGTAATGAACCATAAGATGATGCTACATACCAAATATCTAATATCTAGGCCTTATGGATTCATAGAAGAAGATTTTTAAAGATTTTCCTATATAACTCTATGTAAAACAAGTGACCCATGGTGCGGGGGCATTTATTACCATAGGGTCATGATTTGTACAATCTTGGTAATGAACCTTTAGATGATGCTACATATCAAATATCTAAGCTCTAGGCCTGATGGATTCATAGAAGAAGATTTTTAAAGATTTTCCTATATAACTCTATGTAAAACAAGTGACCACTATTGCGGGGGCATTTATCACCGTAGGGCTATGATTTGTACAATCTTGGTAATGGCCCATAAGATGATGCTACATACCAAATATCTAAGCTCTAGGCCTTGCAGTTTTGCAGAAGAAGATTTTCAAAGTTTGCATTTTTAAAATCTATTTTTAGCTCCTGTGACCTACTTTGAATAATTTGTACAACTTTGATAGAGGGTATCATAAGGATGATTCCTGTGAAGTTTGGTCAAAATCCCTTCAGCGGTTCATGAGGAGATGTTGTTTAAAGCAAATTGTTGACGACGGACGGACGGACGACGGACAAAAGGCGATCACAATAGCTCACCATGAGCACGTTGTGCTCAGGTGAGCTAATAAAACAACTTAACAACTAAAACAAATATTGAAATTAATCATCATCTGTAAAAACTGAAACATGTAAATCATGAATAATATTTCAACAAATTTATCCTTTCAAAAGCAAACAAAAACAGATCAAAATGATGTTTAAAATGAACTGATTGATACCTGTCCTTCTTGTCCAATCTAAAACTATCAGCTGTAAGAAAAGATCATGATGAAGTTACAAAGTTACAAAAAATAAAAAATTATGTTATTATCAGAACCATTATCATTAGTTAAAACAAATTGTAAAGACATTAACACAAAATAGCTATAATCCTAAAATTAAGATAACATGTTAACTCACTGGTTCCCAACCAAGGTTTCCCTCACGCCCCTCTCTACCTAGAGGGTTGTTAGATTTCTTTCTTTTCTTCATGAACTCATACTCATCATCACTGCCATCTGTTGGAATATCACTGATGTCAAACCCAAGGCGTCCTCGCTTTGCCAATTTACTCTTGGGCATTGGTGGATAAGGTTCTGAAATAAACATTTTTTTTTCTTTTTATTTTTTGGGGTGGGGCAGTTGTTTTTTTTTCATAAAAAGTAGGTCAAAGGTCAAGGCATAATGATGAGGTCTATCTAATTAAGCAACTGTACAAAAATAGAAGCTATCCAATGAAATACATAGAAGTTTAATCAGATTTTAAAAAAAACACAAAAAAAACCCAAAAAACAGTCAACCTGAGCAGACCCCTGACGGGACATCATCAATTTAAAGGATGCAATTTTTTGGTTGAAAAACCCATCTAAAAATCTGTTGCAATACTAAATTTATACTTGGCAAGTCCTTTCTAGAAGCTGGTAGTCAACTCAAATGTCATTGTCTATAATTATCTATCCCACTGAGGCCATGACATTCAACCTATTTAAATACTCTACCTTCAATAGTAGCTGTTTGCAATACCAAAAGTGTAAAATTCCAATTTCTATCATTTGCCCTCCAAACATGAGATAGTAAAATCAAGGTAAATCTTGATCCTAGCCATCATAAAAACATACTATTATAAAAAACAATATTTCCTCAAAGATAAACAATAAAAAACAGCGCTTGTAATCGCAAAATATGCCGTAACTCCAGATCGTTGGAGACATTTTGGCTGATTATCAAACTTGGTTGAGATATTGTGCCCATTTACATCGTGACAAAGTTTGGACAAAATCAGTTCATGTTTGTTAGTGGACACTGTTAATCTTGCAATTTTTCATCAATTTAAGGGCCATAACTCCAAGTGTCTGGGACATTCTGACCAGTTATCAAACTTGACCAAGATATTGTGCCCATACACTTTGTGACCAAGTTTGGTAAAGATTGGTTCATGAGAGAGAGCGGACACTGTTCAGTTAGCAATTTTTCATCAATTCAAGGGCCAAACCTATGGAGTGTCTGGGATAATCTAGCTGGTTATCAAGCTTGTCTGAGATATTATGCCCATACATTGTGACCAAGTTTGGAAAAGATTGATTCAGATTTGTTTGAGTTACAGAGCAGATATTGCTACTCTAGCACAATTCAGGGCCTAACTCAGGTGCGTCTTGGACAATTTGACTGGTTATTGATCTTGGCCAAGATATTGTTCCCATATACACTGTGACCCAAATTTTGGAAAGACTGGTTCAGGTTTCCTTGTGTTTTAAAGCGGACAACTGCAGTGGACGTTGCATGCCTGCCTGCCCAGCTGCCAAAGGTGAATCCATACTATGTCCCATCATTCCATGTGCGTATAAAAAAGAAAGTTTAATTTTGAACAGAATTATAACATTTAATTCAAAGCTATATCCTAACAAAAAAGACAATTATCCTTAAATATATTGTCAGTACAATCAACTACTTACTCTGTCCACATCTGACTGTACTTTGTGCGTATAAAAAAGAAAGTTTAATTTTGAACAGAATTATAACATTTAATTCAAAGCTATATCCTAACAAAAAAGACGATTATCCTTAAATATATTGTCAGTACAATCAACTACTTACTCTGTCCACTGCTGACTGTACTTTGTGCCGGGTCCACCTCTTCTTTATCCTGCTTTTCAATTTCTATTATTTCTTCTGCACTGACCATGGGCACATTTTCATCTGGGGATCTGTGCCTTAAGAACAATATTGGTGTTGGTTTGTGCTTTTTACCAACTTGGGTAGATCTGTCCATGAACATAACCATTTTGCCACTTCCAGGAATTTTAAACAGACCTGTTGCAACTGTATCTACCTCTTCCTCATCTTTCTCAGATATCTGCAAAATGTCTGCACATTTCCGTGGACCAAATATTGTTGTATAACTGTGATCGTGATGAGGTTGTGTTTTACTTAACAAATCAATAATAAATTGTTCATTCTCTTCTATTCTTTTTTCATTCTCTTGATCTGAGTCTTCTGCACTACTTTCATCATTCTTTGAACTGTAATCCTTATTCAAAATTTCTTTTGCAATATTATTTGACTTCAGCTTATCTGCCACTGGAACAAAGCCTATGGCATTTACTTTTTTTGGATCATCTTCCTCCTGTTTAATTGTGACATTTCTTTCCTCAGCTCCTTCATTGCTTCCATTACTCTTTGTACGTTGAATTAAATTAGTTATTTCCTGTGATTTTTTGTTTCTTGGTGTTTCTGTGTGACCTGACCCACCTTGTGATTTTCTCTGATTGTTCTTTTTAGGGGGCATATATGCTGAAAAGGAAAAAAACAATTTATTATAAAAGAATTCCATCTTGTATCAGCAAAGTTTTGTAGGCTTCTTCTAACAGACCATTTTGGTTAATTGTATGTGGACCATATTCTTGTGCTTATGCAATAAATAAGGTGACTTTAACATATCACCTGATGATTTCTATTGATGTAGAATAAGATATTTCATTGGAAAACAATACTAGAGGGCCAAGATGGCCTGAAGTCGCACACCCGAGAAACATTGCCTTCAATGCCTATTAATGCTTTTTGAACATGTCAGTCGTACTGAATACATAATCCATGAACAGGGTTCATTCTAGAAATGAAATCAGTGGTGTCAAAGGGCCCACTGTTGGCAAACAAGAGGGCCATGATGGCCCTGGACTGCTCATCTGAGTATAGGGTTACCCAAGGAACATCAGTCTGTATTAAAACATTTTGAAATCTGGCCAGTAGTTTTGAAGGAGATGAACCCTGCAAAGTTTTATCAAATTCTGTCCAGCAGTTTCAAAGGAGATGTCGTT
This sequence comes from Solen grandis, assembly GCA_021229015.1. Lineage (NCBI taxonomy): Eukaryota > Metazoa > Mollusca > Bivalvia > Adapedonta > Solenidae > Solen > Solen grandis. The sequence continues at coordinate 28,781,922 of CM037793.1, read as the reverse complement.
TAAAGATTTCACTATATACATATAAGGCAAATTAGCCCCACCCCTGGCGGCCATTTTTTTTTATGGATCGGAATAATTTCAGCAACTTTTGTGAAGCTTCACCCAAGGATCATCCCTGCCAAATTTAATCAAATTCTGTCCAGTGATTTCAGAGATGTTTAAAGATTTCACTATATACATATTAGCAAATAGCCCCAACCCTGGCAGCCATGTTTTACAGATCAGAATTTGTGAAGGATCATCCCTGCCAAATTTAATCAAGTTCTGCCCAGGGGTTTCAGAGAAGATGTCCTTTAATGATTCCACTATATACAGATTAGGCAAATTAGCCCAACCCCCAGTGACCGTGTTTTTATATGGATCGGAATACCGTATACACGGTCAGATTAGGCGCAGCTACGTATAAGGCGCATCCTAACTTTCAGGGTAACTTATTTGAAAAAAAAAAAGAAATCACTTATCGTATCGTATGCGGCGAAATCTTGTTTTGAAATTTGCACCGTCGTACATTTTGACAGACCGAAAGCTATCCGTACGTCACTAGGCTAATCATACGGTGAACCGTTTTATTTACACATGGCATAAGATCACCGTTAGACCGTTAACGACGGGTAGGATAAAGGTGACACATTTTCATAACATGACATTACTCAACCGTGTCCCTGCATTCTAACACTGGGGACCATTGTCACCTGTCAAAATTCTCCCAACTAACAAACATTACGTAACAATTGCTACCTGTCAAGTTTCTCCTATACATCATGAGGTCCCGTAAAATAAACTTATTTGTTTATATTGAAAATGGCTTCCATCGAGTTGTTTCAGTTTCTCACGATCATTTTATCATGAAATATACCTGTAGGATAACTAATAAGAACAAAAGCAATAATCTGGTATTGTTTATCATGGTTTCGTATAGACTTTGTGTCATATTATCGTATTTATTGGCTTTCAGTATATCCATTTTCTGAGATCGTATACCGGTAATTTTCACTTCTCAGTGATTGAAAAAAGAAACCTGAAAAGCTTTATATCATCATATAAGGCGCACCCCCTCTATAAACTTGAATTATCTGGAAAAAAGGTGCGCCTAATCTGCCGGTGTATACGATAATCTTAGCAACTTTTGTGAGGCTTCACCCAAGGATCATCTCAGCCAAATTTAATCAAATGCTGTCCAACGGTTTCAGAGGAGATGTCATTTAAAGATTTCACTATATACATTTTAGGCAAATTAGCCCTGCCCCTGGCAGCCATGTTCTTTTCCCGTTCGGAGTAATTTTAGCAATCTTGGTAGAGAGTTACCCAAGGAACATCTGTAACAAAATATTTTGAAATCTGGCCGATAGTTTTGAAGAAGATGATTTTTAAAGTTTTCATATATTCTTTCCATTGCCATGGTAACCAGAGTTCCACATGGATCAAGTTTATTTTAGCAATTTTTATTAAGGTTCACCCAAGGAATATCACTGCCATGTTTAATCAAATGCTGCCCAGCGGTTTCAGAGGAGATGTCGTTTTAAGTAAATTGTTGTCGACAGACGACGCGCGTATGCAGGGCGATCACAAAAGCTCACCTTGAGCACTTGACGCTCAGGTGAGCTAAAGTGTTGGGACATTGCAAAAATCACAGGGGTCAATACAAAATATATTTTAACAAACAGAAGGTGACTTATAAGGGATCCATGCCTCTTAAATGTCATACCTTATTGCTAATGTCTTTGAAACATCCATTAACTATAAAGAAAACTAAATATTTGGAATTTTTTTTAATTTTTGAAATTTTTAAGTATGTTGAACAACATCATGTTTTAGTTATGACAGTCACTATCATTAGTCATTAAAAGCCTTCTGTGCTTCTTCTCTTTCCAGTATTTAAGGGCACTTTTGATGTCAAATTCATATACGGCTGCAGAAAATTCGGGTTTCATTTATTCAGCTTTCAGTTCAAACACATGATCTCTACTTTCTGCATACCTGGTTAGCATACTTGAACAAAAGTGCATTGATCCTTCATTGGGAATTTGTTTATTTATTCAGTTTTTATTTTGCATAAGTCGCAATTCAGTATACTGTTATGGTTATCATATCTGAACCAAGAAAACTTTTCAAGCCAATTGTTTTGAAAAAGCCTATGCTTACTTTCTTGTGACGAACTAACAGTAACTGCATCTGATGTATCCATTCAACTATCGGCTTGGGGCCTCTTTTATCATTATTTTTCGCTGATTTTTTTTTTTTTTATCACTACTTGTCTTTTGTTGCTTCAACTAGAGTCAAAAAGCATCTTTCACTTTTTTTCAGCCATCTTTGCAAATTACGAATTGGAAAAGAAACGCCAATTTTGATTGGTTATAATATGCTTACATGAGGAAAATATCGCTACCACAGCCAATCAGAGACGCTGTGATAAAAGCGGCTATAATTTTGATAGTGCACTTGATTATGCGATATTATATAATCAGAATAATATTCCGGTTGCTGACGCTTTTCTTCACGGTAGACAGTGCACCATATCGATATTTCTATGCACAAAATACACAAAGGCGCGTTCTAGAATGAACCCTGCATGCAGAAGTAGAAGAGGATTATCTAAATTCCACACAAAAACTGTTGCTGCTGTCCAAATTCTGAAGGTTATAGCTCTACTAAGTCTAAACAAGAGTTGTCGGAACAACACATATGCCCCCCCCCCCCCCCACAATTTTCACATTTGAGGTCACTGACCTTGACCTTTGACCAAGTGACCCCAAAATCAATAGGGGTCATCTACTAGTCATTACCAATCATCCTATGAAGTTTGAGGAATGTGGGCCCAAGCGTTCACCAGTTATTGATCGGAAACGAAGTGGTCTACCGACAGACTGACAGACGATCTGACCAACATTTGCAAAACAACATGCCTCCTCTTCTTAGAAGGGGGACAAAATTAAGTTTAGTGACCCCTGGGGCAGGACAAATTTTGACACCAGGGCCATATTTTGGACAAATTTGTTAATATATAAAGTAAACAAAACTATCATTGAAGATGATGAATAGCCATTAGATACTGCTTTGTCACATTTACTGTTGCCATGGGATACATGTGATGTTGTTTGTTCATGATTTTCAATATTATTCGATTTTTTTAAAAAAAAATTTAAGAAATCAGCTATACGCGTCTACTCGTGTTTTGACATTTTGCATTAGGTTTTGTGTGATGTGAGGCAAACAGCCAACCAGTGTAAGCGTACCTAAATGAAACTGCTCTGCTTTACAAATCTATTAAATGTGTAGAGAATTTATAGAAATACCTTCCTGGAGGTACATAGTTACGGTAAATAAACAAACGGCTAGCATACTGAATATCTTAGAAAGCGCCCTGGGCAAAAATGATGTGTCACAGGTTTGCATACATATTTTTTTAAGGGGCCAGTCGAATATCAAGCGGGCCTTTGGTGCAAAAACGCAGCCTTGAATGAACTCTGTATGACAATGGGTCCTAACTCATATAAAATCAAGCCAGTCAAGATGTGCGAACGCTATATGCATCCAGACTTGGTACTTAAAAATACTGTGAAGTTAAATCAAAATCAGGCTATTGTTTGCCAAAACACAGGTTTTTTTTCCTTCTATAATAGAGGCCTGTATTGGGTAGCTTCCCAATTGCAACAAGTCTGTTTTTACCCCAATTTTCGTGAAAGATTTTCCCCAAAATACAATGCTGAAATTCCCATTATGTTGATATATGATTCTCCCAAAATCTATTTTATGAGTCTGGTTAATAAAACTTCATTCCTGAGCGGTGAATGAAACCAGAAGAAGGCTTTGTATTGGCTCACCAAAATAAATATCCATTCAGCATTTTACTATTCACTGAATGTATGTAGACTGCCATTTGTTTAAATTGATGTTGCTTTAAAGTCAGTCTAGGCCATGAATTTCGCATGAACTTCCCAAATGTAAGGCTTAGGCCCCTTCCCTATTGTTGGAAATAAGCCCTGAGATACAGTGTGGACAAACTCTATATAACAAAGGGCAATAACTCATTTAAAATATAGCAGATGAAGACATGCCAAATATATTCACAACTAGGCTTTGTACTTACTAATACAAAACTTACTTATTAATACAAAATATATTTTAGAAATATAATGAAGGGCCATAACTCATTTAATATCAAGCAAACCATGAAGTGCAAACAAAAAACTGAAGGGGTGAGAATACATGGTTCTAGTGCACTGTACTTTTACTCACCAAATATAAGTTATTTCAATTTTGAACTTAACGCACCCCAGTAGATTTCACCATTTTTCTAGACAAGAAACCCAGGTAGATGTGTGTTTTTGTGCACTGCACTTTTAATCATTATCAGATACCTATGTTCCAAGTTTGAAGTAACCTATTCAGTGGTTTTCAATCTATGATCCAGACAAGAAAAAAATAACGCAGGGAGACTGGTTCTTGTGCACTGCACTTCTACTCACCACAAGATGCTTTCATTCCAAGTGAATCTATCATGTAGTATTTGAGTTATTCCACTGAAAAGCAAATCGGGCTGACACTGGATGGACAAAGCTCCAAAGCTGTAAAGATCAAAAGTATGATTCACTTACTGTTCATTAGTCTCTTACGCCTGGCAGGTAAAGGCTCGGCTGTAAACTTGATTTTGCTATTGGCCTCTGTAAAGTCAAGAAATTTAAAAACAAAGATTCATATATACTGTTAATAAAACATAAGTGTCTACTAGAGGTGTAATGATACACTCACGTATTCGGTGCACCAAATATTGCCAGTATTCAAATACATATTTGTTATTCACAAGGCAAATCACAAAATATTTACAACAGGCCAATTATCAACTGATAAATTGATGATGTAAATAACAACCTATTAATCAATGTCCGAGAAATCCAAAGCTTGGCTACTTCGCCTTACTAATTTCTTTTAGCCAGGTGTCGTAAATGTATCAGATTCAGTGTACTCTTATACATGCTTCGTACAGTACAGTCCAGTCTCTTATTTCTAGCCAATCAGCACATTTCTTTTGATTCTTTCATTTGGGTACATTTGGATATTTTTGTAGAGCTTGCTTGGAACCAGTAATCTAACACTTGTTGAAACCAGTGACATTACATAATAGCCAAAATAACTGTCTTTTAATGAACCTTTTACGAGAAAGTTGCAAGAAACTGATTTAGAACCTAAAGGTTACAGCACAGAATGTTTTTTCAAAATAAGTATGTTATCTGTTTAGTAGATTAAGACTGTTAAAGTGAGTGTGAACATCAGAAACCAGTTGGAAAACATAATATCCATTTGATTTTTAAACATAAAGTATGGTAGTCTAACAATTTGATTTGTCAGTTTAAATTGTCATAGTTATAATTTCTTGCATGTTTCTGATATGATAATAAATATTTAATTTAAAACATGGAAGACAATTGAAAAAAATACGAACACAAATGATAAAATATGAACAATACAAGAGCTGTCAGAGGACAGCACACTCAACTATTCAAAATGTCAAAATGCTTGTTGGTAAATCAAATGAAATCTATTTAAATTCTTGCCCTTCACATACCCTGTACATAATAATAGTCAAAAATGACCTTGATAGTCTGATACCCCTTAATAATTTTATGAAGTCTAAAATCAATCCCATGCCTAGTTACTGAGACATAAGCACAATAACACTGTGCATGCAAAACTTTAACCAAAAATCCAAGTTAGAGAAGGGCCCTAATTTGCATAAAATTCAGTCCAAAAGTTATCCTCCTTGGTTTTCTGATGTCCCTGAAGACACTCATTAACTTTCTAGTCAATTCCACAAGCAATTTCTGAGATAAGCTGGATAGTAGCTTGAATGCAAAAGTTTAACCAAAATTCTAAGTTAAAAGGGGGCCATAATTTTCAATATATTCCGTCAAGTGTTATCTTCCTTTATAGTATGATACCCCTAAACATATTAAAGATGTTTTAAATCAATCCCATGCCTCGACTCTGAGATATAAGCATGAAAGTACCTTGCATGCAAAACTTTAACCAAAATTTCTAAGTTCAAAAAGGGGCCATGGACTGAATATAGCATGAAAGTACCTTGCATGCAAAACTTTAACCAAAATTTCTAAGTTCAAAAAGGGGCCATAATTTAAATATTCCATCAAAGTATCTACATGAAAGTATGATACCCTAAACATATTAAAGATGTTTCAAATCAATCCCATGCCTGGATACTGAGATATTAGCATGAAAGTACCTTGCATGCAAAACTTTAACCAAAATTTCTAAGATAAAAAAAGGGGCCATAATTTGTAACATATTCTATCAAGAGTTATCTACTATGAAAGTATGATATCCCTAAACATATTAAAGATGTTTCAAATCAATCCCATGCCTGGATACTGAATATAGCATGAAGTACTTGCATGCAAAAACTTTTAACCAAAATTTCTAAGTTAAAAAGGGGCCATAATTTGTAATATATTCCATCAAGAGTTATCTACCTTGGTTGTCTGATGCCCCTAAACATATACATTAACTTTCAAGTCAATACCATAAATGGTTATTGAGATATAAGGTAACAGTAACTTGCATGCAAAACTTTAACCAAAAGCTGCGCCAACGCCAGGGCGACTACAATAGCTCTCATATTCTTCAAATAGTCGAGCTAAAAATGTATCATAATTATTTATATGTAAACATTATGTATGGACCATCTGGTTTATTAACATTTTTCTTTTAATTAAATTTTGCAACAAAACTTTGATCACACACAATGTCATTTTCAATAGCGTACTTTTTCAAAGTACAAGCTAAATACTTATTATATAAACAAAATAATGTTAAGTCATGTTTCAAACAATTTTTTTTTTTATCATATATTTTCTCAAACAATTTGTTCACTTTTATTCAATGATCATTGGGAATACAGTTTATGATTGACTAGATAGCTGCCACTGAAACACTTTAATATATGTGCAACCTGAATACAGTTTGTCTTTTATTTCTGCTTTACACCAGGGTGTACTCATATTCACGAATGAATATTTGTATTCGTTACCCTGTATCGTGATGTGTATTTGTATTTGCTACCTGGTGTATTCGTTACAGCTCTAGCGTCTAGAAAAAAACATGAATATTTAGCAAGTTCTACATTATAGACGTTATAATGTTAGCAGAAGTAGCTGAAATTGAGTTAAAAGAATTTGTAGAATCTTCACCAAGCTATCTGAAAGACACAACTGAATTGCCTTCTTTGCCATTTAACATTAACTGACGTCCTAGAGAAAATGTGACAAACGTAACGTCATCTTTTGACGTTATTTTGTATGAAGTTGACGCCGTTCATAGCAATAACAATATGGCGACTATTCAAACGTCTATAATGTAGAACCTGCTAAAAATTCATCTTTTTTCTTGAGAAAGGCATACTTTTTTCGAAATATTGAGTTAGAGTGAATTTAATTATTTATTGTAAGATAGCTGTTTCAGAAATGAAAATGCTACAGTGAAAACAAAGTGAAATCCAGCATTTTATATATTGAAAGGTTCATAACTCAAGACCTTACTAACCTATATCAGCCATAATCGAAACTGGCCTAAAGATTATAGTTTTAAACATTGTCATAAAGTCTGAAGATGTCTGCTAAAGAAATGAAGCTGCTAGAGTGTAAACAAAGTGAAATCTGGCATTTTCTTTTTATAATAAAAGGGCCATAACTCCTGACCTAAATTAGTGATATCAGCCATAACTAATTTGGCTGAGAGATTATAGGTATAAACATTGTCATAAAGTTTGAAGATGATTGCATAACAAATTAAGCTGCTCAAAAGAGCCATTACTCCTATCAGCCAAAATCGAACTTGACCAAGAGATTATGTCTATAAACATTGTCATAACATTTGAAGATGACTGCTTAACCTTTTACTTCATATAGACACATTGGCAAACAGAGCAGACCCAGATCAAACAGCCCCCATAGGAAGCTGTTTGATCAGAGTCTCCTTGATTTGCTCATACCATATTGTAGCTCAATTTCTACACAGCCATCTGTGGCTAAGAAAAATCCATCATCTTATAAGCCAATTAGAGATCAGTCAATTAATATTCATCAAGTCATAGATTTATAGTAAAGGATTAAGAAATGAACATGATGGTAGAGTGCAAACAAAGTGAAATCTTGCATTTTTTTTAATATTAAAAGGACCATAACTCCTGACTTAATTAAGGGATATCAGCCATGATTGATCTTGGCTGAGAGATTATGGGTATAAACATTGTCATAAAGATAAAAGATGATAGCTTAAAAAAATGAAGCTGCTAGAGTCCAAACAAGTTAACTATGGACAACGGACAGACTATTGGACGGACGATGGACATTCATCTAACCGTATAGCTCATCCTCAGTGCATGTACTCAGGTGAGCTATAAAAGCAAATTACTTATTAGATTTACTTCAAATCTACATTTTTCACTTGCATTTATGTGCAATTGTTTAATTTGAGCCCTTAAATGATGCCCCATGTTCACCGATTCAGAAGCATAACCTCATTTTAGGTTTATTAAACCCTAACCAATAGATAGATACAATCATGTTCAATTAAAGCCACTTCCCCCATCATCCGAAAAATAAGGCTTGTACACTGACTGTCTGATCTAGGATGCACAATACATAATCCCCAATTTTAATGAACAGATGATACGTTACCACATTATCTGAGGATGGTCCAGATTTATCAAGTACTATCTTTGGATAATCTTACAAGGTAACTTGAAATCGAGTTTTATGTTTTATTATTCTGAAGATTAACTGTGCTGCTAACCACTGTATAATAGCTGATAGGAGCAAAGAACTTAACATTACCAGTTACATAATTATCACCCCCCCCCCCACCACACACACACACACACACAATGTGTATTACAAATCTACAAGAAGTTATAACGAAAATGATTTCTCAATATTTTCCTATTTATCATTTTGTGATTTTCTTTCACATAACATTATTCAGGTAGGTAATAGATATTAAGCCAAATAAACAACACTATTTCTTAAATTTACTTTTCAAGATTAATGATTCTACAATTTACTTGTTATGCTTTATTTAACCATTGTCAGCAGACAACTTTCACTTCACCCATTATCTTCAGTGCAAGCACAGAATCTCTAATATTATCCTTAATTTTTGTATTAAATCATATTTCTTATCAACTTCATAGGCTGAGCTTACCATCTCTTTCAAGTTCATCCAAGTGTTTATAAATGTGTTTCTTCATTTCAGCTCTTGCCCTCATCTCACTGCCAAAGCTTGTGCACTGTTTCTGACAATGTTTAGGCATCAGATTGCATACAAATGTGAATGTTCTTGACATCTCATTGGAAACAACCTCTGTGAACAAATTCATTATTGTTTTCTCTGTCAACCCAAGTATCTGGTCCAGATTCAGAGCTTCAACATTGCCAATATTACGAAGTGATACCTGAAAATAAAGAAAATTTAAAAATATACTGATCAAATGATTTAACGATGTAATGCACATTCAATTTCTCACATGTCACAAGCAACGAGAAAATAATATGTTGCACAAATCAAGTTCTAAACATAAGCAAACATTCCCCTACAGCTAAATTTTCAGACACAGAGTCTCAGGTGGGAAAAAACGGCCTTTATTCATAAAATCATACAAGAATATTAATGTTTCTGTTCAAATCTACCCAGGACGTTCAATTTGAAGCTTAAGTTATAATTGAAAATACCACAAACTTTATTATCTCTCAGATGGAAGCAATAGGTACATATGACAGTGTAAACAATTTCATGAGGGTGAATCAGAATCCCACCAGTCAGTCAAATACAATTTTTATTGATTCCTTGACTTAAAATGTCAGATTTTCATGAGAATCAAAATGACATGGAATCTATATATGTGATAGGCTATACAGACAGCTTTCCAAATACATTTTTAGGTTTTCGCCTCTGCTGGGCGAAAACCTATTGTTCTTCTTCTGTTGATTTGTTTTTTTTTTTTTTATTTTTATTATTTTTCCAATTCCACCCATTTTTGTGTCCAGCCTAGCGGCCAGATGAAAAAAGCTACAGCTATGAAATTTTGGGTATGGAGTCATCTTTATCTGAACATGTGCCTAATTGGTCAAACTTTTCACATTTATTTCTGATTTAGCCACTAGGGGGCGCAATGCATGTAATCACTGTTTTGCTAATAACTCAAAAATTTGAAACCTGATTTAGATGCGGTTTTTTACATAATGTTCCTTGTTGACAGCCCAATCAAATATGATGGATATCTTATCATCGAGTACTGGAAAAAAATTGTTCTAGGAGAGGTTGAATGTTCGAACCTTGCAAAAAAGTGGGAAAATGAGGGTAGGTCTACGAAAAACCTACCCACTTTTGTTAGAGATCAGATAGAATAATTCTGTTTGCTGCATACGATTTGCAAGACATATACGCACAAAATATATGGGGTGGCGAATTAAGGAAATGCGTGGTTTGTCCTCTAGAAACGGTCAAACTTCACTAAATTTTAGGAAAAATTAAAATTTCAAAAACATGTTTTTGTCGCTCCTGACTTTATTTTCTGTTCATTCTTCATGAAATTTTCACACGATATGTATTGTTATGTTTGAAAGGGCCTCACAATTCAAAAAATAAAAAAGAATTGAAAAGGTCAAGGTCATATTACGAATATTGTGTTTTTATTCGGCCACAAATAGCTCCAAAACTAAAAATATTTCATTGAGAGTATATGAACAAAAGTTTTAGTTCTTCAAGAGCTCTTTCCATTGATGTTTAGTTTTTGAAGATCGGACTTGTTTTGATCATTATACGGCAGTCCAAAGTTTGATCCTTTTTTGGAATAATTGTAAATCAGGTTTTATGCTTCAAATTCTGATACATTAGAATAAAAAGTTTGACTTGTGCGACTAGACTTATATACTTGATTGAACTATTTGCTGCTTTGCTAGGTACCTAACAGTAAAATTTTAATCAATTTTCTTTCTCATTTTGCCGCTAGGGGGCGCTTTTCTTGAAAACATTCTTTTGCTTATAACTCAAAAAGTTGAAGTCCGATTCGAATGCGGTTTTTTGCATTCTGTTCCCTGTTGATAGCCTAATAACATATGATAGGATTCGAGAGTCCGTGTGGCTGAAAGCTTTTGAGCTACGGAAGGTTGAATGTTCGAACCTTGCAAAAAAAAACAAAAAAACTGTGCAAATGAGGGTAGGTCTACGAAAAACCTATCCGTTTTTGTTAGAGATCAGATAGAAGAATTCCGTCTCCGGCATACCATTTAAAAGACACATACACACAAAATATATGGGATGGCGAATTAAGGAAATGCGTGGTTTGTCTTCTAGAAACGGTCAAACTTCACTAAATTTTAGAAAAAATTAGAATTTCAAAAACATGTTTTTGTCGCTCCTGACTTTATTTTCTGTTCATTCTTCATGAAATTTTCACACGATATGTATTGTTATGTTTGAAAGGGCCTCACAATTCAAAAAATAAAAAAGAATTGAAAAGGTCAAGGTCATATTACGATTATTGTGTTTTTATTCGGCCACAAATAGCTCCAAAACTAAAAATATTTCATTGAGAGATTATGAACAAAAGTTTTAGTTCTTAAAGAGCTCTTTCCAGTAATGTTTAGTTTTTGAAGATCGGACTTGATTTGGTCATTATACGGCAGTCCAGAGTTTGATCCTTTTTTGGAATAATTGTAAATCAGGTTTTATGCTTCAAATTCTGATACATAAGAATAAAAAGTTTGACTTGTGCGACTTATATACTTGTTTGAACTATTTGCTGTTTTTGCAATTTTGTTTCTAATTTTGCCGCTAGAGGGCGTTTTGCTTAAAATCACTCTTTTGCTTATAGCTCAAAATGTTAAAGTCTGATTGAAATGCGGTTTTCAGCATTTTGTTCCTTGTTGACTGCACCACAGAATGTGATGGATTTCAAGGGACAGGGTATGGGAAAATATTTGCGCTAGAAGAGTTTGAATGTTCTTACATTGAAAAAAACAAAAACAAAAAAAAAAAACTGTGCAAATGAGAGTAGGTCTTCAAATACCTTTTCGCTCTGTTTCATATTGAAAATTGTGGCTGAGTTGAAATGAAGTGTTCAAGTTTATTAGGTTAAAAGCGAAAACTGGGATACCGCTTGCGGTTCTAGTTTACAAATTACACCTTGTCAAACAACTCTAATCCAGATTCTTTTGTCTACATTAACCAAATTCACTCTAATGTTACATCTTACTTTCTTTCTTGTGGATTTCTTCTGTGACTTTGGTTCATTTTGCAGTGTCTCTGTGGCCACCTGTGCCAGTACATCAAGTGACATTCCAACAGAGTTCTTGTCATTTTCATGATCATCTTCTCTGTTGACTTTTCTAGATCTGAGTGTTCGCTTTTCTGAAATGATAAACAGCTTATATTTCATTTGAAGTATAAAATATCTCAGAGGCAGCAATAAAGCTAGAAAATGAAAACACAGGAAATTAAAGCTCCCAAGTCAAAATATAAAAGTCCTAGTTTTTTCAGTCAATTTCCATAAAAAAATACTCCTATTCACATTTTATGCATGCCAATTTTGTCATGAATGTGCATTAATAAAGCTGTAAAAGGTAAATGTCTTATGTTTATTTTATTTTATTTTTTATATACATAATTTTTCAAAAAAACCTGCATTATATAACATGGCTAGTTTTTCATCAGGCATGTGAATCATGTGATAAAACCAACAAAGTATCTTTGTATGGGTTTAATACATCGTAACATAACCATAAGAAATGTGCATAAAAATTTTCAGCATCAGATATATCTGCATCAACATGAGATCAATCCACTTAGAACTGTCTCATGACGATGTGTCCAATAGGTATCACATAAAGCCTGATCTGCAGAAAACCACAGTTAAACCTTACCAAATTTAATTACAAAATCCTCATTTCCAGACCACTGAGGAGCAGCGAACAGCATAAAACCTGATCAGCCTGCGAGTTACTTGCAGGCTGATCTGGTTTTATGCTGTTCGCATAGGTCTTTTCATGGTGTCCTCTATGAGGGAAAGGGTTAACTGATAATAGAAAGCGAATAAAAAGAAAAATAAATCTTTCTTGAATGCATCGTCTGCCATGTTGTTGATTGTTGACCGATAAAGACAGAGTTTTCCGTATGGTTTCCATTACGAAAGATATTAGTATATAAATTGCGGGGAACCAATTCAAAATCATAACGGCTTGGCCATCTCACACAGCCGATAATCATTACATAATCGCTAAAAATAACAAAGAAAACTGTTTTTAGCTGAAAGTGAAAGTAATTTTCCGAAAATGAAACGGTGCTGTATGGATATTTTCATCGGACATTGTGTCCGACAATAACAGACGCTTTCGTCGGTCAAAATGGAAATATACCGGACATGTCCAACTGACCGACGGACATTCGCATTGACTGATATATTATTGCTGTTACCATACCTATATATTTTGAACACCTTTAAGAGGTTTTGATTCCAATTCACGTATATCAACATGACATGCAGTGACTACCAAACACACCCACCTTAATCACACCAATAACGGCTTCAAAATATGCTAGAGTAACACACAGTACATTGAAATAACACCATGTTGTATTTTTGCAGGATTCTTCTAAAGCAAACAAAAATGGAGCCAAAGACTGCCAGGAAAACCTTTGACATCATAAATGATGTTGTATTTAGCATTGTTAATATTTTTGAAATAATAAATGAGGTAAATATTATAACTGTCAGCAACTGCCGGCTGTAGCTAATACCCGTCAATGCTCTAAATTTAAACATTTTCTTTAATTTTTTTTTGCTGGGCTAATACCGAAATAATGACACATTGGAGCAGAATTTCTGAAGATAACAGGTTGGACATAGTAAATTTATCAAGAACTATCAATTTGCAATGTTGATCAAATTTATTTCTATGAAATAACAAATTTCAAATTCCATTTCATTGGGTTATTCAATTTATTAGACCAAACAGTTAATTATGGAAATGCTTATTAAAAACACACTGCCTTTCTTATTCCAGGGTCAATTCAAATCAAAAGTAATAAATTTGCTGAAAATAAAATGGAGGAATATTGCTTTTAGAAGCTCATTAATTTGGAAGACTTATATAAATGCACATTTTGATAGGTTTGTATACCACTGTTACATGCTCTTGGAAATAATCTGAAAACTACGTGATAATTTGAAACATTCGACGTCGTCTGCTTCCTACTCATGCAGAGGATATTGATGACCTAGTGTGACGCCATGTTGAAAAATCGTCTGTTCTAAACAGATGCAAAATATTAATTAAGAATGCCATTATCAATATCTATTTCAAAGTGACATTACGAGAAATTGTTAGAATAGTCATTATATCATCCAAATGCGTACGTTTAGTGAATATGCAAAGCTTATTCCTGCTTAAAATGTGTTGATTGTTGAACACAACAAAAGTTTACTAAAGCCATAGCAGCCGACACCAATCAAAATAAAGAAGCTACAAACAAAGGAGAAAACACCCGGTTTTGAATTGAAATGACATTCTTAATACAGTTAAATCAGTGAAAAAGGTCACGACTAAGTTACACAACCTGTTTCATGTGTATTTTTCTGTTTTGAAGTCATGCTAACGCTTCGTCTCGTCTGCTATTTTTGAGATTTTGTGTTTACCTTAGTCGTATGAGTACGGAAAAATACAGAAAGGTATTAGTCTTAGCTTCATTATAAGGACTGCACAAGAAGATACTTAGTCTTTCAAAATTCATTTTTCAAACTCGCTTTAAGTGAAAAGATGTACTCAATAATATATTTAGAAAATTTATAAGATTTGTTAGAACTTTGAAACAATTCCCGCGTATACTTGAGGATTAAGGTAATTAGTCTCAAATCATAAATTCGCCTATAATCATTAGTCATCAAATAATAAAAAGTAACAGTGTTCAATAATAGATAAATATTTATAGAAATTTTGAAAAAAATATTGACTTTGTAAATCAACAAATAAAAGTTTTGAGATTAAAATGCATCTGTTTTATTGAAATATAAATAAACGCCGCGTCTTTGAAAGAGAATAAGTTCTACTTGTTCCAGGTTCTTTTGAGATCATGTCAGATATTTACCTTACCTAATGTGTCTTCATGATCATGTCAAACTACTGTGTATTTTTCTTCTTCTTCTTCTTCATATTTAATTTAAACTTCAATAAGCTTAAATTATTACTTGTTCATTACATTATGACAGATTTAAAAATTACAAGATGAAAATAAAAAAGAATAATAAATTAATACATTAAAAAATATAGTACAAAATATGCCAATTTTTAACTTTCATTTATTAATAAATGTAAATACCTTTTAATCTAGCTTCGTGATAAAATGCTTCATCACATGCTTCATGCTTGGAGCTAATTTTATTTTCTGCAGAGGATCCAGAGGTGGGTACCGGGGCTCTGGACCCCCTCCCCCCCACCACACACACTTAGATTTAGCTATTATGCATAAATGTTAAAGAGGGTGGAAAGGGACACATGACCCACCTGGGTTTTGACTGTTATGCTTAAAAGATGTATGAAGGAGGGGGGAGATAGGGGCATACCCCGCTGGGATTTGGTTGTTATCTTCAAAATTCAGTAATCTAGTGTTTTTACATCAAATTACAGTCATGGTCTCCTGGACCCCCCCCCCCCCCCCCCCCCCTGAGACAAATTGCTGGGTCAGCGTATATTCTGTATCTGCTTACATCTAAACTTCAGTTTAAGTACAGCGTTTATAAAGAAAATATATTTTGCAGTTTTTTGGGGTTTTTTTTGAGAAAATACTTATCAAATCTCGTCTTTATCATGCACAGATCCAGAGGGGGGGAATGGTCCAGAGCCACCCCCACCCTGGCTGAGATTTGGCTATTATCCCTAAAACAGCATAAAAGAGGTGCAAAAATTAAGGGACATGTCCTCCCGTCCCCCCCTCCCCCTGGGGTAAGAGGCATGTCCCCCTCTGGGATTTGGGTATTAAATTTATATATCTAGAAATAAAGTGGTTTGATATGATATTTCTATATGCGGCTGGTTCTCCCTCCTCCAAGTATCCCTGTCGGACCCCACTCCCAAGACAAACTCCTGGATCGGCATGTCAATATCCTTTATGCAAGTAAACTTAACAGTATTCTAATTCATACTGCTGGTATTAGTGTACCTGTCAAATCTAATGATAAAGATAACACAATAATTTTGGTATCATTTTCACCACTTATAAATATGATATAAATTGGAGCAGAGATTTAAATTACCTATATAGCTTCTTGTTTAGAGGGAAATTCAATTTTCTAGGGAACATGTTCTACTGAATTTCATTTGTCAATCAAGCACAACCTGGGGGGGTTAAAGGTTACATGTCTGGAATGAGAATAAATAGGTAAATATTGCATATTTATTTCTAGTTTGGGTTTATCTGTCAAGACTATGTTCTGTTAAACTAGACTACATGTTTTTAATTGTTTTACGTATATGTACTCACAGAAAAATGAATGATTTGTTTCAAAGTTGTGAAATAAACTGAAAGAAATACCCCCACCCATGATTTTTGGTTTTTAATATTTTTTCTCTTGTGCATATGAAAAGTGCTTGAGGTGAGAATGTGCATGTTTTCATTTGGCATAAAGCTTGTTTAATCTATCTATCTATCTATCTATCTATCTATCTATCTATCTATCTATGTTTGAACTATCTATCTACATCTATCATGGATAGAGATAGATATAGCCAACACTCTTATCATAGACTTATGCAGCAGGATGGTGAATAGATCTATGCTACAGACAGGGAAAGTGCATGCCTGGTTTTAATATTTGTGACAAGATGGTATATGTTGCAGCCAGATCAATGAAATGTATGCACATAGGTTAAAAAGTTAGTGAGAAATTGAGATAAAAGTTCAGGTTAAAAACATTGTATGATGGTCCAACAAGTTTTCGGGGTACTATTGAGATCGATCTATATTTGCATGTCAAATATCATTAAGTTTTTCATTTGATTAGAATAAAGGGGTGCAGCAACAAATTTTGTCACTCCCTGTACACATTTGCAATCTTATAATCATCTCAATCAAAACAGAGCAGGGTTCATTCCAATGTAGGTCAACGGTAATAACATAAAAAGTTACTAACAAGTTCTCGGGGTATTTACAGATTGAGCTCAACCTACTCTATTAGTTAAATATACATCAAAATTCCATTTCAGGGAAATATTGCTGTTATAATTTGATATTTAATAGAGCCTTTATTTTGTCTGAGATGCTGTTCTGATTATTTTTTTCTGATGGCATCCACGGTCGGAAAGAAGTTGCAACTTTATCCGGGAAAACGGCTGACCTTACACCCATCCCGTTCGACGATCATTTTTTCATTTTAAGCTTAATGACAGTTACCATTGATTACACATATGGAAAATTGAAACATTTTTACACATATTCATCACAAATCATATACTTTAACACACCTTAAAAAGCCTCTTGCACAAGCTATATTCCAACCCCTTAAAATTCATAGCAAATATCCGCCATTTTTTTTAAATTCAAATTAAGCCATCATGTGACTTATTATCCAGGTAATTGATAACATTTAGTTTGCTTTCTGCGCAAAACACTAAACCTGTAGGTGTATCAACTCAAATAAAAACTATAAATGTTTTTTGTTTGAAAATATGTAAATTTAATAATTCAGAAATTTAAATATTAAATACTTAAGATTAAATTAATTGGACCTGCATCTTAAACATTGTCCCAAATTCACACAAGAAGTCACATGGTGTCTTAATTTGAATATTAGAGCATGGCTGACATTTGTTTTGATCATATGGGACTGCGAAAACAACTCGTCATATCACGTTCTCACGCGCAAACGGTGTAAAACTTGTAATGCCCCGAAAACTGGTTAGTCAACCATATACCATGCTAAAACTGGACACCAGCCACCACCAACTTGAACTGATTATGATCAGTTTAATATGTTAAATGTTGGCAGTGCACGAAAGAAGATTATGATCTAGCTATGATGCCTGATGTGTAGGTGAAAAAATCACTGCGCATCAACAAATAAGATTTTTAACAAAACCTTTCCTGCCAAATAAATTAAAAGTTTAGTTCTCTCAATCTGCAAATTTTACTGTACTAAATTACATATCATCAGAAAATTTTAATTTTAATAGATGTGAGTGAAATTTCAGTAGACTGCCAGTCTCCTACCCTGAACTTGTTTTGTGTGGACCAGTTCCAACAGCATTTTTTTTTCTTATAGTTATATAATTGGTACCGGAAATACGGACCCATTCACAATCACAAACGGTTCTTCACAATTTTCAGGCAGTGTCCGACGGACATTCACAATTCTGGCAAATATTCACTCTTCTTGCCAACATAGCCTAAAAATGTCCCTTTTTCCTTATTTTTTGTTGTTGCATAGCTGCTTTGTTCATATTTATATGTGTTCTAATGACCAGGATTTCTGGTGCATTCATCCCAATGGATTGTGTTGGTATGATGATGTGAAGTGGTTACATGACTCTTTAGCACAATTTTTTATCTTATTATTATTAAAGCAGACAACATCCTTTGTTAATCAAAACAATGTCTGTGAAATTTTGCCTACATTGATATCTATAGCTTTTTAAACAAAAGCTGAGGTGCAGTTATTATGATGTGTTGATATGACCAAGTTTTTTTTTTATATTTGAATGATTGGCAGATCTGTAAACAAATTACTGTTTACTTACGATGAGTAGGATTTGTTATTTTCCAGGACCATTTAATTTACCTGTGTTTTACCTGTGTCTTCAGATCAAGAAAAGACTGGTTTTCCTGTAGTGATCAATTTATATCCAGTTTTCCTTTGTACAGTTTAAAAGGCATGAAAAATTTGTTGCATTTATGCTTCCAGGCATTGTTCAGTTCATTTTTAAAACTATTTACACTTTAACTTTCTACGCAGGTTACAGGTAAGGCATTCCAGTGACTTTGTTGCTCTCACTAGGATGATACTATTCATAGATGATTAATACCTGTAATGCCTTTTTTCTAGCATTTTTTGGTGGCCCCTAGTGATTTTATTTTCTTTCAGTTTCAGATTTCGCAGGTGAACATTGTCAAATTTTTTCCATAATTTTTAACAACTGAATTATGTCAGCTCATTCTCATCTATATACTAGTGTGGGTATCCCTAACTCTCTTAATGTTTCCTCATGTATAGGCGTTTGGATATTTTTTACTAGCCTTGTCGCTCTGCTGTACTTGTTCAATTGCCTGATATCTTTTTCAAGCCAAGGCGACCAAATCATTGCAGGGGTTTTCTTAAGTGGATGCCCGCTTGCCCATGCTGTTAATGTGTGAAATCGTCAATCTGACAGTTGATGATTAAGGGTATGAATACTTTGATACTGCATAAAAATGGCTAAAATTGTTCCGGTCCGCCAACCAAGATGGCTGACAGAGCTAAAAATAGAATAATCTTTTAACGTCATCTCCTCCTAAACCGCTGACCAGAATTTGATGAAAAATTACTGGAATGATCCTTAGGTGGTACTGATCAAAATTAGCTTAAATCATTCCGATCTGCCTACCAAAATGGCCACCAGAGTTAAAAATAGATAATCTTTAAATGACATCTTCTTCTTAACGGCTTAGCAGATTTTGATAAAACTTTACAGGAATGATCCTTAGGTGGTACTGTGCAAAAATAGCTAAAATTGTTTAGGTCTGCCTACCAAGTTTGCCACCAGATCTAAAAGTTAATAAAATTTAAATACTTTATAATTATTATGTGTAAATATTTTTCCTTACTTAAGCATTTTCTCTATAGCAGTTGAACGATTTAGGGCCATCATGGCCCTCTTGTTTCTTTGATAGCTTGTTATGCCTCACCTGTTATCCAGGGCTGTTTTTTCACATGCTTGCCTGAATGTGCAATTGGTACATACTTCTCCACCGCGTTTTGTACATTTTCTACGAAACAGTCCCTCATCTCTTCTACTGAGCCATAATATTTCCACACGCACGACTAAGTGTGACTGTCTGTCTGTGAATCTTGCCTTATTATACAACAAGTGGGTAGAACATTCTAGTTGATCAGTTGAATAACAGTTTAAAACAAATTTTAGCATGTTTTTATTTTCTTTTTTAAAGGATTCCATATGGAACTGACCCATTAACAATCTTAAGTGGGGGGGGTGCAGGCATGTTTTATTCTGATAGTATGTATATAGATTATTTCCATGAGAGCTCTCACGTAAGTTTATATTTCCCTACCAGAATACACAGGAGATCCATTACACTGATATATTTGGGGCCCAAAGGGAGATACCTCTTTCTAATAGACCATGTTGTAATAACAACAGTTTGTGCATTTTGAACCATTCTATACTGTGTTCCAATAGAGTGCATAATAATGGGTAGATTCAGGATAGCAGTTATATTTTCACTACAAACAAGGATATAAAAATAGTCCATTTGGCAATATTTTTGTGGGGTAAGCCCTGTTGCAACTGGATTAAAATGTCGCCATTAACCCTTTCCCTCATAGAGGATACCATGAAAAGACCTATGCGAACAGCATAAAACCAGATCAGCCGCAGTTAACTAGCAGTTGATCAGGTTTTATCTGTTCGCTGTCCTCAGTGGTTCTGGTCAATGAGGATTTTGTAATTAATTTGGTAAGGTTTGAGTTTGGCTTTCTGCAGATCAGGCTTTATGTGGTACCTACTGAGTGCGTCAAAATGAGTCTATATGAGGGAAAGGGTTAATATCTACCAATGGGTCTGTTTCTGTGCTATATATATACATGAGAAGTTAATAGATGTAGGATAAGCGTTACACAGAGATTGATGGATTTTCTGGTTATTGGCCTCTCAGGTAGCCACATGCCTATTTCAGCCACAGTGTGATTGACGTGTGTCAGATGGTGTGATGGTCAATTAAGGTTTCCGTTATGGGAGAATCTTGATGGAAAACTAACAACTATCAATCAGCCGTGTTGCAGTATGCTTCATGAAACTTATTTTAAAATGGGGAGTTTGATTCATATTTTTTGTATATACAATTTATAAAAATGTATGTAGTGTAGATTAACCCATACAATGCTGTAATTTTTGCGACCAGTACTGACCGAGATCAGCCTGCACATCTGTGCAGTCTGATCACTGTTGATCTGCACTCTTTGCTATTCAGTCGATGAATTTCAGCAAGCACTCCCATAAACATTAATAAATTGTACAATTAAAAATGAAGAATGGACAAGTCCAATTAGGAAATTGAACATGATAAGGGTTAATAACTACACATTCTATTATTACATAATGTGTATGGGTTCATAACAGGACCCTATGTTGTTGATGATGCTGTTGTATATGAAACTTGGTACCCGCAAAACAGTGTTGAATTGGATATGCACTGTGTTGTGTAGTTGGGGGCTACAGAAAATATGAGAGAATAGTCTTGTAAGAATTTGTGTAGATCAGTTGGTTGGCACTTAACCTGTAAATAATAGGTCTTATGTTGATGCTTTAGTGTTGCTGCAAATTATTTACCTAACTTTTATAAGACAGCATGACTTCAGTATTTTACATATATACTGCCCTCAGACTCAAAAGCCTGTCAGCCTGCCTCATAATAATTTATCTTGTGACTGCAGGAATAAATTGCAAATTCGCAGGTGGAGAATTCAGTCTGTATAAGGAAGGGGCCAGATGTTTAACACCAGATTTTTTTCACATTCTATGGCACACAGATATCACAAGTTATTTTGAGACTTAGAGGGATCGACTTGATTGACCACACAAATTTCCAAATAATAATTATGCAAAAAAAAAAAAAAACCAGCAACAAAATCGCATCATATACCAGTAGAGCTTAGCTTACTAAACATATGAAAATAAAAAGAAGATATTGAAGAAAGAACACATTGTGATAGTGATTGTTTTGTTAGTCAGGCTGTTCACTACTTGGACCAGGATGGAAGTCAATACAGGCATCCAGTCAAGTGCAGTGGGGTACTTACACAGTTCAGGAAGCTGTGTTGATAACATTACTCTTGTCATTCAGCAGTTGCGGATGTTGTCAGTGTTTAACATGGAAATCTGGGGTCATTGGTTTGAATATGGAACGTATAGATCAGCAGCAGTTTAGATTTGGTGCAGTTTGATCTTTCTGTCACGTTAATGGTCATTGGATATTATTGGATTAATCTCATTTGTGAAACATCCTCATAATATTCCAGGTAATATATGTGTATCAAGATTAAGAACATTTATTTGGTTTGTCACATGTCAACTGAACATATTAAGGTGTGTTTTGTTCATATTTAGTTCAACTTTTCAGGTTTTATCTAGGGGGGCCTCTCTGGCCCAGCGGGTAAAATCAATGACTAGACATCAACTCAGCCCCTCTACGTCATGGGTTCAAATTCTAGCTGTGAGGGTGACTTAGACTTTTTTATGTGAGAAATCTCTCCAGTAGACTTGCAGTTATTTGTGGTTCTAACTTGGTGCCTTTGTGCACTCTGGGTCTTCCTCTACCTATTTTTAGTATCATGTGGCCATATCACTGAGATACTGTTGCAAACTCCTACACATTCACTTACGATACTTTCTACGAATACTTTAAATTTGTTGTCAGTACATGTATTGTTGTTTAAGTGTTTCAAACATTTTGAGCCAGGTCTTGGCTGTAGGCAGGACTCTTTCAGATAAGTGTGTGATCACTGCATAATGCTTACAAATGGTATGGTGGTAAGTGCTATTTAATGTTGAAATATTAAAACAAATGTATTGGAAAAAAAAAAAAAAGACGCAGGGTCAACTTTTGTGTCATTTTCATTCAGTGTAGCAGATGGTTTTTGAATCATGTTGCTCAATGTATATATATAAAGACACAAGAAATTCTTTTAGAAGAATAATCCCTTTAAAGATTAGGAGGGGCTGAGTTTTGGGGGAGGAAAAATTCAAGGGAAAACTGTCTGAATTAAAAGGTGGGCAGACACCTATGAACACCCCCTGATAAAAAAAAAGTGGAAAAAAAAGCCCTGCATTAACAATCATTCAACATTCAAATAAATGAGACCTCAGTACATTGAAACAGCAAATATGTATTTTCATATATTTATAGGAAATACATTTTACTGTATTTAATTACAAAAGGGGAAAAACTATCATCCTTAAAGATTGATCCTGTTCTAAACTGTTGACTTGTTGACTTATTATTGAACAAACATATATATATAGAAAAGTACGGTCGCAGGCATACAATTTTACTTTGAACACTTCATCAATCTGGAAGTTGTAGATTTTTAACTTACCAGGAAGAAGTCCTCGGAGAGCTATTAGATTGGGGTAAGTCATTAATGGCGTGCGAGTGACGTCAAACTTTAGTTTTGCATGATTACTCCAGAAAGGGTTCACATATTTAAATAGTTTTTGGTACACATGTTTATTACAAATAAAAAATGAATATCATGTTAGACTTTTGGCAAAATCCGTAAATTTTTTACAAAGTTATGGCCCCTTTTTGACTAAGAATTTGAAAAAAAAATAAATAAATTTCAGCGCGATAACTTTGAATGGGTTGTCATGTTGGAATGGTGTTTGGTCTACATGACTGTTTATCCTCATAAAATGGAGGACACATTTGATTTTTAGCAAAATCCATACATTTTTGACACAGTTATTGCTCGTAGAAATGATATTACTTTCCTAATTCCAAATTTTTTTACCTTGTGACTGTGGATGTGAAAATAAAATATAGAAGATTTATGGTTTGGGCACAATGTAAAACTGAAGTTATATAGTGTGTGTGTAAATATATACACACAACCAGTTCAACATTCAGACTGATTTGACATTCGAGACAAATAGTTCAGTTGGAAAATCAGCTTTTAAACTCCAGAAAAAGAAGAAACAGAAAAGGATATTAGCTGTTTTTTATTTCAGCGGCTTTTAAGCGCGCTTGGAAAGTGGTCTGCTCGGCAAGGTTTGTTTTCTTCGACAACTTCTTGTACACTAGATGTCATGGTAATTTTAAGAAGTTACTGAATACTGTTAGAGGTTGCCTTGGTAACATTATAAACACACCTGTACAGGAAGTAAACACACAGGTGATATACATGAAGATGGGGAAATATAGTGTGAGGTGAAAACATTTCCTCATGGATGGTGGTGGGTGGGGTAGTCAAAGCACTCTGCTGTACTGTACATGAGGCCATATGGTAAACATACCTGAGTATTGTTGATACAGACAATTTATGGATATACATGTAGATATTGGCTTGTACATCACAGGATTGGTATTTACATGTGATACTAAACAGTGTAATAGTGGACACTATTGAAATCTGATTATAAAGTAAGTTTAAGCTATATGTTTTTTCCTACTTTTTTGACACAAGCTTTCAGGAAGTTCAAATGATGATCATAATGAAATTGTGTTGGTTAGTTTTGATTCAGTTTCATAACTGTCAGAATGCTTTGTAATGGTTCATTCATGTCTGTAGCATCTGAAGTCATATATATTGAAAGTTAGAAAAAAGGGAAAATACAATGTAATAATGTTTTCTAGTCCTTTTTCATAGATTATAAGTCTGGCTTTGTCATAATATTGGATATAATGGAATGTAAACTAGAAGAAAATGTTTTAAATGTCATGGTTTAGGGAAAAAAATGTGACCTAAGTTTTCAGAAGGACTAATTCAAATGAAACTTATATAGGTGTAGTAATATTACTTTTAAAGAAAAATTATCAATAATTAGACTATCACATTTTTAATTTTCAAACAATTACATGTATTTGATTTAATGTAAGAAGAAAATATCACAGTTTTTAATGAATATTTTATATCATGCATATACAGTTTTAAGCATGATTTAATATGAAAACTGAAAAATGGTACTGGTATAGCTCCCTTGCTTGGCACTTAGCATATAAGGGTAGATCCAGGACTGGTTGGCCCGATGTCAGGATAATGTGACTGGGAGTGGTATCATGCCACATGTCTACGGTGTGATACTGCAGTGTGGCAGCACTATATCTCTCTCAAGTAGACATCAATATACTGTCAGTGTGATGTTAAACCCAATATGAAAACAATATTTTGTATGGATAAACACTTCAATGGCTGAAAATCATATTAAATATAATGTCTTAAGATATTTGATATAACGTATGTTTACACACTTAAGTTGGAATAAATCTCATAGATAGTGACAAAGTAATTCTTGATGATACTATGTAGTAAACTTGAAGTATAATTGTAAATACACTGTCCCTGGTGACTGAATGGTTAGAGCGTCCGTCTTGGGAGTAGGAGGTCATGGGTTCAATCTCCAGTTGCGACATACTAAAACCGTAAAAACTGGTACTGGTGAAGGTAATTCCAGGATTGGCTGTGCCCGGTGTCGGGATCATGTGACTGGATGTGGTATCATACCACATATCTACGGCATGATACTGCAGTGTGGCATCACTATATCTGTCTCAAGTAGTCTCCAAATGACTGAATTACTGTTGGTGGGACGTTAAATCCAACAAACAAACAATAATTGTAAGCAATTACGTCAAGCCTATTCAAAGGCCAACAAGAAGAGGGGCACCTCTGTAGGATACCCATGTCTTCTTAACATTTATGACCAATGTGACCAGATTGAGTTTTAAGATATAGACCCCAGAGATTGGTGAACTTCTACTCAGATCAGGCAGATTCAAGTTACTTTCAGTCTGATCAGGTTTTATTATACCATTGCAACAAAGTTGTTTGGCTTGAATTTGATGAAATTTCACAGGATTGATCAGTATCATGTCTAGGTGTGCATATCATTGGCACATTTGGGTGGGATGAATTATCACGGAGTTAGGGCCCTTTGTATTCTTGATGAAATCTTTTCCTGACTTCATCTCCAAAACCCCTGGCCTGAATTTGGTGAAACTTCACAGGATTGATTAGCATCAAGTGAAAGCAAAATTAAGGTTGGATTAGTTGTCACAAAGTTATGGCCCTTTGTATTTTTCACACAATTTTTTCCAGACTTGATCTCCAAAACCCCGTGCTTGAATTTGATGTAACCTTACAGGATTGATCAGTATTGAGTCTAGAACTGCATGGCTGAGGTGTGTTTGGGTGGGTTGATATATCACAGGGTTATGGCTCTTTGTATTTTAAGCTATATGTGTATATAATGTGCATGCATTCTTGTCAGTACATTCATAATCTCCAAAACCCCTGACTTGAATTACATAAAACTTAATAGGAATTATCAATACCAAGTGTAGTTGTGTATATTATCAGCATGTTTCATTAGAATGTTTTATCATAGAGTTATGACACTTAATTTAGTGATATTTTTTGTGTGGAGCATTATAGCTTGAAAACTATAAAAAAAATTGGATAGATAGCAAATAGTTGAAGTGCCTTAAAAAAGTACAATAATCATATCTCCACATGATTTTCATTATCTGCCTTAGTTCATAATAATCTTATGATTGCATGCAGGGACTCCTAAATAATATGGTCAGTGCTTTCTTTTCTGTGACAAATATGCAGGGATTATTCCATCACCTTCAGTGGTACTTTTAGTTATGTTTATTTATGTTTATTTCTTGATATTCACCTTTTAAATAAAGAAGAAACAATGGAAAATCTGTTAAGTCTGGATACGGCTTTCAGTTTGGTTTGGGTTTATAGTGGTCAAGCATATTGTATAAATGTGAATTGCAGTGGCATATGTTTAGTGTTAATGCTATAGGCCAGGCTGAGTCAGTCCATTGGCTAGTGACTTGTGACATGGTCTATTGGTACTCACTTTCTTCATTGACTTGGGATGTGAAGGTGGTAAGTTTTTCATTACTTTCCCAGGTGCAAAGTACTATTCCAACACAGGAATAGTAAGATTGATAAGTAAAAGTAGGGAAAAAACTTGACTAAAGAAATATATATAAACAAAAATTGTAACTCTTTGTCTGGTAATATCTGACAATCTGTTCGCTCAAGCCCTTTGGCTTCCTGCATTTAGAAAGGATGCATTAACCACTAGGCTGTTAAGATGAATTGATGATTCAATAAAGAATTAAAATATAGGGCAGCATTTTTGTATTTATAAATATTTTACAACAAAGACAATCATATAATGACTGTTAACACACAATTGTAATAGTTGACTTCTGATAGGGGAAAAAAAAGAACAACCACTAAATATTAATTTAAAAATAATGTATTCTATTGTTTAAATGAACAAAAACCAAAAAAAAAGAAAAAGTTTCTTTCTTTTCAAACTTTCTTGAGATTAAGTTCCTCATTGTTTATGATCATCATTATCATAGTCATTTTTTTATCATGGTTTCATTGTTAAGATATTATGTCTGATAATAAAAGGTTTTTTCTCTCCATTATCAGAGGGTGTTCATAGGGATTTTCCCTTTAACCATGCAGATTTCTAAAGTTTTGCTACGTAATCCCAAAACCTCTTTTTCAAAAACTCAAGGAAATAATATTCTTATCTCCAAGATATATTTAGGCCTATTCGATATCATAAAAAAGACTTATATTTGGCATTTATAATACAGGGGATCTAATAATCACATGATAAATCATATAATTATGGTCTTGTAAGGTATATATCACTTAGTTTGGCATAATAGGGTGAGGGGGTTTATGTCACATGGTCTGGTGTTATAGGGGGTCATAATCACATGATGAATAACATGGTCTGCCATTGTGAGGGAATTTAAATCACATGATGAATCACATAGTCTGGTGTTAAAGGGATCAAAAGCATATGGAGAATCATAATTGTCATGGTCTAGTGCTATAGGGAGTCAAAATTGCATAAAGAATTACTTGGTCTAGTGTTATAGGGGGTCAAAATTGCATGGTGAATCACTTGGGCTGGTGTTATAGGGGTCAAAATCACATGGTAAATCATGTCTGGTGTTTTAATTAAGGGTTCTAAATAAAATGATGTATCACATGGTTTGATATAATACTCTTGGGGGTCAAAATTGCATGGTGAATCACATGGCCTGGTGTTATAGGGGGTCAAAATTGCATGGTAAAACACGATTGGCTAGGCATTATAGGGGGTCAAAATTGCATGGTAAAACACAATTGGCTAGGCATTATAGGGGGTCAAAATTGCATGGTAAAACACAATTGGCCAAGTGTTATAGGGGGTCAAAATCACATGATGAATTGCATGGTCTGGTGTTATGATAAAATCGCATGGTTAATCACAAGGTCAGGTAAAGTACTGTGAGTGTTATTGGTACAAGTTTTCATTTTGAATTTTTAAAATACAGGTCAATTGGCACCATGATAAACAATAAAAGAGATCTGTTTTGAAATTTTTGGGGGTTATTAAGACAATTTAGGGTGAATATGGCCAGTTTTGTGCTTTTTGGAAAACTCTTTGATATGTTCATCTTGATTATTTACAAGAAAAAACTCTTTTTCATCTTTGCATGTCGGATGGACAAGTACTTTCCACTGGGTCCTAAGCTATGAAACATCCTTGCCCTCATCAGGGTTTGAACCCACACCTTTCAGATCCACAGTCATGAACCTTACCACTGGACCAAGGCACCAGTCCATGTGGATGACAATTGAGCAAGAAATCCACATTGTTAATTGGTCCCTGTCCCATTTAGTAGTGGGAGTATTACAGTAAGCAGCATTATTGAACTAGTTTTCTTTGCACTTCCATGGACTGTCTATAAAAGCCAGAACTTTGAATAGATACAATATGGAACACTACAAATAGAAACTGGGTCTCATCACCATTAATCACACAGACAAGTGCACTCTCAAACTCTTTTAGGAACAAAGGTCTGACAGTTACAGTCTTCTAATGCTCAGCAAGTTCTATATTTGGAGAAGAATACCTGCTATATTGATCCCTTGGGATTTGTAAAAATTGTGCATAAATCCCCATCACAGAAATAAATTTGTATAAGAAATACATGTATATTAATCCTTACCTTGCTGGAACTGTAAGTGATAACCTTTGCCACCAGTAAAGAGCCAGGCAAGCCTGCGCATCCATGTAGGCTGGCCTGGCTCTTTACTGTTGGCTGACCAACTACAAGTATTCATTTTGTTATCCATAAAATTGATAATGGACAGTTCAAAAAAAAAATGCCAGCTAATTCCATTTGAGAAATTCAGCATAAATAAATACAGTGTACATACTTACATGGTACTGGGATCTGTTCAGCTGAGTATCGTTAAGATTTTGGCCTGCTATGGATCAGTTCTAAATGAAATACTTCGGGTTATTAATACTGTTTTGCAGCCTTTCTTCAAGACAATAAATTCTTTGCATTTATCCTTGGTGGAGACTTAAGGACATAAAACAACTGTAAAGTTATGTAGCAAATCAAACTGCATTATATAGTATAACTTTTGTTATTGGATACCTTATTACATGTAATATGAAAGATTCCCAGAATATCACAATGAATGAAAATGCCACTGGTAGGTCTGGCTTGGCACTCATTATAGTCTTCTAAGTATAGTTCATAGTTCAAAAACATGGACTGGCAGTCTTATGTCTGTAAATCTTGTTTTAGATCTTAGTTTGGTGATCTTCCTCTTGCTGGTACTTGCCTGATCCTGCTGAACAAGATCTTAGACCAGGTAAGATGTTAGTTCATTGTGACTGGGTGTGGTATCATGTCAAATGACTTGGAGAAACATAGTTATCTAGATTGGCTTCAAAAGTCAATACAGTATGAGTGTGGTCACATGTATGAGTGACATATCTATACCTAACATTAATATCTTGATCTCCAAACAATAAGGCAGGCTTGCATAATTATCTGCAAATGCCATTTACCAGTTGCATTGCTTTCACCCTTTACCACATCATGCAGAGCTATGGAGGAAATAATCTTTACAACCAGTATAAAACCACATCATCACTGTCCCAGGTAGCTGAGTGGTTAGATTGTCTGCCTCAGGAGCAGGGTGTTGTGGGTTCAATCCTGGCCGGGACATCAAAATTGTAAAAAAGTGGTACTGTTTGGCACACAGCATGTAAGGGTAGTACCAGGATTGGTTGGCTTGGCACTAAGTCTGTCTCAAGTAGTCTCCAAATGACTGAAATACTGTCGGTAGGACGTTAAAGCCAACAAACAAAACAAGATCAGTCCACTATACTCACTGGTTGGTCAGGTTTTATACTGATAGTTACTCACCATTATATTAGATCTAGTCTGTTTTTCAAAACATCTCAAAATGTAGTCTTCCTCAACTCAAAAATCTCATTTTTTATAACCAAAATATTGAGATTTTGAAGAAATTAAATGTCTGTTTTCTGTAAGAATATGTTAATTGTTACATGCATGCGATATTTCTTTTCCCTATTGTCAGCAAATCATTTAGTTCTATATTTATAATCAGAAATTTGAGTAGAGAAATATTTCAATTTGAGATATAATATGAAAGCATGGCAGGTAGTAACATCAATTATTACCTGTGCAGAAAAGAATTTTATTCAGTTTGATCTGGATTTATAGTGTTTAACATAGTGTTACATGGTGCATGTGAGTGGTAATAGCTTGTAGTGCAATCATCTGTAATATGCATGATTACTCAGACAATCTGTCTGATTTGCAGTTGTGAATTTCCCACTCCTCAGTCAACATGAGTGTCCTGATGTGAGACTTCACCACTGTTGACCTCAATGTTAATCAGAGTCCAGACTTGAACTTGTCAGAAACTAGGAATTTAAATTAGGACACTAATTAGATGTGTATACAGCAGTGTAGGGAGGTGAGGTGGTGTGCCCCTAGAATGTAATTATAAGTTGGTTGATTAATCCATTGCTGCACAGATTTACAGCTTTCTTCTTGCAAGTCAATGGAAGGCTTGATCAGACAACAGTGATTGTCAGGTGTTGTTCTTACTATGGATTTATGTATGAATTGGCCAGTACTTTAAGGGTCAGGTATGTTTTTATTTGCATCTTATCTCTTTAATTATGTATAATTTTTGGTTTGATTGAAATTTTTTTTTTGGACAGATATTTATACTTCTGCTTCACTTTTAAATTCACACATTTCTTTTTTATATGCTCGTCAAATGATGGGAATTGTATTAAAGATTCACCCATGTATAATCACAATATTTTGGCCAAATTTGATAACCAGTCAGAATGTCCCAGACACTCCAGAGTTATGGCCCTTGAATGATGAAAAATTGTAAAATGCTGGGTCCGCTTTCTATAAAACTGACAAGTTTGAACAGATTTTTACCAAACTTTGTCACACTGTGTATTAGCATATCTCGACCAATATTGATAACCATCCAGAATGCCTCACTCACTCAGTCTCCCAATGCTCCAATTTAGTTATGGCCCTTGAATTGATAAAATGCAGGACAGCATATTTTGCAATAACCAGAGCTCTTGTTGGCTATTGGGGAATCATGTTCTTACAATTTATACTAATCACTATTTTCTTTTGGAAATGTCATAGATCTATAAGGTCTCCATCACTCTTATCACCCACGAATCCTGCTTCCCAACAGAAATAAAAACTCTAACCCTAAGACTGGTAGCCATTCAACTCTACCACTGGACTAGCCAAACTATCTTATATGTTGCTTTGCATCATATATGTCACATTGCTCAGCAAGGGTAGTTATCACTCTCAGTGATAGCTCTTATATTTCACAGAAAATCTCTTTTCAAACCAGGTTTTCCAAAGGAAAAATTCAGGTTACTGGTTTGGCAAAGTTGGCTGAAGGATGAGAAGGTGACATCCTTTTTGTCCAAACAATAACCTTGTCATGTATTTAAAATAATTAAGTAGAATGTTCAACATGATGAGACAGTGTGCATGACCCAGGCCCATAGCTCAAATTTCAGGTTGAGGTTTTGAGGTTGGAGTTTCAAAAAGGTACAATAGGCCTTCTCCTCACTGTAACTTTCTTCATGCATTGAATTTTTTTGAAAACTTGGTACTATTGTACTATTATCCGTGGCCGAGAGGGTAAAGTCGCTGACTTTAGCACTCATTCAGCCCTCACCGTATGGGTTCAAATCCTGGCAGGGTCATTCGGATTTTCCTGTGAGGAAGCCTTCCAGCTGGCTTGCGGTAGGTCGGTGGTTAAATCTACCTCCACCTGTAATTAGCTGGGCGTCGCTATATGACTGAAATACTGTCGAAGTGATGGTAGACTCAAATTGTCAAGTCAAGTCAAAGGTCAGAGTCACATTTCAAGGTAAAAGGTTAAAAATTTGTGCAAAAGGCCTTGTCTGGGCTGTAACTTCCTCATTAATTGGTACTTAAAGATTAGTAACCCTCTTACACAATTATTCAAATCATTATTATCTGTAAATAGTTTGAATAATTCTGATCTGTACAAAAGTATGACTGCAAGGGGCAAATTTGCTTCATATGTATAAATATCAAACCTGCTGGCCAGATTTTGGCTCATGATCGCTCAAATTATTTTGATCCAGTTAATAAACACAGCTTAATTTGCTTGGTAATGTAAGAATGTATAAACTTTGAAAAAAAAATCTTGTTTGAAAGCTTAGATAAGAAAAATGTCTTAGGTTCTCTACAAAGATTGTGAAAAAATGCTCCTGGGTTCATAATTTATAATCAGACATTATTTCCATTGGGAGCATCCTGTTGTTTTTTTTCTATGTGTAGAATATTCAAATTTCTTGATTGTCTGTGACTCAAACATTTTTTTTAAACGAATACCATGCTTTTGTGAAGATTTAATAGCTGAAACTATGTCCTCTTGATATTAACTTCTGAATTCCTTCCTTGTCTAAGGTCAAGTTGGAAAGTAATAAGTAATAAACATTTCCATGCAATGTTTGGGTTGATTTCTTGAAGACTACACATTTATTAATACAAAGCTTCCCGCTTTGCCCACTTTCCCAATTTCACTAGTCCCACTTTGCCCACTTGAATTTTTTGACAGGTTAGATACCTGTATGCAATGAATCTGATTCACACCTTTTTACCTGCTTCACCAATTCCCAGTTTGCCCACTCAGTTTTTACTACAAAAATATATAAAGTGGGCAAAGTGGGAACACACAGTCTGATTTTCTTAGTACCTTTACTTGGAATTGGAGCTTGGGGGTTTACATTACAATTATTGGAACTGCCCGTTTTTGTTTCTGATTTGTTTCATCACTGTTAGTCCACTGTCTGTGAGAACACAAACACTCAGTGTTATTCTGGCCTGGTGAGGTGTCTGGCAAGATGTAGGAAAGTTTAATTATTTATTTCTTTTATACTGATAATGAATGGGTCAGGTTTTTATTATTCTAGGTCAGCAGCCAATACAACTAGTCTTTGATATGTTCTATAGGGTTCTTTCGAGTATAGTTTACACATTAGATTACAGTTTGAAGCTCTGAATGATTTATGCAGTTATTATTATATTTATATGGGGGAGACATATTGTTTTTGTTGTCTGTCTGTCTGTCTGTCTGTCGTCTGTCTGTCTGCCCGCCTGTCTGTCTGCCCGTCTGTCTGTCACACTTTTTGACCTGAGCATAACTCAGAAAGTATCAAAGCTATTAACTTGTAACTTAAAAGGTGCATAGATCTCATTGAGGAGAAGTATCATGCTTAAGAACCATAACTCTGCACATTACATTTTTGGAGTTAATGCCCTTTGTTAAATTTTATACTTATATTTTGTCCTGAGTATAAATCCAAAAGCATCAAAGCTATTTACTTGAATCTTAGCAAGTGGATAGACCTCATGATCATAAAGTGTCATGCACAAGAACCCTAACTCTGTATATATATTTTTGGAGTTATTGCCCTTTGTTAAATTTCATACCTATTTTTTGTCAAAAGCATTTTTCACGCACCATGAAACATATAACCTTGAAACTTCATAGGCGGATAGATCACATATTAAGGAGAAGGGCAATGCAAAAGAACCATAACTCTGCACTTGATATTTTTGGAGTTACTGCCTTTTGTTCAATTTTGTACTTGGTATTTTTTTTTTATTTTTTTATTTTTTTTTTAAAGCATTACTCATGCACTATGAGACTTTTAACCTTGAAACTTCATTGGTGTATAGACCTCACAAAGAAGAGTTACAGTGCACAAGAACTTTAATTCTGCAAAATATTATGCCGAGCAGTTACAGTCATGGACTACAAATTTCTTAGCCCCTCACCGCTGTGGGTTCGAATCCCGGTAGGGACTTCGAATTTTTCATGTGAGGAAGCCTTCCAGCTGGCTTGCGGTAGGTCGGTGGTTCTACCCGGGTACCTCTGTGTACTCGGGGTCTTCCTCCACCTGTAATTAGCTGGACGTCGCTATATGATTGAAATACTATCGCAGCGACGGTAAACCCCAATACAACAACAAAATATTATTTTTGGAATTATTGCCCATTGTTTAAATTTCATATTCAATTAAGTTTTGTCCAGAGCATAACTCATGCACTATGAGACATATAACCTTGAAGCTTCATAAGTGGGTAGACATTATGGACAAGAATCACAGTACACAAAAGCATAATTCATTTCCAAGGTTTCTTGTTGGAGTTTTTCCCCTTTTATACAATTTCCTATCCTTAAGTTAACTCCCATTCGACTCACACAATTGAAATTGAATTTCATTAATGGAAAGAAATTTGAGAGAAATTGTCATGCACAAGGTTCATAACTTGCCTAGTATTTCTCGAGTTATTCCCCCTTTTCACAATTTCTTGATCGAAAGATTACGCTTGTTCCACTTACGCAATTGTAACAAAATTTTAGTTATGGAAAGAAATTGATGAGAAGAGGTCTCACACACAAGGTCCATAACTCTGGGTGGAGCTTTATCAATATAGTCAGCCCTTTAACTATTTGCATGTGTCACTGTGTGCCTTTAAGTGTATATGTGTGTGAGAGAGGAAGGGGGTGGGGGGGGGGGAACATCAATTTTCTATGAAAACAAATCTCTAGTTTTCTTTGACTTAACTTAGATGAAATACTTGTTTTCTCTACCACAATGTTTGTTTTTTTTCCCTTTAACTTTTCATATCAAATTATTGAAGCTGGATTAGATCTGTTTTGTTAATATCTTTTTAAGATTCTTTCAACATTCTTACATGTAGTCCTTTCCATGAGGTTTTCATTTGGAAAATTATGTTTATAAATGAAGAGTGTAAATACCAGGTAGCACTATTCATTTTATTGCCTATCTTCTACTTCCACAATTTGAAATGCACAGCCTTTTTTTTTTCGGCGTAGCTGTATAATTTCGATTTCAACTCGCATCTTAAACCAATCAAATGTACGCTAACAGCGGTAAATAATTCTAAGCTGAATAAAAGGACTCCTGTTATTGGTTAACGCGTCGTTATGGACTATAAAATTACTGTAAATAAGGGGTGCAGCTTGTATATATCATTCAGCTTGGTGTTATTACTTTTCTTTTTGATGTAAACATGAAAGTGATTTCAGGAAGTTAAATACAATCCTTTTCCATCAATTGAGGAATGCTACTTTGTGAAAATGATTTAAAACAACAAAAAAGAATCCACCGTGTTATGACATGAAACCCCTTAATTACTATGTATATTGAATTCTTCCAGCCTGCCGAGATGCTCTCATTGAAAATTAATTCGCCAAAACCAAAACAACTAATAACGCTTTTATATCATAATTGTCATATGCAATAATGATATGAACAAATATCAAACAAGCCTATTTACAGATATAATTTTTTGTATTACCGTCTATAAATAAGTATATTTCATAGAAAAAAATACTGAACTATTTCTAGAGCGTACTAAATTTGTTGTGCGTCGGTCTTTCGCGCGCTTTTCCTCGGAATGTTCTAGAAGACTGGAAATCTCGTTTTTCTTTCATCCTACGCCGAATATCTTTTTTAAAGATATTTCTTGTTTCAGATAATGGGGAAAGGACCGCAATACATGTTTTGGGACGAAAGTGTCTTTTTTCTGAATTTGAGTAAGAGAAAGCAAATTTTGGGAAAACTGTATAAATTTAAGGAAATTTTCAGAGGGGAATATACCTTTGAACGTCCCCTGATAAAGGATTTAATAAAGCCCTTATTATACTAGGTTAATCTTTAACTACTCATTGACACTTTTGAACACTAAAGCATACCATAGAAAACCCAGATCAATTTATTCTGTCAGAAAAGGATTGCTGTATCACCAGCGTCTTATCTCCAAGGCACTGAGTAGTAGTGAACAATGTAAAACATGATCCGCCCTTTTTATAGCAAGTTTAATTATTTATAGTAAAGCGTTAAGCATTTCATTCTCATTCAGTCCTTTTCCTCCTATAGAATGTGTTTTAATGCCTTGGCAAACAGCAGGTCAGCTGGTTCTCCTGTTTGCTCATACAGTTCTACTCATTATATACAGCAAAGAAAAAGATCTGTTGTTTCATATACCATTCAAAGGGCAGTAAATGAATATTCATCATGTCATATATATTTGTAAATGAATATTAATGAGGTAAAGGCTTAATATTCATATATGAACAGAAATTATTCAAATAGGAAACTTACAGCCTTCTCTTTATTTCTGCAGTGTTTCTTTGTTTTTTGTTACTTTGCATGTCCCCAAGTTTGGTGACTGTTTTTCCGTTTTACGTTTAAAAAAAAAAATGCTTTACATCTAATAAATAAATTTGTGTCCAATATGGCCAACACTGGGAAGGTGGGGCACAGGCCCTGTGTGTTGTCAGAAAAAAATCATGAGATATTTCAAAATTACGTAAATTTTAAATGAAATTTATTACATAAAATGGGATAGTACCCAGTACAATCATGCAATATACCAGTAGGCATGTATGTCATGCAATACTCCTGTCATAAAACTCAGAAAACCACATTTAGACATAATGAGTATGACTTTAAGCACCAAGACACCATACATATAATGTTTCTACTTATATAAATGAATTGATTAGTTTTTTCAATACATGTATATGATATCTGAATTTGTATTCATAAAGTGTGCCACATCACAGCCTGTGGTTATTACAAGGCAACATTCAAACACAGAGGGATGGGCAGCTCAGTAACATAGTGGATAGAAACCAGTGGATATACATGTCTCAATAGGAATAAGCAAGTAACTCCACACCTGATCAGCTTTCTGGGTAAAATCAAAAGTAATAATGAGTATAGAACAGTATATATCTTGTTTAGCTGCCATTTATGATTAGAAGAGTCCATTCTCTGATATTCTTTTTGTGCAGTTGCAATGAGACAACCTTTATTATAGCTCTGGTTAAAGCGCCAGTCTATCATTCTGAACGGTCTTTGTAACACAACAGTAAAAGTAAAGATAATTAAAAACATGTACTGTATTGTCTCTATATATGCAGAAATATATTAGAAACATGTTACTTCAGAAATGTATTATTCCCTATATTTGTCTGTTTTCCTTGCATGTAATGGTTCTGTCACATGTAAAACACCGATCAGAGATATGGGTTAGACCCTCATAACAGGGGTTTTCCATGTAGGTACAAATTAAACACAATGTTCATGCAATTTTGCAGAAAAGCTACTGGGCAGCACAGTAGTAATTCTATTATTATTATTCTTTGTAGACCTTTATTCTTTTCTAACGGTAAAAATGTGTTTGTACCTACATGGAAGTGGGGAAAAAACTTAATTTTTGTGATTCCAGAGTAAGTATATTCAGACATACCATAAATCTGCTCAGTAAATTTTGCAAGTGAATAAGGAAAGGTGACTGCTTTCCAGACTGCTGAACATTATACTGTCCTTTTGGAATCTTGATACTGGCTGCTTATATCAGGTTGGCTGGTTAGTAAAGGTGACTTTTCATACAGGTTTTAACTGTATCTGCAAAAGGCCCAAACTTAAGGTATATGCATTTGTTTTGAATTCATGCAGTCATACAACTTGTCAGTGTGTGTAGCTATGGGAAAATATTGTTGCCAGTAAGAAGCCCCTTCCTAACATGAAATGGGTTAGGGTGACACGTGAGACACATGCAGTTAAGTAAAATATTCAACTAATGTGGTATAAAGTATGTTTCACTTAATACTTGGTCCCATAGGTATGTACTTTGAGCCAGTATATTCATTCATTCATTCATTCATTCATTCATTCATTCATTCATTCATTCATTCATTCATTCATTCATTTATTTGTACATGTTTATGGCTTTATAATCACTGATTACAACATACTGAAGTTGTTTAAAATGGTACTGGTATAGCTCTGTTGCTTGGTGCTCATCATATAAGGTTTGTTCCAGGACTGGTATTAGTATAATGTGACTTGGTGTGGTAATATGCCACATGTCTACGGTGTGATTAACTGCAGTGTGGCAGCACTACATCTGTCTCAAGTAGCCATAGTCTCCAAATGACTGAAATACTGTTGGTGGGACTTATAACCCAACAAACAGGCAAACATATACATCCCCAGATTGTTTGCTGGTTGCCAGTCTGTATAAACCTCTCTCTCTCTCTCTTTCTCTCTCTCTCTCTCTCTCTCTGTGAGCTGCACAATGTTCAACTCTCCATATGTTGCCAGACTAAGCTCTGTCTACATCCCCAGTGTAAGACAACAACATTCCAGCAGCCAGTGTCACCATCTCACCTACACGTCTCCCGTTAACCATGATTAATTAATGAGACATCTATATCACTGTGTACAGTGTCAATCAGCTGATTATAGACTCCTGTTGTCTTAGGTGGATTACCTGGAGACTTTGTTCAATCTTGATTACATGCAGTGAAATGGGGCAGAATAAGTGTAGCAGTAACTTGACACCTGTCTTGATTAACTTTAGGTGTCAGTCATATGGTGGACAGTTTACAGGTGCTGATCCAGTGTATGGGCAGACATGGTTCTCTGTTAACTTCCTCATCCTTTGGCATAATATTCTCTGGTATTACCATTTAAAGCTTTGTATTCAAATGGAATTATATTTCATAGTATGAGAACT
This sequence comes from Solen grandis, assembly GCA_021229015.1. Classification (NCBI taxonomy): domain Eukaryota; kingdom Metazoa; phylum Mollusca; class Bivalvia; order Adapedonta; family Solenidae; genus Solen; species Solen grandis. The sequence goes on along the minus strand of CM037793.1, from coordinate 28,742,922 downwards.
TTCAAATAAAAAGCATGTATGAATAATTTGTATTATCACGTGATTTTAAAATCAAAGCATGGAATTCTTGAGGATGAGATGGGTTGAATTACCTCAAATTGGAGAACAAAGAGGGTTTTCGTTTCAAACTTGTATTGTTTGAATGGAAAAAAGAAAATATTTCTGTTATGTTTCTATTATGTTTCAAGAAAACCAGTTTGTATAGTTTATGCTAATCCCTCTCATTGGCTTCTATGTTGGACTTGTACTTTTTTCCTGGAAAGGTTTTAAAAAGTCCAACACTAGCGAGTCACATGTATAGATTCATTTGATTTCTGAATCTCAGAATAACAAGTAGTATGTGTATTACCACGGTACACAGTTTTATGCATTCCATAATGTATCATCTATTGGTATTCTATTAAAGGCTACACATAAGGTACAAGGCAGTAAAGCCATTGTTATACTATGAACATAACTTGCCAGTGGTATTTCATAAAAGTATAAGATTGACAACAGATGGATTACAGACCATCAGTTACATTACTGAACTTACTGCATGTAAGCAGAGCTATGCATCATCCCTGTTGATAGTGAACAATAAATTAATGATGTTTATGAGTTCATGTTCAACTGTAAGATGAGTGGTCCAGAGCAGGAGCATTTTTGGGCGGCTTATTGACCTATCAACTGGATAACTGGACATTGTTTAACCCTTTCCCTCATATAGACTCATTTTGACGCACTCAATAGGTACCACATAAAGCCTGATCTGCAGAAAACCACAGTTAAACCTTACCAAATTTAATTATAAAGTCCTCATTTCCAGACCAATGAGGAGCAGAGAACAGCATAAAATCTGATCATCCTGCGAGTTACTCGCAGGCTGGTCTGGTTTTATGTTGTTCGCATAGGTCTTTTCATGGTTTCCTCTATGAGGGAAAGGGTTAATTTATAAACATGCAATTGTATTACACACACACCTACCTGTGATGTTTATAGATTTATTGGTCCACCTGAAATGTTTTATGTACAGTATCTCCCTCTTCCTACCATCCTTTGATACTTTTTTCAGCCGGACTTTCTCCTGGGCACCATGCAATTCAGATACTGTAAAGGTACATTATAACAGAAAGCCAATATGATGGGGTTCAACTTGGGATCACAACCCTTTTATTTTGTCATTTGTTTAGTTGGCTTAATGTGCATTTTAAAAATGTGTCCAATAGAGTGTGTGACCTTGAATTGGATCCCAAATATAGCATTATAATGGAGCTGCTCAGCATTAAGCTTGGACCACACCCTAATTAAATATTCATTAATATTCTTCATCTCTAGCCAGCAACATGCCAGCTTTGATCCCTCTGCCTGTGCTGCTTTATCTTTATCTACTTCCCCACAGATACCCATAACCACCCTCTAGATCCACACCAGTAATTTAGCCCCCACTGTTGCCCCCTGCTGGACCCCTGATGTAACCCATATTTCTGCCTGTATAATTTCAGCCAGCCATGATGATCAAGTGATGATGACCAATCCAACCATATTGTCCACACTGACCATCTGACCAACAGGATGAGTGTGTGGAAGCGACTGCAGCGTGTTGGCAAGTCTGCGTCCAAGTTCCAGTTTACGGCCTCCTACCAAGAGTTGGAGGTGGAAAGCTCGAAAAAATGGTAAGACTATCTTGTAGTCATTTATAACAATCAAGTACTATTACATTTTGTTATACTGAAACAGTCTGAACAGTCTGTTTCTTTTCTTTAGGTTTAAAGGAAGATGTTATTATACCCCCCCGCAACGAAGTTAGGGGGGGGTATACTGGAATCAGGTTGTCCGTCCGTCTGTCCGTCCGTCTGTCCGTCCGTCTGTCCGTCCGTCCGTCTGTAGACACAAAATTCTGCGGACTACTCCTTCTAAACTACTGGAAGGATTTTGATGAAACTTGCTGGCAATGATCCTTAGACATTGTATAAGCGCGTTATCTATATATCATTTGGTTACCTCCCCTATTTACCAATTTTTGCCCCTTTGATGATTTTTGCATTACAAACTTCTGCGGACTACTCCGCCTAAACTACTGGAAGGATTTTAATGATACTTGCTGTCAATGATCCTTAGACATTGTAGCAGCGCGTTATCTATATAGCATTGAGTTACCTCCCCTATTTACCAAGTTATGCCCCTTTGATGATTTTTGCATTACAAACTTCTGCGGACTACTCCTTCTAAACTACTGGAAGGATTTTGATGAAACTTGCTGGCAGTGATCCTTAGACATTGTGTTCCTTAGACATCTATATAGCATTGAGTTACCTCCCCTATTTACCAAGTTATGCCCCTTTGATGATTTTTGCATTACAAACTTCTGCGGACTACTCCTTCTAAACTACTGGAAGGATTTTGATGAAACTTGCTGCCATTCATCCTTAGACATTGTAGAAGCATGTGTTAGTTATATAACATTGGATTATTTTTTTTGCCTAAACAATTGATGGATTTCAGTGAATCTTACTGTTATTGATCCATAGACATACATATACCCATATGTATGTAAAACATAGGATAACTAGATTTCTAGGTAGTTGGCACATATGTCCTCTGTATATTAAGATGGAGTGTTGCATACAAGAATTCTGATTTCATGCTCCAAAGCCATGTTTGCCAAAAACACTTGCGGGGGGGTATTAGTAAGCCCTTAGGCGACAGTTCTAGTTAACACTGAATTTATATTAGACACTTATAATTGTTCAATACTTTCAGGACTTATAGCTCCTTTTTAACCTATTTCAACCAAACAACTCTTCCATCCATTGATCTTTGTTGGTCATGACTGACTGACAGCCAAACAACTTTGAGAAGACGGATGATGACAGGGTTCTATTGGAATAGCTGTATAAAGATATACTATACTCTGGTGCTTACCATATTAACTACATGTATATTCAATGCATTCACAGATTAAATATTCAGACATACATAATTTATGTTGAGATATCAAAAATTCATGCATACAGTCTTCTTCTATAATGAATTAGGAAAATTGAATTTGGTAAGTGTTGATTAATTTTAATGCAGTATTAATGTTTCTCAGATTTCTTCCAAATTTGAGTTGTTTAACCCTTTACCTCATGAATATTCATACCCAAATTTATGACTTGATGAATACTAATGGACTGAACTAAAATTCAATGATTTATAGATTTTTCTTTGCCCCACAGACTGGAGAATATGAGTTCAATTTTGTATGTGCAAGCAGAGGAGACCCTGATCAGACAGCTGTCTGATCTAGGCCTGCTCTGTTTGCCAATGTGTCAAATGACAAAATGTTCTACCGGTATATAAATTAAAAGGATAAGAAAAAATGTAGTTTCAATATTTTAACATTTTACTGTCCAGTTTATAACATCATTTTAGGATGAGATGTGACAGTTAAGAAGTTTTAAAGTAGGAAATTAATGACATATAATGTAAATGCAAATACATTACATGCATTAAATTCCGTATTATATTACCTTGAATTTTATTCATAGGAATGTACAGTGAGATTAAATGTTTGTTGACAAGGTACAGGTAGATATATGAAACTCAGCAGATAACTGTGAATATGTTAACACCTGGATAACACCAGGGGAAAGGTTGTCAACATTCAGACTTAGCATTCAGTAGCTACATATACTACATGTATATCTATCAGGCACATGTCCAGACATCATATCCAGGAGTCTTTATTTGTCGCAGAACTTTCTTCAGGAATCCAACCCATTGCTGCTTGTGCTTTGGGTAAAATTGGTGAAGTAAAACAGCCTAATGAGCTTAAAAATTGATGAGCTGTTATTTTGTGTCTCCTCCACGTCCATCACTGGTTCATCCAGACAATGGTAAAGGGGCTTCAGGTGTATCGGTTCTATACACTGGGCATGTTACAGAACCAAGAGGTAAATTCAGTTAGACCTAGGGTATCACACCTGGACTCCCTTGTACCCAACCACTGTCTCTTCTACCTGCTGTCTCTTTGGCAAAACAAAAACTAGGACTGGAAATAAGTGTTTGCA
>CM037793.1:28706346-28738788 GCA_021229015.1 Solen grandis | reverse complement strand
TTCAGTGTAGGAATGACTTACATTGTTCTTAATGTAGAGAATACACTCATCTAGTCTAGACAACATGGGGACAAAGGATTCATTGGTGACTGTCAGTGTGGGGGAGCCTAGTTTCTGAAAAGGAAAAATAAGCATAATTAAGTTGTGTAAAATACAGACTGAATTTAATGGTAACCCAAAAATTTTTTGGTTATAACTGATTAATTTGGTTGCAATAACTGATTAATTAATCAATTTTTGAGAAAATATGATATACCCCACAATGAAAATATATGAATCTAGTTCTTTTTCAAAACAAGTCTCATTTGTTAATGCATTTGTTTCCTTTGAAAACTAATTAATTTATCAAAATTTGTTCTAAAAAATGTCATCAGCATGGAATTCCATCTTAATTATTTAAATATTAAACAGCGCTGTGGTCATTTAGAGACGATGTCTACTTGAGACAGATATAGTGCTGCACACTGCAGAATCACGCCGTAGACATGTGACATGATACCACACCAAGTCACATAATCCTGACACTGGGCCAAACCAAAGAGGTATACCAGTCCATTTTTAATGACTTTGGTTATTTCGAGGCCTAGGACCAAACCAACAACTTTCATGCATTTGTACTGTTTGTGTTGTAGCTGTATTGTCACATGACAGTTCAGTAAAACAAGATACCTACACTAGATATACTGTCCAGCTCATTGAAATATGACAGTTTATTGCTGATACTCTCCGCTGTGTTGATCAAACGAGTCTGTAACACAAACATTCCACATGTTGAAATAACAACAAATATTTCTTAAATTGACTGTTATATATTTACATCACAATTCAAAGTTTAACCCTTTCCCTCATATAGACTCATTTTGACACACTCAATAGGTACCACATAAAGCCTGACCTGCAGAACCACAGTTAAACCTTACCAAATTTAATTATAAAGTCTCATTTCCAGACCACTGAGAAGCAGCGAACAGCATAAAACCTGATCAGCCTGCGAGTTACTCGCAGGCTGATCTGGTTTTATGTTGTTTGCATAGGTCTTTTCATGGTTTCCTCTATGAGGGAAAGGGTTAATAATCAGTCATATTCCAGATAACACATTAAAAGTACAGCCCTGCATGTCCCTCCAGGGAAGAATAATGCCCATTCTCTCTCTACATAATGATATGAACATAAAAATTAGAGCTGACACTGAAGGTTAAGGATACCCCTGCTTCACCACCATGACTTGACTTGACTATTTGAGTTTACCGTCGCCTTGACAGTATTTCAGTCATATAGCGACGTCCAGCTAATTACAGATGGAGGAAGACCCCGAATGCACGGAGGCAACTGGGTAGAACCACCGACCTACTGCTGGGATTCAAACCCACGTGGTGAGGGGCTGAGTGAGTGTTAAAGTCAGCAAGTTTACCCTCTCGGCCACAGAGGCCCCCTTCACCACCATGACTCAACAATATGAAAGAAGATATTGAACATTTTGTAATGTTAAAATGGATGGGACAGAATGTGATACAATGACATGTCTGCATTTGAGATACTTAAATTTGAAGGGACAAGACGGAATATGATCTTTTGAAATCTGATGTTACACAGTGATTCCATTGTAACCCACACTTAAGGAAGTGAAGCAAAGGTATAAGGGGCTTGACATGACAGGAAACGGTGGTGAATAGTAAGCATGATTCCATTATAGTTCAAAACACAAATTTACAAAGTGAAATAAATGATAAAACACAAACGCTATTTTTGCAAATTCCTATTCAAAATATGACAAAAAAGAAACAGGCATACCTGTTCAGCAAGGAGGTGTTCGCAAGCCTCATGGAGGGCATTCGTCTTGGTGGAGACGTTGACATACTGTTGTTGAAGGTCCATCAGGTAGGAGAGGCCGGCAGACACTTCCTCCAGGACCTGGTCACACTGGGCGCGATACCCTTCCAGCTCCTCACACTGACACCTGGTCAAGACAAGATGTTTATTCATTAACCCTTTTATACTTCATGAATATTCATGCACAAAGGTATGACCAGATGAATATCAATTGATTTACCTTTCAATGGTATATGAAACAATGGATTTTTCTTTGCTGGCAGACTGAATAGAATCTGAGTTTCAATACTGTATGAGCAAACAGGCAACCCTGATCAGACAGCTGTCTAGTCTGGGTCTGATCTGTTTTCTAATGCGTCAAAATGAGTCTATATGAAGTAAAGGGTTAAAGCAATATGTGTGTAAAAGGTATACAAAAACTTGAGAAGTATCACCTGTATTAAAAGGTAACTCACTTTTCATTCATGAGACACCTCTATTTTTACACAATATTTGTAAATCAGGTGAAAAACTGAAACCCAGGTTCTATGTGTATCTGATGCCCTCCATTTACACTCAAAACGGTTTTACCAAGAGCTATCATTAAGGATGATGAATGCATTGAAATACTTACTTGATCTATCTAATGTAACCATGAAAAAGACAGTTTTATACAGAAATGCACCATATCACACTATATTTGAGACAGAAATATGCTATATTCTTGACTTTAGGGGAAGGAAATCCTGTGGTAAATAGAAAACTGCATGAATCTAAAGAAGTTTTCAGAGAGAAAGAGGCCTATGAAAGCTGCTCGAAAAAGAAAAGAAAAAAACCCTGAATGCTTTAACTCTCAAAACTGTTAAAAAGAGTTTATCATTCAATAGTTAACCAATTAACAAATGACAGTAATTGTCACAAACCAGGTTTTCTTTTCGCAATGTTTCGTCCCAGTACAGATTATTTGTATCAGTCAAATAATTTTGTGCTCAATATCTATTAAATCTAATGCAATTCTGTATAAAGAAAACATACATAATATGTGCAACAAGGATTTTTAACTTACATTTATCCACATTAACTTTGAACAAAACATGAATATGATGCAATAATCTGCTTCTGAAAATGTCACTTTAGCATTCACTTTAACTAAATTCTACTTTATTTTTTTTTTCTGTTGTGCTGTCTTCTGTCTGTCTGTAAAAAAAAAGCAACTCCTTAAACCGTAAGATGGATGTCACACAAACTTTACATAACAATGGCACATCATAATGTAAATATGCATAAAGTATGGGATTTTAAATTTGACAACTGAAAGGGGAGATAATCCATTTTCAATTTTTTTTTTAGCAGCTAGTGTGTGTAAGCTGTTAAGATGAGAACGAAACATGGATATTATGAAAAGGAAAAAAAAGTTTATTACTTAATAATTTAGACTTAAACCATTTGCAGGTGGGAGAGGTATCTCTTTGTATGTTTACATACAATTCTAGTTCTCTTTATTTCCCTCAATAACATAAGCATGTTACAAATAATGATGTACTACTACAACAGGCAGAAAGTGTATAAGATAAAAGCTAAAAGGGAATTCTATATGGTAAATGTATATTATTATCTTGATAACAATATATCAAGATATTTATATATATTTACAACTACTATATATTTGCATCTCAATATATATTGATCCCATTGATATGTAAAAACTTAAATCAATAACAGACCTAATAAAATTTACTTATTAAGGAGTTACGCTCCATATCAGGAATTTTTACGAAGGGGCAAACATGTAACTCCAAAATTATGAACCACAGAGTAAGGTTCCTATGTACTGCATTCCACCTCAATGAGATGTATGCTCCTATAAAGTTTCAAGTCAATACCTCTCATAATGTAGGAGTTATGCTCCAGACAAGGAATTTTATCAAAGGGGCATAACTCCATCAAAAATGGTCAAACTGCAAAACACAGGTAATATTCTCCAGGGTGACTTGGTGAAGGTACTTCTGTTAAAGTATGGACAAAATTTATTAAGAAATGTAGAAGTTGTGCACGAAAAAATATTTCCCTTTATATTACATCCGTTAAGGGGCAATGGGCCATACCTGCATTAAAAATAGTCGAACCACAAAACCCTGACAATATGCCCCAGGTCACTATGTAATAATGCTTCTGTAAATGTTTGGGCCAAATCCTTGAAAATTAGGAGGAGTTGCACAGAAGAAATTTATTACATATGTGAAAAAATAACAAAGGGCCATAACTGCATCAAAAATAGTTGAACAACAAAACCCTGACAATATGCACCAGGCCACTATGTAATAATGCTTCTGTAAAAGTTTGGGCCAAATCCTTTGAAAAATATAGGAGGAGTTGTGCACAGAAGAAATTGTTTACGCCCACCCGCCCGCCAACATACCCCAATCTAATAACCAGAGTTTTCCTTCGGAAAACCTGGTTAAAAATACTCTTCAACCATCAAAACTCTCCTATTCATAAAACACACATATATTTTTCAACACTTACTTGTATGGCAAGTCCTCCTCCTTCTCAATATCATTTTCAACTTCTGCAAACCAGGAGAAAAACTGAAACAACCCAAATACATGCAAATTTGAGATACAAAGATTCAACAAGAGTGTTCTTTGGAACACGAATGTCACCTGCTGAAGCATGACAGAAAATGTGCGACGGACAGACAGACGGACAGACGATGGAAAAGTGATCCCTATGTGTCACCTCTGATTACAACAAGTGACACAAAAATCATGTAACCATGTTTAAGTTTATACAAAAATGTATTTGAACTGTAACAGGTGAACCATTCTGGTCTCTATAATAAAAAAAATACACATTGATAGCAATATCTGATAACCATGACTGAACAGTTATGTAGGATTTTAAAAACAAAATTAACATTTACATAATTATGAGCGATTTCTTCAAGTTCGACATCCTGCCATAATAATGACTACAGACATTAGTAACTATAAGTAAAATAGATCTATATTAGTGGTCACTTTTACAAGGCAACCTATCTTTACTGCATGTGGGGATACATTTGACCTCATATTATTGATTACCTCGGCTAAATTACCATTTCTGCATATAGGTTTAAAGTTGAATTAACAATCAATGAAAATATTATTACAGTAAATATTCATGTATAGAGTGCACTTATATTACTTCTTCTTAGATTTCAGAGGATTTACCTCACCAACTACCATTCCAAAGCCATACCATTCAAGTCTTAGGGTAATTTTCATACCCTAATGTAACATTAAGCTTTTTCCAATTGCTTGCTTGTTTGTTTGTTATTTCTATCATTTTATTGTGAAATATCTGCTTATGAAATTTTGAATGTCAAACTCGTGTGACACTATACTGAAGGTTCAGTATATATCATTGTTTACAATAATAAAAATCTGAAATTCACAAGAAGCGTTCTTAGAGAAAAAAATGTCACCTGCTGAAAGAACCGTGACGGAAGAAGTGTTACAAAGTGTGAGAGACAGATGATAGAGAAGTGATCCCCATGTGTCACCTCTGCTTACAGCAGGTGACAGAAAATAAGCTAACAAATGCCCTGTACCTGCTTGACAGATGGTCAATATCCTACCTGTTGTGCATTTTCTAGTTTTCCTCCAGTCACTTGTTCAGAACCAGTTAAGTACTTTTGTACTGGATTCTTCTCCACATCATCACCTCCAGCATTTTTACTGGGCAGGACGATGGCAGGGGTATCATCAAGTGGTAGCTGCAGGCACAGAAAACATGGGTACACTACAAATCCACTGTATAGCATGTAAGATCATTATCTAGTACCATCTCCTCATCCAAGGGGTACTGATAACCTACAGTTTGGTCAGGTTTTATGTTTTTTATTTGGTTTAATGTCTTGTCAACTTTATTTCAGTCATCTGGAGACTATGTCTACTTGAGACTGATATAGTGCTGCTACATTGCAGTATCACACCATAGACATGTGGCATGATACCACACACTGACACTGGGTCAACATGTCCTGGATCTGCAATATATTATGTTAAATTATAAATATCATGGCTTTTTTACCTGGTATCTACATACCATCATGTTACTGGAGAGTCTCATTGTAACCTCAGATAATCAGAGGAGACAGATCTGCCGTTAACTGCTGTCACCATTATAGCTTAACTTATCAAGTCAGTAATAGCAAGTAGCCACAGTGCACACAAATCTAGCTCAACCGCAAGAGTTATATTTGTCCTAGATTCTTGAATAAAATGGATTTGGTACATTAAAAAGATTTGTCATTCTACTGACAGGCATTTTGGCCAGAATTTGGCCACCGAATTTTTCAGTCTAGCTGGTAATAAACTGAAAGATCTGATGTCAAAAGACTTTGCCAAACATAGGCCTATAAGTTAACAGAACTTCCAACAGACTCACGGTTGGGCTAGCTCTTTGACAAAGTAGATAACGTGATCAATCCCGACAGCTGCCATGTTTTTTTTCCCCTGGATATTACTATAACAACAACAAGGTTCATTCGGATATACCATATGGGGTTTGCACATGAGTGATCCTACATACCACAGGTAAATGTGTGGTGCTGGTTTCAGAAGAACCGACCAGATAACTTCAGTGGTAGAGTGTCCACTTTGCATTCGGGAGGTCTGGGGTTCGAATCCCAGCTGGGGAACTTCTTCAGATGAATGTGTCAAACCAAAGACATATAAAATTGGTACCAGCACCCTTGCCTGGCACTCTGCAAAATGGGGCTGCTATGGGAATTCAGTACTGTTTCTACCTTGGAACTTGTCTCCCGTGTCTTGGTGCTATACACCAAAATGTAAAATTAAAAGAACCAAGGGGTCTATTCTCAAAATGAGCAAGGGTATCGCACCCTGACTCCCTTGTATCCAACCATTGTCTCCTGCAATGCTGTCAGGACCAACACCTGAGAAATCTTTGACTGCAAGGTCTAAACTATAGCCATAATATTAAGAAAATGATTACTAGCCAATACAATAACAGAAAAATAAGAGTAATGGAAGAGAAGTGTAGTAGTTGACCGGAGTAGTCACTTCTCCATTGCTATTGTTCAGGTCTTAAGCCAAGAGTGTCGTTCTGGTGACCCATGGTTTCAATGTTCAATCCCCGACAGAAGCCTCCCCTACGTTCAGTTAACCATGACACTTGCAACTGTTATGCTTTTGGTTCCCTCAGGCGGCCAGATATACAATAGGATTTGTCTATATGAAACAACAAAGAAAACAAAGAATCCACTTAAAGATGGAGAGTATGGTTCTTGACTTCTACATAGAAAACCTATTACCATGACAGAACCAGGCATTGGAATCTCCTTAATCTATTGATAGTCTTTGTGGAAAACTACCATGGTTCCGAATATAATTATCCCAGATTGAAATTCTTAACTAATCTGTTGTTTGTATTGCTAAGCATAAAGTTGTCTGTTCAAAAAAAAATATTTGTATACATCTATAATTATAACATTTCAAAAATGATACTGGTTTCCTTTGATGAATTTGATTTATTTATAAATAAGTTCATTTCGTAATATCCATTAATTCCGGATATACGGTAGTATTTTTCTATAAGAAACTGCAAAGAAAGCAAAGAATCAGCATTCACTTCATTGAAGATGTGTCTCTTTTATAAATTGCGTGTTCTCTCTGTCTTAGTGATATGCGTTTCCTGATTACACTGTGTCCTGTGCATATGTGTAGTGATCGGCCTAAGAAGTATAAATATATTTCAAACAGCTTCTCTTCTAGAATAGCTCTTTGGTGAAGTGGTTAGAGTGTCGGCTTGTTGAGCCTATGCTCATGGTGCATTTTTTAAAAAGGTAACTGAACGCAGGGCAGGTATTTCTGGAAATAATTTATATTGTAGAGTAAAAAATTCTGTATCAAACCTCAATTGGCAGAGGCCGTGATGCTGCAAAAGATGTTAATTCAATTAATGCATCTTTCTGTATAGTTGTCAACTGGGCCTTTGGGTCAGTTTGTGCATCCCACTGCGACAAACGTTCTCGTAATTTACGCTGGTCGATGACACCGGTTGACGTGTCGGCCATACTTGTAAATAAAAGTAAAAATCAAAACTCTTTATAAACGAAATATCTCTTAATATCGTCAAGAAATAAAACATAATATTACGTTACATGTTGTTGTTCTGAAAGTATACGAGTTTATGTTAATAGTTGTTGCTTTTTCTGTTAAAATTCGGCACAATTACACAAGTTGCAAATAAATAAAGTTCGTTTATTTCTACAATTAAAATATAAACTGCGGATCCAGGGTGTGGATTACGGATCCATTTCTAAAGTTAAGCAGTCGAAAACTTGCTAAATATATGCTGCGTATTTGAAACTATAGCCTGTCTATTTGATGAATATATAGTTGTTTTTTTGTTTTTTTAAAAAAACAAGATATTTTTCTCTGTTGCACATTGAGGTTTGTTTCGAGTCTAACGTTAAAAAACTGTGTGCATTATAACTTATAGTCTGTTTCATCGTCCACGTTTCATTACAAAAAAGTTCATTCCGCCGATTCGTTAATCATAAAAAATACTTCATCCCTATCTTTTTACCGTATTAAATTTAAAAAAAAAATTTTTTAAATTTGAATAAAAAAAAAAGGAAAAAAAAAATCATCCAGAATTTAAGTAATTGTTATTCCTTATTACATGTATTATCTATTATCGAACGATATGCGATTTCTTTATATTTTTTCGCCATCCAAAAAAAAAAAAAAAAAAAAAGATTGTATTTCATTCCACTCGTAATGGACCTTCATGTCATATAAAAAAAAACTCTAACAACCCATCCGCGGATCCAGAGGGGTTGAGATTCGACTATCATACCTAAAATATGCATAAAAGATGGGGGGAAGGGTTATGACCCCCCCCCCCCCCACCCCTTTGGGTAAAGGCATACCCCCCCCCCCCCCCCCCTGGGAGTTATAAAGTTTAAATCCAGTAATATACGACCTGCCCCCCCCCCACACACACACACGTTCTGTGATTTTCAGAGGTCCCACTTATTTTACGCTTTTGGCAATTAAAGGGAATTTCTCAAGGCATATTAAACGTGTGTTTTCATATTCTTTTTAATTATGCAATGAGTTAGTTGCTTTTATATGATGATTTTTATCAGTGGTGAATTCTTCAATGCCATTATTATGTTCAGCGTATAAAAACATATCTCGTAAATTCGCCCTCGAACAAGCAGAACGACTTCTCAACGCAGCGAGAACATCAGTGTTGCAGCGCTTTGATTTATACTAGAGAAACAGACAGGATAAGAGGGGAAACACATTCGAGCCTCGCAGGTTCCAAGCATTTTGTTTTTCAACGCTATTCCTCGGATAATCGGTATTTTTATATAGTTTACATTGCCTCTTGATTGGAATCACAATTTAAAATACATTAAACGGCATTCTCGGGCGCATGAAGCGTTGAGGGTGCATAGTTTTAATTGAAAGAATGGGTTTATGCCCAACTGTCCCACTTTTTGATATTTTGTTTCCCAACTGTCCCACTCAAGATTTTTAGCACCTTGCTGGGTGTGTTTTGATAAGGGATTATAATCTATTTCAAACTACAACACATTAAATTTTTTTACTTTTTAATTTTTTTTTAAATTGTTATATTGTATTATTTCTTTCTAAAATGTGTTTATTAAGGTCCATTAATTAGGGTTACTAAATTAATTGTAATTTATAGTGTAAACATGCATTCCTTTGATCTCTGGCTTTAAAGCTTATGTGAATTGATAAAGATAAAAAATAATTTGAACTTATTAAGATAATTATCACCTCTGCTACTTTTTTCTTTAAATTGTGTTAATTGATTGGTCCAACTAAAGTCCATTTATCCTGTATATATTGCTAAGTGATTGGATTAAGAAATACAAACAAGTCCTTTGATCTAGCAGTTTACTACTTAAGGTAAACAATTTGATTTGAAGTAATTAACATTTTTGGTTATCAATTTATTGTGACTTTCAAACTGTGATATCTCATTAATGAACTGAACTGTATCAGATACAATATATTTACATTCTGATGTAAATGTCTTCATTTGATAGTAAAATTTCACTAAGTAACATCGTCTGAAATTATAAGCTAAAATGGCAAATGCACAAGTGAGTGTGCAGTTTGTCAAGAACCAACGTGGTGGTGATAGTCTGGTTTACAATGGATTCAGATACCAGGTCAAAAACCGAAAACCAACAAGGGTGTACTGGGTCTGTCATGTCCGAACCTGTTCTGCTAAAATCACAACAGCTGACAACATTCCAGTTTCTGTGACCAATACCCATAATCATGCAGCCGAACACATGGAACTGAAGCGCCATGAAATAAATCAACTCATGCGAAAGAGGGCACGCGAAGAAACCACGCCGATTCCGTCAATATATGAAGAAGTCATATCCAGTCTGAGAGACAGAGAATGGGACGAAGATGCAGAACAAGTCTGCAAAGGATTACCAACCTTCCCCTCCACCAAGTCATCTCTATACAGGGAAAGAGGTGCATTGAGACCGGGGATACCAAAGTCCAGGAGTGACATAGATTTGGATGGAAAATGGACTGAAACGCACACTGGTGAGCAGTTCCTACTGGTTGATGAGGCAGAGAATGACAACAGGATGCTGATTTTTGCTACAAGAACAAATCTCCAGCATCTGGCACAGAACCCAACCATATATGGAGACGGAACATTTTATGTGTGCCCAGACATATTCAGCCAGGTCTACACACTCCATGGATATATTGATGGACACATGTATCCGTTAGTGTTTGCCCTTCTGCCTGGAAAAAGTGAAAGGATTTACTGCAGACTTTTTCAACATCTTCAACAGAAATGCAGGGAAATAGGAATGGAACTGGGACCAGACACACTCCTGATAGACTTTGAGGCAGCAACCAAGCAGGCAGCTCGCAGAGTGTTTCCAAATGTGAATGTGAAAGGGTGTTTTTTTCATTACACACAGTGTGTTTGGCGGAAGATACAGAAGCTTGGCTTAGTTGGACTGTATTCTGAGAATGAGGACTTTAAGAAACTAGGAAGAAGAGCTGCAGTTCTGCCTCTAGTCCCCATACAACATGTTGAAGATGTGTGGTTTGTCGCACTGACGGATGCTGAAAATGCAGAGATTCCAGTGGATGTTTCAAGGTTCACAGACTATGTCACTGAACATTGGGTTGAGGGAGACAATGACAACTGGAACCATTTCGAGACAGAAGGACCAAGAACAACAAACAACTTGGAAGGCTGGCACAACAAACTAAAGAAAAGTATGAGACAGTCACATCCGAACATTTACAAGTTCTTGGAAACAATACAAAGGATTGAAGCTGCCAATGCTATCAAAATTCTTCAGCACAGTGCCGGAGGAGTGAGAGAAAAGAAGAGGAGGAAATACCGACAACTTGAACAGAGACTGTCTGCCCTGAAACACAAGTACATGGCTGAAGAAATCACTGTGATGGAGTATGCCGATTGTGCATCGCATTTGATTCGGTTTGACGAGTAACTCTGTATAGAACAGATCAGTAGGGTGGAATGTCACAGTTGTTTAAATGAAATGCTTGTTTTCAAATTAAAACAAAATACAATAAATTGTACCACATCCGAATATAGCCCTGTCTTTATTTGATTTGTTCATGACACATGAAATAAAAATAATAAATATATGAAAACATAAAGAGTTTGTTTTCTTCATTTCAGAGAGAGAGAGAGAGAATACTGACAACATTATAAATACTAATGCAATATATTACTAACCATAAATACTATTGCAAATTGCTCTTAATAATATAAGACAATAAGACAAATAATTGCACTGAAATATTCCATCCATTTAGGTAAAGACTATAGTCACTCATCCATGACAGTCTATTGTTATCCAATTAAGCATGATTCCCAACTGTCCCACCTTGATTTTTACTGTTTTATATAAAAGTGGGACAGTTGGGAAGACACCAAAGAATGTACGCTATACTTGCGATGATCGGAGGGCTGATCGGATAAATGATTTGCTTGAAAAATCGGGTTGTTGTTTTTTTACATTTTACCAGCAGTTTATCATTTACCCGTAACTTACTCTATTGTAAAACAATGTTATTTACACCGGGACACTAAATTTGGGGCGATATTCTGAAATTCCATCTCGGATAATCGTAAGAAAAGTTGGAAAAGGAAATGTTGCAAACAAAAACGTTCAAACTTAACAGAAATATACCGGTTCATGCGTTCGTCTATTGGACTTTTTTTATCGAAACGACTCGGTCCTTGCATGTTCGAATAACCTAGTTATTTTTTTCCCGCGTTTTTCTTGTCCGCCGTAATATTTGACTATGGACCTATTATAAGAGTATGGCAAGACAGAAGACCGTCTGTTTACAACATATCGGCTTTGTTTTAATTGATAACAATCACCGATGGGCAAGCTAGTTCGTAGCCCAGACCATGATATAAGATCTGATACATACCGTCTTTTGTTCACCCCAAAACAAAACAATTAAATGGTTTACACACCTAGTAGCCTTAATTGTAGGTATCGAACGTATGTATGTAGATCTAAGCTCATTAAATGTAGTGCATGCTTCTGTGTCGTTAATTAGCCGTTAATTAATTTGTTAATTAAAACATGGAAATGATAAAAATGTAGTTTCAAATAGTGTTTACAAATTATTTATTTTGATAAGCAGGATAGTGAACGTTATACATTTATGTATAGTTTAGATTGATATTTGAATCTTTTTATTTTTCTTCTTTATTTTTATTTGAATATATGAATGGATTATTAGTTCACCAGACTTAATTGCAGTTGAATCGACGCGTCACACTTGGAATGTAATCTTTAAGCCTGTCAGATCATGGGAATTATTCATCTTCTCCTTTTCACAAGCCTGTGTGTCAATGTAAGCCTCTCAGGTAACAGTTTTGTTTTCCTCAATTTTTATACACTTGTACTACACTTAGTTACTTCGTGATGTTATGGCCACCGATTAGACACTTTTTGGCTGCCATTTGGTATGACATTAGTAAATCTAGTTCGTAATCTCAGGATACTTGCTTATTTGTTGTTGTTTTTTAATCATTACTGTTTTTATTTTTTAGTTTAAATCGTACTGAAAATCTATGTCAAATTTAATGCTTTTGTGAATTATTTTAGAAATGAAAATAAAATTTGGATATGTTCAGAGGTTAACACTTTATAACCATTTTGGTTAAGCATGAACCCATAATTTTATTTTCCTCACGGTGTGTTGTTGTTGTTGTTGTTGTTGTTGTATCCAATTTGGAAATATGTTATCCTAAAATATGAACCTATGCAGCGGTGTATATATTTTGATATTTTAGAAGAAATAAGAAAAATAGTAAGAATATAAGATTTCTGCTTTTATTTGATTTATCTGAAAATCACTTGAATCTGCCTTTCAAAATGGCCGCCGTGATAAGGGATATTGATATTCATTATCAGGCGACTTTGAGCGAAATTCTATATACATGTAGTATCGAGTTTGGTCCTTCTATACAAATTGACATACAAAAATATGCGGGTGCAACGTTTTCACTGGATGACAAATAAAGCTGTCCTCTAAATGACAGAAATATAGTTACAGTGACGACGGTTACTCCAGAACATTATCAGAAACTTTTTTTTATTTAAAAAGTGTCAATCCTTGCAGCCCAGTTCGGTGGCGTCTGTTATACCAATGACGACTGCGAAGACGTCAACACCGAGTGTATCAAGACGCTAGAGTGCACGAGCGGCACGTGTCAATGTATGTCGGGGTATGGAAATGCAGACGGCACAGGATGTGAAAGTTAGTAGGTTATCTCACATGCCAGGGGGTTTGGCCTATTTCCGCAATCATTGATATATTTAAGACGGTGTTCAGATTTGAGCATTTAAACCTTGTGGATGTCTACCATAGTTGTAAAAACCATGTTGATCCCATTCAAAACGATGATTCTGTGACCCGGCCCAGTGTTTGGTACTCAGTCATCGTCGAAACCCACGTTCAATCAATACGCTTTGCTTCTTAATCAATCGTGGGGTTTTTAATAAGCAAGACGTCGTACTCATGAATAATGAATTAGATATTTCAATGGATCCCTGGCCGAGACAGTACTTTCACCACATGGATCATTTGACCATGAAATGGCGCAATATTCGTGTTACCATGTAGAGGTGACGTCACGCGTCATCAGCAGCGATTTATCTGTCAGCTTTTGCTTTTGTAACTTCAATGAAATATATTCAAAATACTACACGTGGTTTCATTGGTCAGAAGTAGGTAATTCATATTCATAAAGACGAAGTTTTGCCAGTTGAAAATACCACGGTATATACGGTAGTGAAAACAAAATATATACCTCGGGTTCTGACAATGTACCCACGTATGGCCCAAGTTTGATTTTCATACTCTGACCCAAACCTTGTCCATTAGTTTCAACATTATCTAATATGATAATCAAATTTGAGCATGAGATTGCACTTTAGGCAGTACAATTCTATTTTGCAGGGGGTATCTATATAGAAACATGTGAATCATGGTGTCAGAGAATCGCTCATCTAACTGTTAAAGACAAATAAAAATGTTTTAAAACAAAGATGCATGCTCCCTTTAGAAAAGAACGTCTTTCGATAGGGGGATGTGCTTTTATTTACCAATTTACCAATCAATTACATATAATCTACTTTTTTTTTGTCGCTATATGACTGAATTACTGTTGAAGCGACGGTAAACTCAAATAGTCAAGTCTACTTTTTTACTTGCTTCTTCCTTCTAATGTTAGTCCAGTAACGTTACTGTAGTCAACAGGAGACGTTTATACACTTTGTAGAAGAACTCGGCCATTACGGGGAGCCCTGTGGCAATGGCAGAATTTGTAACGACACAAACCAGCAGTGCGGCTCCACGTCCCAGGAGTGCGAGTGCACCGCGTGGAACACGTACTCCACACGTGCGAGTGCGTGCACAACAGTAACGTATAAACTACTGGGAGAAACGTGCGGTGGTTGGTGGCAGGAAGTGTGCCTCGTGGATTCGGCAAATGGTAAGGCCAAAAAAAAAAAAGAAAAAAAAGTTCCGTTTCCGGTCACATAAATCATGTAATACAGTGAGGGAACAACACATTCATTTATAATTTGTCCTACTTATTCGACCAATGAAATGCCTGGATTTTGTTCAAAATTTAAATATTGCATTAAATGAACCGTTCGGTCTTGATATGGAGAAAGACTTTATGAATTAGTTATCGTTCATATTTTAAATTTATGGAATTTATCGCAAGCAACATGAGATTAAATAAAATATTGCATCTTTCACACACACTTACACATGCACATTTCTTTTTATGTTGGAAAGAGTGAAGTTATTTTTTTGTTGTTGTTATTTTCACTGATATAAAATCTAATTTATATCGCAGTAAAATAAAGTATGCTTCACACACATTTAAATGCAGTAATAGCAAACGTACACGTTATTTTAACAGCCCTCGCTTAAGATGGATTATGACTGACTGACTGACTGATGCATTCTACAAAATGAACTGAAATTACCGTTATATTATATACATTGTACTTCAACTGTACCTTCCAAACAACCATAGCACTCCCTTTTATTTTTGAAGGTGGTACCTGCGACATTACGTGTCAATGTGCAGAGGGATACACTACAGAATCGTTAATCTCGTGCAGAGCACGTGAGTAGTTCCATTTTTTTATTGTCAGCTAATTTTTTAAGTTGTGTTTGGTCATTTTACTTCCAGAAAAAGAAAAATAAGCATTTGAGTTTGTTAGGAGAGAACCCTGCTAACGCTGGGTAGGACCAAAGACTTATTAAGTAAATATTTAATAAGTCCTTGATATGACTATATAAAAGTTGTGTTTGACTTTCAATAAGTAAACAATACATGTTTTTTTCAGTAATTATGTTTTTATTTATTCCATATTTATGTAAATTCTAACGAATTAAATATTGTAACCGTATATGATTACATGTACGGAAAAAAAAATACATAAAAGTCAGTCAGTCAGTCAGTCAGTCAGTCAGTCAGTCAGTCAGTCAGTCAGTCAGTCAGTCAGTCACATAGTTCTGGAATTGCTTGAATATTCGTTAGAAAATCTGTATTTGTTACTTTGTATTTTTTTCATTGTTAATAAAAGAAACTATAAATCCTAAGTTAAACATAGTTCAAAAGATCCATGAAAAATATGTATATATTATACGATTAGAAAGTATTTGAGCTTCAATTATTTTGCTATATTGCAGCAACACTAGGTGAGTGGTGTGTTGGGACTCCCGCCTGCCTAGAGGAGTTCGACACGTCCACCATATCAGATGACGCTTCCAGTATTGCGCCCACGTGCCAAAGTAACTGGTGCACTTGCCCGCCATCACATGACACAAAAAATATCATGGGGTACAATCTCTGCATCAGTAAGTACATATGCCGACTAAGT
The DNA here is from genome assembly GCA_021229015.1 of Solen grandis. Classification (NCBI taxonomy): domain Eukaryota; kingdom Metazoa; phylum Mollusca; class Bivalvia; order Adapedonta; family Solenidae; genus Solen; species Solen grandis. Next base: position 28,722,488 of record CM037793.1, on the reverse strand, counting down.
CATTATCAGATCAGATAGATAGAACAGAATACTGGTGATGTTGCCTACGTCAGGACTTAGTCTACATAGTCTTAGGACTGCGTCTACTTCGGTAGTTCTCGGTATAATTCGCTGATTTAAACTGACCAATCAGTGACTGATTCAAAATCTCGCGTGTATATGTTCTTTACCCACTGCAGGGTCTCTTTAATACTATATATAGAGAGAGACCCCGCCCAGTGTTAATCTCATATAAGCACACAACATATTGTCCAATTCTCGCAAAATCACGTTTTCAAATATCTCCTATTGAAGATATGTGTATGTAAATTATATCCTACTTTAGAGCATTACATTACCATAAAAAATATTACCTTATTCATCAAAATAAGTCCCAAAAAATATTTCAAGTAAAGTTATAGTAGAAGAGCTATATATTTTTTGTTGTTTTTCTGCTACACTGGTTTGAATTAAATCATTATATTTATTTCTTTTTTAGATAAATCAAACTGAAAATAATTCCTTGCATAACAGAAATGATTATTCAATAATATGGTGACATTTCCCCCTGTGCCTTTTCCATTTTTTTTTTCTAAAGATTTGCAAAGTTCAATGATTTGCTATGTGTGTTGTGTGCCTAAACAATATATTCCAGGTGTTTCCTATCTGTTTAATAGCACCTTGGTTTACGTCTCTTTTCAGAGTGAACATGGTGCTTAATCGGAACACCTCGGGTATAACGGTATTTCCCACACCCAACATCACCGAGGTGTTCCGACTGGCATGGCCTTTTCCTTGATATTATTTAATACGTTAGGCTTATATATATATATAAGAGAAAGAAGAGAGAGATGAATTTCTGTATAAAATATACAATGGCGTGGAAGACAATTACAAAGATACACACTTCTTCATAATTCAGATATATATACACCTGGCACGAAATAATTGGCCTATTTTAAGTCCCTATACAGTTTTTGATACTGTTGACCTTGACTGAGCAGCCGCCTTCTTGTGTACCACTGATTGGCCGTTTTAGTCAGGTTTGACTGTCCTCTGCTTACAGGCAAGATACCTGAGAGCTTCACACAGAAAGAAAATGGCGACACGTGTACGAATTTCAATGAATGCAAGAGTTATTTGTGTGTCAAATGTGCCGGATCGTCCACAGGCATCTGCATGGCAGGTAAACCGATCTATTACCGAGTTATCGTTCTTGTTTCAGAGGTGGTCTTCATACGACGATACACCATAATGTGGTCATTCCACGTGGTATTTTGGCATCTTTTAAGATATTTTGCCCCATTTACAATAGATAAACTTAAGTGTTAAAAGACAACACTTGATATAGATTTTGATATTTCCTTTTAAAATATGTCAATCACTTATTAGGTTATATACTTCGAATCACCATTACCTTTGAGATAAAAATATTTCATTTAAAAAAAGAACCATCACCCAAGTTAATGTATTGTCTTTTTAAAATTAATAAAGAAATTTAAAAAAAAATATATTTGATATCAATGAAAAAAGTATGTTCAATATAGTGACAGATACACATGCAACGTTACGTAAACTTCTAACGCTACCTTTCACTGTTTCTGAACATCTCAAAAATTGTTCCAAATACCCAAACCAAATATTCACCACATGTGGGCTGTTGCATTTCACAGCTAGTGAACATTATTTGGTTGTTTCGTAATATCCATTTATACCGCATATGTGTAATATACGTTTTTTTTCTCAAAATCGAAAGTCGCAAAAATGAATAACACATTTCACCATTTTCAAATCAATATTTTAATATGTTATTCCATATGTACATTGTTTAATAATTGTAAATTCATAGAAAATTAAAATTAAAATAAGATAAACTTATCGGATATTCAGAATATATATATGGAATAAAACAATCAATTTTGAGAAACAATAAAATGTGACCGCATGCATGACGCAATACCAGTGACTTTTATACGCGCATTCTGTTTCATTAACACATTGCGAAAACTGAAAATGTAGCGACTTTCGATTTTGGTGGTTACGATCTTTGAACGAGTGTAATTTAATAACCAGTGAATCGTTTGAAATAAAAAGTGTGCAGAATGTGTCTGATGTAATATTTTTTTAATTTAAAAGACTTCAGGTAGCATTCGAATTTCCGTAATAATAATACATGTACATGTATATTGTTTTAAATTGTTGTTAAATACGATAATTTTCTTACTGATATCATTTTTACTTATATTCAGGGTTTAAAAAGTGAAATTATGATTATATAATTGATATAATCTCACATCAGTTATTGATGTGCCTTTGGTTCTTTGCACTGAAAAATAAAGATTTTGCATCAATAATAGATTAAGGAAATTTAAAACAGGAAAGGGAGCACAGATGGGCCCGGGCATCAATGTCAGTGGGCAACTGAACAAGCCAATAGCCCCTTCCTCATGAAGATGTTTCTGTTTGTCTTTTGTTTATTCCAGATCCTTTCAGCGGCGTGGTGAAGTTTCATAAGGCAGGAAGCTGGCACACTTTATGGATCATGGTTCTGTTATTTAAACACCTTAACTTGTGATTCACGGGAGCCTGACGCCAAGATCTTTATTATACACTTACCGTCACTATAGAAACAAGGACAACCTGCCACAACAAATTCGAGCCAACGTCGAATATTACAAATAAGCCTTTGTTGATGCAGTCAAATCAACATTCCTTCCACTGAATTTTTATCCAATGTCACATCTTTACAAAATAATGTTCGAAACGGCACATTTATTTCCAGAGAGAAAAATCACAGCCATTATTTATTTTTATACAGACTATGTTAGTCATTCTTAAAAAATGATTTTGTTTATCATTAAATTTGAAATTTTGTATAATTTGTTAATCCAAAAAGAATAAGAGGAAAAAAGAGAAGAATCCTCGATACACACTTCCTTGTCGGACCCCGCCCCTGACATAAATGGCTTGATCCGCACATGGGTACTATTTAATCCCATTATCCCTTCCCTAATCACGTGCTTGTCCTTCATTGGCTTATTTGTTTCTCATTATAGTTTCAAGGTTTTTTATTATTATTACAATGTTGTAAGTAATTTGTCAAACCTTTTCCGGTCTCTAATCATTTACTAGTCATTCATTGGTTAGACTTTTTCGTCATTTATTATCCAGCCATTGTATCAGATGTGTGATTTGTGTTTCTGATTTCAAATGCATCTTTTCTTATTATTTATAAAGCAAAGTTGTTATGCACTCATTTCTCCATTTTTAATTTATGACCATGTAATATAAAGTATTAAGACGATTATTCATCACCATTGTATAAAATATTGATATTTCAAAAAGACCTCGTGAATAGAAGATTTTTTTTTATTTTCATTTGGATCATGATAATTATTGGTGATATGCTGATTTTCTGCAAAATTAATCGAACATTCAAAATCAATACAGTCAAAGGTGAATAACAGACGATGAGAATTAAAAACAAACAACAACAAAAAACAAACAAAAAAATGGTGAGTTATACTCCCTGAAACCAGTCAGTTGCTTATTTCTCATCGCAGCATAGGCACGAAATAATTGCTATGTATCAAATCCATTTCGACGGTTCCTGGATTGGACCAGTACTTAGCGCCTGGGAAGGTCATGAAAATTCTTGTAACTATCGGGGTTCGAACCCACACCCGTATGCTTGGTATCCGCTGTCGGGTATGTTACCACTGGTCCAGGGCGCTATGTTACAAGACCAAAACCACATTTCAACAAAAAAAAGATCGATGTATCATTATGTTGCTATGTTAACCCTTTCCCTCATAGAGGAAACCATGAAAAGACCTATGCGAACAACATAAAACCAGATCAGCCTGCGAGTAACTCGCAGGCTGATCAGGTTTTATGCTGTTCGCTGCTCCTCAGTGGTCTGGAAATGAGAACTTTATAATTAAATTTAGTTTTTTGGGAAAGGGTTAATAACCTGATAAAACATGAGCAAAACTATAATAAAGATGCATTTCTTTTTGGAAAATGTTAAAAAATGTTATTACCATAACATTTTCGAACAAGAATCATCTCCCTTGAAATACCGAATTTATTAAAGCAGGAATTAGCTCCATTGAAAATATGTATGTTACAGAAGGTACCCATCATCTGTGGTAATACACTTGTATATCATTTCATCTAATCATGTTTCACGGGTACTTTTTCTGCCATGCAACCTCATTGTAGTTTTGGCGTGTTTTTGGAGACCCGTCTGTAGTAGCTGATTTACTATGGCAATAATCCCTGTGAATTTAGGTAAACTTTAACTTCACACTTAATTGTATGTTGAATGACTTGACTCAGCTTTGTTTCGCCTTTGCCTTGGACTCGCTGAGTCGCTCCGTGGTCTGAGGCCCGAATCCTACTGTCAGCTTGTGTTTTCCTCCATGTAACTCCCATGTCTCACCTCCACAGGGTGTCTTTGGTAGCTGATATCTGCCATGTCGTGTCTTCGCGATGTTGCGCTTTATAAGGGTGTCATTACGATAACACGATGGCGTGACATATAGTTTTGTCGCGTCCGCGCCTTGATTTGCCGCGATGGTGCCTTTCGTACGCGCGGATGCGACGAACGCTAGCGATCTATTTTGTCGTCTGCGTTTAGAATGTCGCGCTGTTGCGATCTCGCGTTCAAGGGGCGAAGCGCGAATCCAAGTAGGGCATTATTTTCTTTGAAACCATTCTTTATGTATCATTCAGATCATTTTAAGGCAGAAAGAAAGTGTTTAGTTTTGTTTTAAAAATTGTACTTTATGGCCATATACTAGGTTAAAAAGACGTTTGATTGTGGGTACTTGCATCATTTACTGACATAGGAATTCTAAACGCCGTGGTAAAAGTTCATATTTATACTTATTTATCAAACCAGTTTTGAAGCAAGTCCAATTACAAAATGTTTTAAGATAGTATGCCTTTAAAGATTCAGTATGTTTATAAACATTGTTAAATATATACATATATATATGAATAAGCGAAGACGTAACTTATACAAAGGTTAATATATTATACAAAAATTTATACAAAGGATTTTTGATTTGATATATTATTGACAGCAAGTTTATTTATTATCCAAACTTATGCATGCTGTCTAAAACTATTTTTGTAATTGTTATTCTTGTAATTTATTTCCATGTTTTCAGTTTAAAGTGACTTATAGGCCCAACGTGGCCGGGTGTTGTAAATTGTGTGTATTTATTGTATATATATGTAATGATAACACAATGTCACTATAATAAAATTTACTTACTTACTTACTTACTTACTTACTTACGATACATATTTTGAGCAATGAATATATAAGAATTAAAGAAAGAAAGATATAACAAATGTGTCTCTTTTTCTAAGTCCTGTTTCTGTGTGATATATATAGAATTATATAGCCGAGTTTTGGTATAAAATATACGCATTTCATAATAAAATAATGTATTTTTTGTACTGTTAGTCATTTTTGTTTTTCGGCACCAATTAATCTAGAAAGCGCTTCAAAATAAGAAAAAATCATAACATCAGTTATAGCTAGTAAAAATAATTAAAGCTTCAATGCCATTGTTTATGTACGCTTTTAACAATAACGTAAAATTATATAGGCCCCTAGGGCATGCAAAATGTGCCGTCTAAATCGGATCGACATATGTCCATACATATATATAGGATCTGACATGATGAATTGTTATTTCGTATCAAATTTTACTAAACGAGTTAATGAAAATGTTATTAAGCGAGCTCTAGTAAAGTTTGATATGAAACGACAATTCTTGTCAAAAAAAATTTATCATATGATTTACACTGACTGTAAATCGCGATTATAACAACAAACAAATAAATAGACTGTGAACGAATTACGATTTATGGTGGCATATTTCTGCCAGCCACTTATCCACTTAGCTATGTTGAAACTTTTCTGAAAAATTGTCACATATCCAGTTAGTATCTGGCAAGTAGCAAATTTTCAAGTTATCTACTTAGGTATCTTAACAGGACTAAACTGTTTGTTAGTGCATATTTGTGCCACAACTTAACCACATAAATTAACGTGAAAATAATGGAGGATTTCGCAAAAAAAAAACAGATAAATTTTCTCGAAAAAAAAGTTATGTTAACACGAATTTATTCCTGTCAGTGCTCTAAACTGCCAACATAAAGATTAAGTTTTCATGAAAATAATGGAGGATTTCACGAAAACAGATTTCTTTTCTCGAAAACAGATAACTTTTCATGAAACCTTAAAAATTTCACGAAGGCTTTCTATACGCTGACATTGCCATGTATGATTGTGTGTCAATAAAACAATAAATTTGTTTTATCTTCTTTTGTCACATCATTTTAATGACATTGTGGTCAAAATGCTAGCTTTATTCGTCATTAACATCTTGAAATTAACAAGAGCGATCAGTGATCACATGTGTCGCCTGATGATAGCCATTTAAAGAAAAAAAAACTTTTTTGCACCAGGCATTTCTGAGGAAAAGTCCAGACAAGTTTTTTGAGTTTTAAATATAAGGAAAAAAGTTTTTTTATTCAAGGGCCATAACTCGGCCAAAAATCACGTGACCAAAAAACTACCTGAGCTACCAATCAATCCTGTAAAATTTCATTTAAATTGCACCAGTAATATAAAAGAAGTAGTTCGGTCAATCTTTAAAAATAAAAATCATTAAAGGGCCATAACTCTGACAAAAATCACAAATTGTAAAATGCCCATAATGTGTACAACTAGAGTTGGTACTGATCATTCCTGTAAAATTTGGATGAAATTGCACCAGTAGTTTCTGAGGAGTAGTCCGGACAAGTTTTGTGACGGACAGACAGACGACGGAGAAGTGATCCCTATATGTCGCAGCTACTCTGTAGCAGGCGACACAAAAACACACAAATCTAGGTGACAGTGTATGTGGTATCAATAACTTATGTATGTGAAGTGAGCAGTAGCAGTCACTAGCAGTCATATATGTGAAATGGGCAGTAGCAGCAAGCAGTAAGTAGTCACAACAGTCATAGGAGTCACAACAAAAAGCAGTAGCAAAAGCAGTATCAGTCAGCAGTAGAAGTCGCAGTAGCAGAGTTGCAATAGCAGTAGCAAAGTTGCATTCGTAGTAGCAATAGCAGTATCAATATCAGTAGCAGTCAACAGTAGCAGTCAGCAGTAGCAGGCAACAGTAGCCGTCAGCAGTAGCAATAGCAGTCAGCAGTAGCAGTCAGCACTCGGCAATAGCACCAGCAGTTAGCAATAGCAGCAATAGTAACAGTTAGCAGTAGCAGCAGCAATAGCCGGAAAGTAGAGCCAAAAACCTATTAACATTTTTAAGTCAAGCAAGGGCAAATAAAATGAATAACGACAGTGTTTATTTTAGAAATCATTTATTAAAAATTTGAAAGACTGATTATCATATCACAGCTTAGCAATCAATGTGAAATCAAGGTAATCATATTTAAGAAAATAATAAAATAAAAAAAAAAAACATACTAACTTAAAGATATAAAAAATGTTCATAAAACTTGAAATTGTTAAGGTCTACTGATCTTTTTGAGAGTAGCATTTCGTCTGGACCAAATTGTGACACCAAATAAAGCTAAAGGATTTATGAAGCAAGACGAGCAGAGCTCCTGGGGCTGCTCACCTGTTTGTGATACAGAACTATTTGTCATTTCAAACTCTTCCAAGACAGGCCTTTTGAACTGAGTAAGCTATGTTATTAAATAATAATATCAAAGCTGAAACATACTGTGTATCAACATTTGTGTCCTGTTATGCAAAAAATAACCTTATGCATAAAAAATCAAAGGGCTATAACTTCATAAAAAATCACTAAACTGTAAAACCCGTAAAATATGCCTAAGTCCCTTTGATAAAGATCATTCCTATAAATTTTCATTTGAATTCCATCAGTAGTAAAGCAGTCCGGACAAAATTAACACAAAAATGACCATTAAGGGCCCATAACTCTGCCAAAAATAAATGTAGTGGAAAATCCCGAAAATATGCACAACTGGACTTGGTGATAAACATTCCTGTACAGTCATCAAAATCCCCCCAGCAGTTTTAAATATGAAGTGCGAACAAAACATTTCCGAAAAGTGCGATTACTCTATGCCGCCCTTCAGGGGCAGATAAAATAAAAGTCTTAAAAATCACCATTTTCATGATGGGACACATTTTTCCCTTTCATTAACAGGAATATTCTTAATGTCAACCAAGCAATTTCTGGCCTAAAGTACAAATGTATCTTAAAGTTATCTGTTAATTTAAAAGTTATCTGTTTTCGAGAAAAGAAACCTGTTTTCGAAATTTCATGAAAAGTTATCTGTTTTCGAGAATAGAAATCTGTTTTCATGAAATCCTCCATTATTTTCATGAAAACTTTATCTTTATGTTGTGGCAGTTTAGAGCACTAACAGGAATAAATTCGTGTTAACATAACTTTTTTTCTTTCGTGAAAATTTATCTGTATTCGCGAAAAAAACTTTTTTTTCGAAATCCTCCATTATTTTCACGTTAATTTATGTGGTTAAGTTGTGGCATACACTGTACCCTTATACATACGTGCCCAGGAATCGAACCCGGGACGCATTGGTTGGAAGCGAAGTGTGTTGCCACTAATTATATAGTGTCATCCTTGCATAAGAAGTTTATGAAACAGCGATTTAGTTATAGATGGATCCGTAACCCCTACGAATATGTCATTGGATCCGGATCCGGCGGATCCGCTTTTTACACCTGTCCTGATTTAGTTCGTTACAGTTACTTCCCTTGTTAAAATGTCCGTCGTCAGTCGTCTTTCCAGGGTAAATTTGAGGTATCATAGATTTTTTGTATAAATGATTGACTTGTTTGCCATGTAATGTGATTAATTAGATTTCAAAAGGAGATATGGATACATTTTTCCATGATACTTTGATTCAAAACTTGTTGATAACTCAAAGAAGCCAGACCTGTCTTACACAATGATGCAATGACATTTTTTTATATAATCATACGTTTTTGTACCTTGTGGTGAACGGGAAATCCGTAATATAATTCAGAATAACAGTTGATATTGTCTTTCAATCAGTGATATATTTTATACGCTCAGTCAAGAACTGGGTATGTTGTGTCCAGTGCACAGGCTACCGGCGTTGGACCCCTCAATGATACAAAGTAGCAATTCAAAACACATTTTACAACAAAATTTCTCAATTCAAGAAAAAAAATAATGATAATATCATAAAATAAGAAAAGGTATGTAACTCTACGTTCAAATGTATAGGAAAACTGAAATGGTCGTATTCTGAGCTTCGTATCTGACACAATTTTTAGCCGAAAATCAAATACGCCGGGCTTGTTCAACGCAGAAACAAAAGGCCTTTTCGTTGCCAAGTCGATTTTCTATCTTAGATAAACTACAAAGACAATATGAGTCACGAAACTAATGGAAACTGTACTCAGACTGGATGTGACAGAAGCAATGCATATCATGTCAATGCGCTTTTCAACGGCAACTTCACAGAAATACAATATTTCCAACAAATACCCATATTAAACAATAAATTATGTATTTATTTAATATAATTCTCACAAGTTATGCTTTTTTCTAGAAGTTGCTAGTATCGATGCATTCCGCCCTCATTCCACTGTTGCATTTTGTTATGACTTTCAGCTACCATATTAAACTGGTTATCGGCTTTTTCTGATAATTACATTATGACATTGGGGAACCAGCGATTATGGTAGCCGTCAGTCATAACAAAATGCAACAGTGGAATGAGGGTGGAATGCATCGATACTAGCAACTTCTAGAAAAAAGCATAACTTGTGAGAATTAAATAAATACATAATTTATTGTTTAATATGGGTATTTAATATAAAATGTGTTCTGAATTTTTACTTTGTGTCATTGTGGGGGGGGGGGGTCCATGCCAGTAGCCTGTTTGTCCCTGCATATTTTTAAACTTTATTTATTTAACATCAGTTACGAAACAAGGTTACACAACTTATATTTATAACTGTCTAAGGCTCTGGTGGTGGTGTATTCGTAGGAGGAAACTGAAGATCCCAAAGAAAACCCACATGTCTGGATGGGTGACCACTGAACCCCCTCAACCTGGGACGCATATGTGAGAAGTGAAGCACATTACCACTATGCTATCCAGGCACCCAGATGTCCCAGCATATAGCCTTAAGTCTCTTCAATCTGTATGGTAACATGGCAGTATCCCTTTGCTTTGGCTTTTACACAAAGGTGGGATGGGCACTGATACAGTCATGCAAGCTTGTGATGATTCTGTCCTCCCTCCTAACAAATATTTGATTTCATTTTCTAGATTGTGTCAGCAGTGCTTTCTACATGAGCCTTCAAAGAAACAGTTGGTGCAACTTAAAACTGTAAGACATATTCGAAGAGTAAAGGATGTTTCAAAGGCAGATGAAAACACTGGTGTTTTGGGAAAGTTTGCCTTATACACAGCATTTGTAAGTACATTTATTCATAAGTGATGGACTATACAAAAATCAGGCCCCAAAAACAACAATGTTGTTAAGCCGAGTCTTTAATCTCATACCAGCCCTGATGGCAGAATAGATGTAATGTTCACCTAGTAAAAGGGAGTTTGATCCTCGGCTGTGATATATACCAAAGTTGTTCAAAATGGTGCTGGTTTATCTCCCATGCTTGCCTCTCAACATATAAGGGTAGTTTCAGGACTGATTGGCCCATTGTCGGGATAATGTAACAACATATGGTATCACAACTTGTCAGTGGCATGATATCACTGTATTATGTTTTCTGTATATAAAAGTCTCCCCAGTAAATACTGTGGGTGGGACATTAACTCAAACACAAATGGTGAAGTTTTAAAAGGAATTTCAGTCTTGTTTTCAAAATACAAATGTACAGCGTTTTAACTGAATATAGAAATAGGTTACACAAAATCATGAATTGTGACAAGAATTTGAAAATTCTCTTTTATCAATATTTGCCTGCAGCATAATGATTAAATTTCACATCCTATTTATTTTGTCTGTCATATGGACTTGTGCATCTTTAAGGCAATCCCAGCCAGTTTTATGGGTTGTGCAGTTTGGCAGTATGAACACATCCGTTCCCTGATGAAGGAGAGACAGTCTAATATAGGAACCCCCCAATTGGCCAAGAAGGAAGGAAGCTTCAGGGCACATGTAAGTACTGGTGCTGTAATTATACCTCCTTTGTTAAAATGTGAAGTGGGGCTATATAGGAATCACATACCTGCAGGCTTTGCCTTGTCCCACCACATCCCTCTGCACAAATAGTTCAATATCTTCTCATTTTGTTGAGTCAAACTCAAAGCATTGTAGCAGGTATATTCATTACCTTCAGTGATAGCTCTAGTTTCATTTATTTAATTTCTGTGGTAAAAGTTTGATTTTTTTTCCCCTCTATAAATTTTGTTTAACCCTTTCCCTCATAGAGGACACCATGAAAAGACCTATGCGAACAGCATAAAACCAGATCAGCCTGCGAGTTACTCACAGGCTGATCAGGTTTTATGCTGTTCGCTGCTCCTCAGTGGTCTGGAAATGAGGATTTTGTAATTAAATTTGGTAAGGTTTAACTGTGGTTTTCTGCTGATCAGGCTATATGTGATACCTATTGAGGGCGTCAAAATGAGTCTATATGAGGGAAAGGTTTAAGGTAGACACATAGTATTCCTTTGAAACCTGAGACTGATCTTTCTTCAACCTAGACCTTAATTATAAGATTAAGAAGACAGATCAGATAATAAAAATAAATATTTTGTACAACAACGTAATACAGATATAATTGTAGCCCAGTCTCATCTCATCTCATCCTGTTTTTACAAAAAAAGAATGGAGTCACGGAAGAGTCATTTTGGTGTGAGGAAACCTTCCAGCTAGCTGGTAGGTCAGCGGTTCTACCCTGATGCCTCAGTGCATTCGGGGTCTTCCTCTACCTGTAATTAGCTGGACATCACTATATGACTGAAACACTGTCACAGTGACGGTAAACTCAGTCAATCAATCCAATGATATCACTGAGATATTAATTATACCTCCCACAACAAAGTAATGGGAGAGAACACAAGAATCAGAGTGTCTCTGTCTGTAAACAACATGCTGAAAGTTTACTGAAGTCCATCCTTCCATGAGAACTTGTGCAGTTGCAATTTTCATTATGATGACTCAATTGCTACAGGAGTTATGCCCCTTTGAATTTTCATCCCTTACATAATACATATGGACTTTCTTCCTATATTCATGTATAATATATATGGAATAAATCTACAATCTGTGAAGGTGTACCCAGTTTTAGGATTTTACTGTGACCATTTAAATTTGAGTTAGAATTTTCTTTCGACATGTATGTATAAAAAATATAGGGAATAAAAAACTGGCTGGTTGTTGGGAGTGTAGGATGAATGTGTGTTTTGAGGAGTGGGGGTATGTACTAGCATTAGTTAAAGTCTTTAAATGAATCCAAGAGAAAATGATTTTCTAAATTTTAGAAAGTTTTTGAGTCCTCCATATATTCTTTAGAAGTACTTTGAAAATTGTGTCCTTAACAGGACTCTAGACTACAAATGTTTATGCTTTTGCAGTTGAATGCCCTTTGGAACAACATACCTGCTCATCAGAAATTTGGAATAGGCATTGTGTCAGCAAATGTGGCTGTGTTTTTGGCATGGAGACTGGGAGCATTTAGACCAGTGCTTACGAGATATTTCTCCAATGCCCCAACAAAAGGTAATTTTTATTCCAGCATAAAAAAAAGATTCAGTATTAACCCCTTACTTCTTGAATATCTATGGATAAATTCATGCTTTGGTTGATATTAATTGACTGAACTTTAAATGGGTTATAAAACAATGAATTTTTCTTTGTCATATAGAATGTGTAGAGTCTGAGCTTCACTTTTGTATGAGCAAACAGAGGAGACCCTGATACGATCAAAATGAGTCTGTAGGGAGTAAAGGGTTAACTAATAAACACATGTTCTTATGATATCTGATACCTCCATGTCACAACTTATCTTGAGCATTGTCCTGTCAGGTTAGTCCAATTGGATCAAGGTGTTAAGGCAGTGAAGGAGATATTTACATCTCCTTTAATGATAGCTCCCGTTTGATATGGTTTAAAGTTTACTTACATCAAAATCAATACAAAAAACAAACAAACAAAAAACATGCATTAAATATACAACATACTTTAAAATAGTCATGGAAATAAATATTTTTATTCCTTAAAATTTATGACAAGCCCAGTATTGTAAATTTAGACAAGCTGGAGGAGCCTCTACCAGTTTTCGGTTTGTAATAATTTTGATTTCTGTCCAAAAGTGTTGTTTTTCTTCATTATTACACATTTTTCATGTAAAGTGGGGCCTAGATATTGTTTTATATTTCGATGAATGTTTCTTGACTATTTTTTTGAATTGATAAAAGCTAATAAACAATATGCGAAAGGGTCATCTCTACATGCCCCAAAAATAATGACGAGGTCCGCCTTTAAACATGGATATAAAACATAACATTTGTTCATTGCAGCACATTCGTCGCTCAGCTTGACCTTGTCAGGATTCAGTCACACTGCTGGGTTCCACATCTTTATCAACATGTACGTCATGTGGTCATTCATGGCACCCTTGGTCTGTCTGCTGGGCCGCGAACAGTTTCTTGCTTTGTACCTCAGTGGTGCCACTTTCTCAGGATTTGCCAGTTGTGTAATGAAATCTGTTAAAGGAAGATTAAGACCTTCTCTAGGAGCATCTGGAGCATTGTTCACTCTCATCACCATTGCTTGCTGCCATTACCCAGAAGCTAGGATGAGCATTGCATTTGTGGATTATTTAATACCTCACTCATTCTCTGCCCAAAATGCTATCGTTGGACTAGTGATTTTTGATATTTTTGGGCTGTTTCTCCTACGTAATCCCATTTTAGATCATGCTGCACATTTAGGGGGAGCTCTGTTTGGTTTTCTTTATTATACTTATGGCAGGAAAATTGTATGGGACGATTTCAGGCAGCGTTTTATTAAGCGATGGCACAAGCTCAGAAGTGGTTGACCATGAAAGACTGTAGTTCAGTCAACTAAGTCAGGAACTAACATTGATCAGCCTATAAGTCTATATCTTGGTGATTAAGTTTATCAGCCATTGGAATAAGAGACAGCAAGAATCCAAGAAAAAAAAAAGAATCGTCCATCAGGCCAAAATAAAAAAAGTTCTGTTTCTGGTCTCTAGCAAATAAAAAAAAGGGCCTGTAGGTAGGGTTTTTTTTTTCATGAAATGAAAGGTAAAAAAGGGAAATATTTTTTTTAAAGGCAGAAAGGTAAAAAAAACTTAAGGGTCAATCGTTAAAAAAGAGGGCCGGTCAGGAGACCAGAAACCGGACTTTTTTTTTTTTTTTTTTTTTTTTCCTCAGAAGAGAGAGAGAGAAAAAAAGGAGGAGCATCTGGAGGAGAAATTTATGATTTGTTTTTGTTTTATATGATATTTTTATGCAGACAAGAGTCTGAAATATATAGTTTTAAACAGTTATCTATGTGTATGTTTTTGCTTGGAAGCTTCCGAGTTACTCCCTTGTTTCTCTATATGATGTAAGGGCTATACTAAAATCATATGAGTTACATCCCTTCATATCTAGCTGTTTACCTCATCAATAAATCAAAAAATTGTGTACAAGTTTATGAATTGAAAATTTATGAAAAATTAATTTAAATGAAACATGAAACAATGGAGTTTTTTTTTTTTTTTTGTTATTTAGACTATATAGAAAATCAGTATTGCATGAGCAAACAGACCAGTGTGTCAATACAAATCAATATGAGGTAGACGATTAAAAAGAAGCCTGCTGGAAATGGTTTACTGATGGAAATAGAATTGAAGCATCGTAAAAAGTATCCATGTTTCATAACAGAATTTTCAGTAATAAATTTAATGCATTCTTAAGTCTTTTTAAAGGGGCAAGAATAAAAATTTAGGGCCATGAAATATATATCCAAAGTTTAGGTGGGTGAAAGGCACAGAAATGATTCATTCAAAGGCCATTCTCTTTGTACAATGTGAAGCAGCTTTAAGCTATTGCAGTTAACGTTTGAACTTAAAATCCAATAGAGTACTACAGATTCAGGTGGACAGAGTACCTCAGATCAGAGTATATAGAGATATTAGAAGCATAAATAAGATTTAAGGCAACGGTAAGGTAGCAAATATGTTTGACACAGTTATGGCCCTTTTCGATTTCAGAGTTGTCAAAAATACTTTTTGAATTGATAACTCATCAAATGCTCCAAAGGATTGAGATAATTTTAGGTAAACATTGTTATTGCAATAAAATCAAGGCCAAGTTTGACTTCAGGCAAAACCCGTAAATTGACACATTTCAACTAGTATTTTACCAACCAAGAAGACTTATAAGTTCTGTGTCAAAGTTCTGCGTGGGGTATTAATCACCTTCTGTGATATTTCTAGAGAAAGCAATGCTGTTTTATCACCTACATTTGGATGTTACATCTGTTGCTTGATTTTAAGATTTTATGATTCTGAAGATAATTTACTACACTGAGTGTACATGTTAAACACGTGCCCTTCATACACATGCTTCTCTCAGCCCCTCACCGCGTGGGTTCGAATCCCGGTAGGGACTTCGGATTTTTCATGCGAGGAAGCCTTCCAGCTGGCTTGCGGTAGGTCGGTGGTTCTACCCGGATACCTCTATGTACTCGGAGTCTTCCTCCACCTGTTATTAGCTGGACGTTGCTATATGATTGAAATACTATCGCAGCGACGGTAAACCCCAATACAACAACAACATACACATGCTAGTAGTATTTTATCACCTGAACTACTCAGCACAGACACATGAGGCATGTGTGGCATGCATGTAAACATTTTTTTTAAAATTAGCCATGTCGCTTTCAAATACCATTACAGACAAATATTTCTAGTTATTCAATCACCACAACATCATCACATTGTTAGTGGGTCAGGTCGTCCAGATTTGCTTTTCTGGGCTGTGACTTTGACATGGATTGTATGATTTTAAAGTAACTTGGCAGTTATGTTGACCTCAGTGAGACTGCAGTGTCCCACACAACAGTTGAGACAATAGCTCCCAAGGTCATGGTCACACTTAAGAGTTCAAGTATTTGT
>CM037793.1:28681003-28706246 GCA_021229015.1 Solen grandis | reverse complement strand
TATCTGTCTCAGGTAGACATAGTCTCTAAATGACCACAGCGCTGTTTAATATTGAAATAATTAAGATGGAATTCCATGCTTATGACATTTTTTAGAACAAATTTTGATAAATTAATTAAACAAATGCATTAACAAATGAGACTTGTTTTGAAAAAGAACTAGATTCATATATTTTCATTGTGGGGTATATCATATTTTCTCAAAAATTGATTAATTAATCAGTTATTGCAACCAAATTAATCAGTTATTGTAACCATATTAAAATTTAATTGTATTTAGGGTTATGCGAGATTTGAATGTTCACAGTGCTTATTTATGAATATTTCAGTCTGTATTTTACACAGCTTAATTATGCTTATTTTTCTTTTTCAGAAACTAGGCTCCCCCACATTGACAGTCACCAATGAATCCTTTGTCCCCATGTTGTCTAGACTGGATGAGTGTATTCTCTACATCAAGAACAATGTAAGTCATTCCTGCATTGAATGTTTCTGTAACCAGTCCTCATGGTCAGAGGGTTAGAGGAACTTGAAGGTCACGGGTTTGGTCCCTAGCATACCAAATAGAATACTAAATACACAAGAAGTTAAGATTTGTACACTTATATCTCATTTGCTTGGTGCTTATTGTGAAGGTAGTTCCAGGACTGATGAATTTAAAGTTATTGCAGAGGGGAATATGTCTTTTAATGCTCTTGATAAAGAAAGAGAAAGAAGTTTTTAATGCTGGTTTCATATTATACTTTATTTTATAAACTTATTTGGAAACAAGTTTTTACAACTTATCCTTCCAGACAGTTGCTAGTTGCTGTTTTTTTTCACCTCTGAAGGTCTTAAAACGATTGCCCTAAATGTGGGTCAACGTCATAACCTCTTACTGGTCCCAGTGGCTGTGTGGTTAGAGTGCCCTGGAATAAGGAGGTTGTGGGTTCGATCCCAGTCCACAATAACCAAATTTGTAAAAAAAAAATGGTACTGGTATAGCTCCCTTATCTGGCACTCAGCACATAAGGGTAGTTCCATGACTGTTTGGCCAAGTGTCACGATAATGTGAACAGGCGAGTTATCATGCCATATGTCAGTGGCGAGAAACTGCAGTGTGGCAGCACTATATCCGTCTCTATTAGACATAGTCTCCAGATCTTTGAAATACTGTTTGTGGGACGTTTAACCCAAATAAACAAACAAAAACAATCTTAACCTGATCCTTAAATCAATGAACACTACCTTTTGACCACAACTGATATTTAGTATTTAGTGCATGTATGTCTGTTTACTGATATGTTTTTCAGTGACACAGTTTACCTCTTACCCCCCCTTGTCCTTCATAAGTATGTTTACTGAAAGGTAGCTCTCTCTCTGTCCCTGACAGCCCCAGTACAAGGAGTCTGACGTGTATCTGGCCAGGTTCCGACAGTGTCTTTCCAGGGCTCTGAATCTCATGAAGACGCATGTGACCAACATACTTCAGGCAGCCGCACAGCACGTGAAAAACGCTAAGGTTTGTGCAGATTTAAACTTTGACATCAGGAAAAAGATTTTTGCGGTCATGAAAAACCTAGATAAGCTTTATGGTTTTATACTAGTTGCTGATCAACAGACATTTGTAAAACCAACAAAAATTAAGAAAATTCTGCTTTTATATTTGATTTTTACCTCATATACTCTAAAAAGTAAATTTGAAAGACTGTATTAAAGTCTATTTTGTAGGTAATTTATTTTTTTGTTAATTTTTCGGAAATTCATTAACAAACTTCTTAGTATTGAGCTGTTAAACTGTTAATGATATTGATTAAACTTCATCCTTTGAAATGATTGTAAATGATTATACGGCATGTCCATATAAACTGACCCCTGTTCATCCCCAAGGACACTACAGGCGGCTCCAGTGACAACGTGTTCACGTTGTTCTATGGAAAGTTCCGGGCCAATGCTCCGCGGGTGAAGGCTCTCATGGAACAGCTGGAAACAAGGCTTGACAAGAGTCCAGAGTACGTAGTCTCCTGTCTGTCCGTCCAGGGTAGAATTATAAAAAAAATGGAGTTGTCTAGAAATATTTTCCAAAAAAGTTGGAAACTTCCCATTGTCTATTCATATTGGAGTTGTTCAGGAAAGCAGGAATGCTTTTCCCAAATTTTTAAGTCCAGGACTTGGCTGTTTTTCTATGAAAAAAAGTTGAAGTATTGTTATCACTCTTGTGGTCTTCGTCATCGTTGGCGTAGTCGTGAAAAACTTTTACCTTGGCCATAACTATTAAACCATCTGTCATCAAATTTCACATACTTGTTCACTATCAGAAGGGCATCATTCTCATCAAGGGCCATAAATCTTAGGATCATTTTAACCAAATTTAAACACTCTTGTTTAAATATATAACAACAGACGAGTGTTGGCATACACGTGTGGTGCTCTTGTTAGGCATTAGTTAGGCATTATTCGGCTGTCCATTGTGCTTCTGTTTAGCACAGAATTAGAGCAATAACACTAGAACAGCAATGTCTATTCTGATCAGTAAGCTTCAAGTGGAAACTTTTGAGACAGTCGGTTGTAGACTGATTAGGTTTCATGCTTGTCTGTACTCACCAGTGTTCAAAAGATGAGTAGGTGGGAACACAGTTTATGTTTCAGTTACTGGGATTTTGCTATAGTCTGTCACTGTGAGGAATAGAGTATTAGAGTAGATTCCTTTTTTTTTTTGTGAAATATAGAACCCTGAAGAACGCCTTTGTGAAGGCTGAGTATATGGTTTAATAAAGATCAACTAAAGTCTGTTTATTATCGTTTTTAAATCTGTAACATATTAATTCAATATTTCATATTATAAATGATATTTAAAACATGTCATGCATCTTCATATATTATAAAAAAAAATGTTAAACCAAGCTGTCTGTTAAAACTGTCTGATCCATTTTAGTTTTATTTGATTATGTAAACAATACATTTCTTTGAGTATATAATTTTATGTTTTTCTTTCTCCTACTTGCACACTTCTCTTTCTCTGTATTCTCTCTCTCAGTCTCTTCTTTTCGCTCTGTCTGTCTTTGTTGTGTGTATAGTATACAAGACACATCCATCAACTCTGTCCCTGTATGTCAGGTATGGTCATATCCTGCTGGACTGTCAACAGTGTTACTTCTCCCAGAGGGAGCTGTTACTGGGGCCAAGTATCAGCTCGACCATCACGGACCTGGCTGCCAAACACGTCCGCGACCACTGCTCTCTCGTACGTTACTCATTATTTGATATTGATAGAATGTCATATTTGCATTAATTTTCTTTCTGTAAAATTAACAATCTTAGTTGATGCAGTCTCATTTATGACAATTTATTCTCATTCAGAATTTGATGTTAATGTCATGGGTTATATAATATCAACTTAATCACAGTAATGATGATGAGGATGGTGGTGATTCTGACAGCAACAATGATAATGGTATTAATGATGATGATGATGATGATGATGATGATAAGAATATGGATGTTGTTGATGGTAATTGTGTTCTGTAATGATAGATACCAGTAATGGTAATTAGAAAAAAATCTGTTCTATAAAAGATTCAAAATATGAGCTATTTTCTGTCACCTGTGATTTACTCCCATGCCCTGGTTCCCTGTATCAGATGCGGAGTGGCTGTGCCTTCATGGTGCATGTGTGTGAAGACGAGTACCAGCTTTACCTTAACTTCTTCTCCAAGCCCTGTACACAGCTTGAGTAAGTTTTTTTACTTTTTTATACGGAAATGATTTGCTTATTTATTTGTTAACATTTTGCTGTTGTTTGGAGGCTGCTTACTCGCTCTCCCACTGCAAGATCAAGTAAAAGGTACATTGCATAATTTTACTTCATTTACATTATTTTTAATTTTGTCTTTGTATTCTTATTTACAAGAAGAGGTTTTATGCATAGACATAAATAGAATATTGAGGACAGGTAGTGTAATGTCAGGGTGACTATTTAAATGATTTGAAAGTTTTTCCTTCAGCTCCTTTTTAGCTCATGGTGAGCTTTTGCGATCATCCAGCGTCCAGCGTTAGTCGTGCATTGTCCGTCGTCAATAATTTGCTTTAAACGACATCTCCACTGAAACCACTGGACAGAATTCGATTAACTTGGCAAGGATGATCCTTGGGTGAACCTTCACAAAAGTTGCTAAAATAAACTTGATCCATGTAGAACTCTAGTTACCATGGCAATGGAAAGAAAAAAACTTAAAAAATCATCTCCTTCAAAACTACTGGTCAGATTTCAAAATGTTTTAGTACAGATGTTCTTTTGGTAACCCTATACTCAGGTGAGCGATCCAGGGCCTCTATGGCCCTCTTGTTTCCTGATTACTTCTGAATAATAGATCTAGGTCTGCTCTGTTTGCCAATGCATCAAAATGAGTTTTTATTAAGTTAAGATTTAATGTATATTTTGGTAATGTTTCTCACCTACAGTGAGATGTTGGAGCGCCTATGCAGCTGCCTGTACGACGTGTTCCGTCCGCTGATTATCCACATCAACCACCTGGAGACGTTGGCCGAGCTCTGCAGCATCCTTAAGATAGAGATGATCGAGGAACATGTTCAGAATAATCGTATGTCCACACATTCTATGTATTGTTGTTAGTCCCTTACTGGTGTTTACACTGGAGGGGACTATAGGTTTGTCCGTCTGTCTGTCCGATGAACGCAATCTGGATCCTGCGATAACTTAAAAACTGTTTAAGATAATATGATGAAACTTGGTATATGAATAGATGACAGTATGGATGTCACTTTGTTTTGTTTTCTCGGACCAAAATTCTGGTTGCTATGGTAATGGAAAAATTATGGGCCTCATCGGTTGGGGACTCGTGTGTTGCGTGACACACCAGTTGCTTGTTGGTTATGGTACACAGCTTCTAATAGTCAAATGTCATATTATTGAATCATTGTATGGGCCAGCGTGGCAAAGTGGTGATAGTATCTGGCTTTGAATTCCTTTTCCTGTCTTTGGGTTTTAGTTCTGTTCACGTCACTTTGAATTTTCATATGAGGAAGCCTTTTAGCTGGCGTGTGATAGGTTAACAATTTTACTTAGTTACCTCAATGCAGTTGGGGTTATGGTTATTAGCTGGACATTGCTATATGACTGAAGTACTGTCACAGTGACAATAAATTCCAAAACAACTAAATCATCATTCTGAAAAAGCACCTAGTCAATTTCGCATTAGCATACTATGAAAGCACTTCTTTGATACTTAATAACAAGTATATCCAGAAGATATTTTGTTCTCTCAACATGATTAACACCTTCATTGCTGTATACTTGTAGTTGTAATCCGCTGGAGTCTGGCAAATGTTTCGGCAAATGTTTACTAAATAAATAGATCGAATGAAAACAAAATAGTCTTATAATAATAATAATAATAATAATAATAATGATGATAATAATAAATATGCTTATACATGTAAGTTAGTGTAGTGAGACGACTGCAGAACTTATGTATTGGATTTACAGTAGGCCAAAAAAAGAAGTAGTTTCGTTTCTGGTCTCCAGCAATTAACCCTTTCCCTCATAGAGGAAACCATGAAAAGACCTATGCGAACAGCATAAAACCAGATCAGCCTGCGAGTAACTCGCAGGCTGATCAGGTTTTATGCTGTTTGCTGCTCCTCAGTGGTCTGGAAATGAGGATTTTGTAAATAAATTTGGTAAGGTTTAACTGTGGTTTTCTGCAGATCAGGCTTTATGTGATACCTTTTGAGGGCGTCAAAATGAGTCTATATGAGGGAAAGGGTTAACTGTGAAATAAACCCGGGCCTTGCTCTGGATATAGCATATAGCATGCACTTGTGAGGCATATTTGTGTTATTGCTAACCAAATATTTAGGTTAAATCGGATTTTATACTGATTGCTACTCACCATTACAGTTGTATGTTATCTCCCTTTTATAGCACAAGAGTTAAGGGCCTTTGAGAGCATCACCCAACAGCTGCTGATGGACGTACAGGAGAGACTGGTGTACAGGACATATATCTACATCAAGAGTGACATCCTGCAGTATGCTGCGGCACAGGGCGACCTGGCATACCCGGAGAAATTAGAGATGATGGAGGTAGGGGGCCTTAAGTAGTGGAATAACATTGAAATAAATAAACATTGGATTATAAAATTAATTAAATAATAAACCTTTTTGTGCCACTTGCCGTAAGCAGAGGTTACAAATTGGGATCACTTCTCAGTTGTCTGTCTGTCTGTCTGTCACACTTGTACCATCACACTTCAGCAGGTGACACATATGTTCCAAGGAAAACTCTTGTTATAAAATTCCTTTCATGATTAAGAGTATCCGTTTTGAAAAAAACAACATTATGTAAGAATACTACTTGCAATCACCAATTTTCTCTCAGCATCTTTATTTACAGGTTGATCAAGTTTTATGCTGTTTGTTGCTTTACAAATATTCATTGCTTTGCAGAATGTTTTGCAACCTGATCTGACAGAAAATTATAATTTTTAAAAAGTTCATAGTGTGTTAAAAATCTTTTCTTCTTACAAGTTTATGCATGACCAAGAAGTCAGAATGATCAGATTAAGTTAAATCTTTATTTTTCTCTGCCACAGAGTATTGCTGAGAGTATAAAGAAGGGTCAGACAAAGGGTCACTCTAGGACCCCGTCCAATGCGTCCAGCACAAGTGCTGAGGTAGCACGACTGACAGGGGCAGGGGATGTTGACCTGGAGACAATACCCCTGCAGGAGGACCCAACAACTGGCTGGCAGGACGTCTCCGCTGGCTCCGGTAAGATTCTTGTACTTTGGTGGATTTTTGTACTGTTTTTTGGTGTCACCTTTTGTAATCAGAGGAGACACATAGGGATCACTTTTCCATTGTCTGTCCGTCACACTTTTTCCATCTTGCTTCAGCAGGTGTCACATGTGTTCCAAAGAACACTTTTGTTCATTGATAAAAGACCTTGTTGAATCTGTATTAAATACAAATTTCTTAGGTGGATACTTGTTCTACAAGTTATATCTACTTATAGTAAAATTTCATGGACTTGACTTTCATTAATATTACCTTTCAGGGAACAAGAAAGTTACATTTTTTATCATAAAATTTGAAAAATAACAAATACCCATCTTTTATTACATTTTGTTTTTATCTGATTCCGAGAAAATCTTTTTGTCAGGTCAGAGTTCTAGGAACAATTGATAATGTTATATCACTAAAGGTAACTGAAATTCTGAAGAAGAAGAAGAAAAAAAAAAAAAATTATTACACTAGGTCAGTTCTTCTCTACCATTTTTTACAGGTGGTGGGGGAAACTTGACGACATCCATGCCAATGTCACCGGCAGATCTTCATGGCATGTGGTTTCCGACGGTTCGACGAACTCTGGTTTCTCTATCCAAGCTATACCGGTGTATTGACAAAACCACGTTCCAGGGCCTGTCCCAGGAGGCCCTCCAGTCATGTATACACTCGCTGCTCAACGCTAAGGATGGCATCACCAAGAGAAGGGTATGTTAGCAAAACTTTTCTAAAGGCATATAGAAATAAATGTTGAAGGAAATGGAACTGTTCGGTGATCAGCCCTCGAATAGCTGATTGCATAATTAAATATTTTTTCTTTTCACAAATACTGTTATGTGTAAAACTGCAAATGATTTCATGTATTTTATGTATGCTAAGCATTTTTTGCAGCTGGCAAGATTCACTAGATTTAGATTTTTATGACTGTGAACCCAACCCATTATTATTGATATTTATTTGTCCATCACACTGAAATGTATAGTCTTTTATGGCTGCAAAAATATCAGCCTTTGGTAAAACATGAACATCTTTTTTTATTCAGTTAAACTTTGTTAGCAGTATTTCTTAATCTTCCATCAATCCCCAAGATGCACTTTTTAGAGATACCATCATCTTCCTATCTAAAGTGGAACAGAGAAAATAAAAAAATATTTCATAAATAATTTATGAACTTGATTATGAAACTTAAGCAAGGTAAGCCTGTTAGCAAGTCTTTTAAATGTTTGTGTCTTAGTGACACCCTTGTCTCCTTTGATAAGTTGTAAACTTGACTGATCATCCTTATACCAAATGCTTATTATCTGGTTATTTTTCTTTATTTAAACTGAAATGTTTACCTTTGGTCAGAACCTTTCTCTTGGATATAGAATGGTTTAAAGCTTGTATCTATTTTCATGTGATCCTGACATCTTCAGACTCAGCTAGATGGTCAACTGTTCATGATCAAGCATCTGCTGATCCTGAGGGAACAGATTGCTCCCTTCCAGGCTGACTTCTCTATTAGGGAGACTTCATTGGACTTCAGTAAAATGAAAGGTGAGTAAAAAGGTTTCATTTTAGTAATTGCCAGAATACTGTAATTTATTGAGGCAGCAAGAATTAGGTAAGGGGGAAACAAAGCTTCTATGTCTTAGTAAAGGGGCAGAGTAGTTGCGTTAAGCTGCTTCTTTTTTTCCAATGATGTTTCGCAATCTTCCTTACTTCCTTCCTTCCTTAGATTTTAAAAATATAATAATAAAGTAACTTGTAATAGATCATTTTTCTTGTTTATTTTCTTTCCAATTCAATATTATGTGGTAAAAAATCATAGAGCATATGTGTTCAGGCAAATAATCTTTCTGCTAAGTTGTCAAAATATTTTAACCTTGAATCATGCCATGTAACCCTTTCCCTCATATAGACTCGTTTTGACGCACTCAATAGGTGCCACATAAAGCCTGATCTGCAGAACACCACAGTTAAACCTTACCAAATTTAATTACAAAATCTTCATTTCCAGACCACTGAGGAGCAGCGAACAGCATAAAACCTGATCAGCCTGCGAGTTACTCTCAGGCTGATCTGGTTTTATGCTGTTCGCATAGGTCTTTTCATGGTTTCCTCTATGAGGGAAAGGGGTAAAGCATCCATTTATAATAATTCATGTCAAATTTGTTATAATCGTTAGTTTTCAAAATGCTTTGTCAGTATTGTAATGTTTGTACTTAAAAAAAAAAACATGCTCACTTTTAGCGCTCTGCTCTGTTCATCTGCTATTTAACGCTTTTCTCTTTAAAAGAAAGTTTTCAAATGACTTGGCGTAATCAAAATCAATCCAGATCAACCTGATTAATCAGGAGTATAAAAATCTTGCTAACACTTGTTTAAACTGAAACTATTTTCCTTGACGATGAAGGTTATATTCTGAATTAAGTTGGAGTTTTAAATATGCTTCAAAAGGAATTAGGGGTTAATAATGAATTTCAGATTTTATCATCAGCTATCAACAAACAATGCTGTACTATAAAGCTCTTATGTACTGTGCATCATTTGAAAGTGGAATCTTCACTTGAACTTTTTAACTTTGTAATTGAACAATATATTTTGCAAGGATTGATTTGGTATAGAATCACATTTTATGTAGGATATTGCAATGAACGAGTACATGTACTTTTGTAAACTTTATATGATGATAGCCAGGTAACAAATAATTAGACCAATTGATTATGTGGTTCAACTTGCTAATGCTTTTCTGTCTTGATTAAGTATGACCATAATCTGTTGTATGCCTGTTTATTAATTCATGCAAAATTATTGAAATCAGGCAACCATTTGCAAATCAGAGGTTTGCTTTATTTTTAATAAATGAAACAATTGAAAAGTATATCGATCGGGAAGCAGATCGGTATGCATAACTATCGTAGTAGGAACAAAGACTGAAACATGGAAATCTGTTACACTTTCAAGTGTATGCAAGTTACTGTTAATTTTTAACAAGATCACTTTTCCTTTGCATAGATCTTCGGTTTAACAATTTGGTTGGTATGTGCCGTTTTTCACTTCTTACTTTGCCATATCATATGTTGCTGACACCGCCAAAGTCTGGGAAAACTACCTGCATCTCTCTCCAGAACTTTTTATAAATCGACAGTACCGTTGTAGATAATCATATGGCTGACTCCTCATACATTTTTTTCATTGGGTAATTAAGTTTTGTAACCTCTGTTTATTTCATGAAATCTTTAACAAAAGTATTATCAGTATAAAAGCATATCAGGCTATGAGTGTTCTAAATTAACTCTGTAACTCAAATGTATTTGGTACCAGTTTGAAATGTGGTAGCAGTCATGGAGTTCACTGAAGATAATATTGCTGTGCCAGAAAAAGTGTCATATTTTTTTTTTATTTTCTCTGAAAAATATAAATCATACAGCTTGCAAGTCAGGAAATCAGAAAAAAAAATCATGGAAAAAACTCTGTAAGGCAGCAAAACTGATTTGAGCAGTTACAAATTAGGATGTTGAGAAAGTAGATATTCTCAGACTATGGTCGGATGGCACGTGGACTTACTTTGCAGCATGTTTATTGAACACCCTTGTAACCTCGGTCTGGAGGGTATGTCCTTGTCATGTGATTAATATTGTCTGATCCCGTTCCCTTAGCATCCTTCTGTTTCTGTATCTGGGGAAATGTTGGTTTGCAGGTTGCATTGTTGTAGCTATATTTATTTCTGTGCCTTAATGTCAGTCTGTTTCTATGTTTGTCTGTCTGCATGTTTATATTAGGAGTCTGTCTAGTGTCTAGTTTTTAAGGATAGGAATTAATTTCAATCTGTCTGTTGTTTTTGTTGTTTGTTATTGAGTTGTTAGCCTGTAAAATTTTAGGTCTTGTATGATTGAAAGATGTGTATTTGGAGTGCTCTGTTATTAGTCTATTTCTGAAACACTGAACAATTTTATGTTTGTGTTTTCTTTGCCAATATTTCTACTAAAAGAATATCATTTATTTGTGGGATATTTGAATATGTCTGATGTTGACCTTAAAAGGCCACAGCCTTTATAAAAAAAAAGCAAAGGAAAACATTTAGTAAATTAATATTCCTTGAGGATATTCCTTGCTTTTTGTTGGCACATGATTTCCCACTTTTCCTTTTGATTAATATCATTTTCCACTTGTTTACATGTTTTGCCGGTGTTCATTTAATATTTGTGGTTCAGCACAGCAGCATGGCTTGGTGTGTTACAGATTTGAAATGAATTCCCATGTTATTAATTGAACTGAGGATTCAGGAGTGGGCTATTGTTTTGACGTTGTACTTCCACCTGTCCATTTGTTGCTCTTTATTTTCCTTCCTGGGTCATATTTAAAAAAAAAACAACTGTATAAGCTGTAGTCACAAATCTTGGAATGCTTACCATCATGCAATATTGGATACATAGGGGTTTGATCATTGTTTGCCTTATATATGCAGAGTTTTGGCCCGTGAAAAACCTAAAAATATCGGTGTCACACATCTCTCCAAATTGTATGAGCCAGTCTGAACAGGAATTTTCATGATTATGTGAAGTTGTGCACCTTCCTTCAGAATTTGTTTTTACCCAATACTGCAGAGATGTGAATTACTTTTATAAGTTAAAAAGTAGCTGTCTTGTGTATATCTACAAAATATTTTTGCCTGTGTTGCACAAATTTTGCAATATTCACAATATTCTATTTTTCCATATTGCATTTCCTTTTTTGATAGGCATATTTTACACAACTGGTTGACTTCTATTTCATGTAGTTTACCTAATTTGGTAGGGATATCCTTTCATTAAATTTGCTTGTGTTATTTTCTGTTTTGTCATACATATCTCCCATATTTTCAGAAGATTGAATTTTTTACAGGATGTGAAGTAGTTAAATAAAAACTTTGTCTTTGCTGGTACCCATTTTAAATTGACAACTTGAAAAACAGATCCATTTAATGACATTTGATTAATTACCTGTTATCCATTTAGCAGCTGTTAGAATCAAATTGAGTTTAGTAATAATAAGGAACATAATTGAAATACAGAAACTAAATAAACAAAATTAAACCCTTTATCTCATGAATATTCATGTAAAATTAATGAGTTGATGAATGTTTATTTACTTAACTTTAAATAGTACAATCATGTATATGAAACAATGGCTTTTTCTTTGTCATGCTGACTGTGTAGATTCAGAGCTACAATATTGTATGAGCAAACAGAGGAGAGCCAGATCAGACAGTTCCTGGAAGGAGCTATCTGATCAGGGTCTGCTCTGTTTGCCAGTGTATCATAATGACTCTATATGAGGGAAAAGGTCAAATGGTAAAGTGTTATTTAGCTGTAAGTATTGATGTATTGTTGGTGGAAAATATTTTATACTTGGTGGAATCTTTTTCTATTTTTTTTTGTCAAACTGTTAAAAGCAGGCTTGACTGTTTATTAGGAATTGAATGAATATTCTGTGCATAAATGTTGTGTACTGAAAGAAGTTATGCCCCAGGGCTATACAGTTATCTCAATAATTGTGTCCCAATCTGTTCCGTCCTGTCTTTTACTTCACTCATATTACACAAACACAAGGTGGGACCTATAGTGATAGTTTTAGTTAATATGTAGCTAGTATGGAACTAATGTTCAGTAAACAGGTAGATTAGGTAATTATACATACCGGTATTATAGTGAGTAGAAAAAAGCTTTTAACATGCTTGTGTAGTTTTGCTTGCATAAGTCGTAATATCAAAGGGGGCCTGAGGAAGCTTGTTATTAGATATAAAGGGAATGCAACAATCAATTATGAAACTGAAATTGAAGCAGATTTAATTTTTGTGTGATTTCAAGTTTATATCAGTTACACATTTTCATCAGTTTGATTCAGTTTAGATTTTCACCTCTTTATTTATTGTACCAGTTTTTTCAGTCTCATTGATTATTTTACTTTAGATATTTAAACATGAATTTTTGATTCACAATATAATACCCTGTTAAAAACAGATGAAAATATACATCATGACTTTTTACATGTATTTCCTATGTTAGCTTTTTTGTGTCATCTGCTGTAAGCAGAGGTGACACACAGGGATCACTTTTTGGTTTTCTGTCTGTCCATTTGTCTGTCCGTCTGTCTGTCACACTTCAGCAGGTGTTTCTTAAAAATGTACATGATAGAGATATAGCATTGTAATTTTTCAATTATCAACAACACAGACATATTCAAGCCTATAAGAGACAGCCAAGGTAGAGACAGCCAAAATTTTCTAACAACATCTGCCTGTTTGGAGAGTTCATTCATTCTACCCATCATACCTCAAATCACAGTGATGTTACTTCAGTGATACCTCTTTCAGTGTGACAATAGGGAGGTTTTAAAGTTAGTGTCACTGTTACTAAAAATAGAAAAAAATGAAGGTGAAATAAAAGTACCATTGTGATAACATGTCTTGAATAATCAGCTACCTTTTAATAGGGTCAGTTTAAATCCATTGTAACATACTGATTTAAATAAAATTTGCATACCCTGAAACAGTGTCCTAGGTGACTAAGTCTGTATGTTGTCTGTGTCAGATGCCGCTTATGGACTGGTCCAGCGAAGGTCTCAGATCTTTTCTCTCAACTCCAGCAATGCTGTCCTGCAGTTCATTGCTGAGGTAAGAATTGGTTTGATTATGAACTTTATGTAGGGGCAATTGAGACAGGCCTAAGAAGCTAAACTACAAATGGTTTTACCCATTTCTATAGAAATATGAATCTGCAAACTTGTATTGTTTGGAAATTACAGTGCAAACTGTCCATAACAACACCTGTTTATAATGACATCCTGTATTATCCGACACTTTTTGTTGGTCCCAATTTTAAAGGTTTGTTTATAATGACTTGCCTTATCTGACAACCTGTCTTATCGGACATTGTCAGTTGGTCCCAGTGGGTGTCGGATAAGACAGGTTTTACTGCATATCTAGACCATGAATTTTGATACTGATATTTATTTGTCCCTCAAACTGAAATGCACAAACCTTTTTAGCAATGAAAATGCTGACAGTTGGTAAAACATGAATTTTAATGTCGAGTGTTTACAGATATATTCAAATTGACTTATATAAACATGCCATCCTGTAGCTACACTGGGATAATGGATAGTCAGTGGTTGGCATGGTCTACACAAATGAACACATGACTTTGTGATACTGTTAGTGATCTGCTGACCTAGCCATGATTTGGAAAGGCAGATTATAAATTTTACACCACTAAAAACTAGCAAGATGCAAAACGTGCATTGGTTAACAAAAGATATTACTAGTCTTGACTTGAGTGAGATGTTATTTAGGCATAACAGGTCCAACAGTTTCCTTATGTCTGTATCTCTCCCACACAGGGAACCCCACAAGTACAGGAGCATTTCGTGGACTCTAAGAGAGATGTTGACAGCCAGCTGAAGAAGACATGTGAAGAGTTTATCCACCACGTGTCTGATCTTCTGACAGAGCCCCTCAAGACATTCCTCTCAAGGGTATGTAAGCAGTATCTTTGTATTTGCACACTGATGTTATGTCTTATTATTTATACAAGTTTTATCTGAGACTCACTGGAATTCTAAGACACCTTTGACTCGTGTAATTCTAACAAACCTCCAGTAATGGCAAATAAATTAAAAGGCTGTCAGTTGATCATAATTGCTTTGAAGAACTGCTTACCAGTATGCCATTAGATGACCAAAAATGCTAAAATGCAACCTCCTCCCATATCTGTCAAAATAAATATCATGTCCAGGGTAATATGCATTTAGGACAGTAAGGGGTCAATTTCATTAGAAAAACAACAACAAAAAAAACACAAGTCTTTATCAGTTTAAAAAAACCCCAACAAAACCAAAGACTTCATTTCTTTACTTGTTACCTCACATAAATTCATTTTGACAGACTAGACCCAGATCAGACAGCTCTTTCCAGCAAAAGAAAGAAAAGTATAAAAACTTGCCTCAGGAAATTTATAAGTTGGCATATACTTTTCTCACTAAGTATGACAAATTATATACAAAGAAGCAGTATGTATTGACAGGTAATTCTCAGTTAATCTGATATGAGTTTTGATGATTATTTCCTTCTCTTGATTTTTGGGTTCTTAGGTCAAAGGTCATGGTCACAATGACTTTGAATGTGAAAATCATACCTAATCAATAACTTCAAAAAGATTGAGTCCACATATCTCAAACTTGATAGGGTCATGGGTCATAACAGATGATGACATCTGTTGACTTTGGGGTTGCTTGGTCAAAGGTTAAGCTCACAGAGTTCTGTTTATATATGAAATTGTTTTCAATCGATAACTCAGGAATGCTTTTTCCTCATACCTCCAGGGAGTCAAAGGTGTCGTTCCAACAGCTCCTTGTTTTCTTAACAATTAATAATTACCATCCATGTATATTTTTTTCTCGATTGGTGGTGTCATTAAGTATTTTTCAGCATACATAACTTTCAGACAGATTTAAGAGACTTTGTAATACAGTTCACTCACTTTTGGATGTTTTCCTACTTCATGCATATTCTGTTTCTGCTGCAGGTGTCCATTATTCTGAATATGAACGAAGATGAGAATGTGAAACAGGTCAGTCTCCGCACCCAGCCCTTCGCTGCGCCCGAGAAACTTCATGATGTTGTGGCCGAGACGTACAAGTTGGTGAAGAAGACGGTTCCCACGGTACACCGTAGTATGGCCCTCTATCTGGCCAACAGGGAAACAGAAATTATTCTCTTCAAACCAATTAAGGTACGACATATGTAGCCAATTTGGATTTTTTTTCTGACTGAAATTGGGCCCTATTCACAGTTCCTATGCGTTTTGCAGTATCAGGAGACAAAATTCACAAAATGTTGAAAATGTAACTTAATTGAGACTTAACAAAAACATTTCATACATGTGAAGAACAGAATTTAATTTCAATGGTGACATGTTACTGAAGAATTTACTGGCAATTTTCTGTTTTGTTAAGGACTTGCCCAAATTTGTGTAGCACAACTATTGATACTGTCTATAAATTGAATTTTCAAATATCCGGGAGAAACAGTAGTAAATCTGACTTGTATTATTTAATTATTGAATTGGTTGGGACTTAAATTTTTACAATTAATTTACTACATTTTCTAAGACATTTGAAAAGATATTTCTTTTCTTAATATTTTATGGAATGAGTATACTTCATAATTTAATGATATTAGGTGCTATTTTCACAGTTCAAAGGACTGGTTAGAACACTGGTAGTCATTAACACTGACATGTTAATAAATATCTATTCCTGGCCATCTTTATATTTATAATCATTTATTAACTCTATTGTTAATGGTTAAACAATAAATATGTTTTCAGGTGAATGTCCAGCAGAGGTTCCAGAAGCTTGCAGAAATCATGACGGACAACTACACCGAGGAAGATAGGCAGATCGTCGCTTGTCCTCGCCAAGAACAGGTTAATTTTTTATTACAAATATGAGATTCTCCTAAGTTATGTATCATCATAGTTCACAGGTTTATAAATCTTTATAGTCTCTGAATATGAATGTAAGATTCTATATCATAGGACACATGCCATAAGTTATTTTCTTTGTTCATTAAAATGTTAATATGAAAGCAAAACGAAGAAAATTCAGAACCCAGTGTCATTATGAAGTGATGCCATTTTTAGCTATGCTCAAGATGAGCTATTCTGATGATGCTGTGTCCGTCAAGTAGCATCAACAATTTGCTTTAAAAGACATCTTCTGAAACTACTGGGTAGAAATTGATGTAATTTGGCATAAATGATCCTTGGGTGGCCGTTCACAAAAGTTACTAAAATTATCTTTCCATGCAGAATTCTGGTTGCCATGGCAACCATCAGACTCTTAAACCAGTGCTCATAATTCAATTTTGTTAGACACAAAAGGTCACCGCATGACCTTCTGCCATGATTATTAAAGTTATTGAAACTCAGCTTTGGGATCCATTGACTTGTGCACTGGCTGTAGAATTATCCAGTTTCTTGTCACAGTCTCACCTATTGTTGTACTTCTTTTTGTGAAACTTAAATAATTTTTACTGTCCTTCAGCTTAAATCACTAAATATTTGAGCCTTTTCTTCTAAAATCAGGTATTTTTGTCAAAATGGCCATCTTTGGAGTAAAATGTTCATACTTATTATTTTTTTTTTTCTTCAGATTAATCTTCTTTTGTCATCGGGGAAGTCCTGAGGAATCTATGGCCTTTTGTGAAGACAGGAATTGGTGCAGCAACTAGCAACCAACACAGCTTGATGTATTTGCTTGACTTATTTAGCCAAATCTAATTAGGCGCATGGAGAATAGTGCTGATCTCTGTTGTTTGATTAGAAAATGAAAGTCAGGTGTCATTGTGGGATGAAGACCAGTCATAGGCATCAGTGGGGACATATATTGATATCTTGGAATTGTGAAGTGGACCTGATACTGGGTGGTTTCAGTTTAGGGTTTAACTGTTTCTGAATTACAACTTCAAATTGACGGGATGATCCATAGGTGACAAGCACTGGTGTTACTAAATAGTAAATACAACCTCAAAAAATTACCGATAATGGTTTAACCCTTTCCCTCATAGAAGACACCATGAAAAGACCTATGCGAATAGCATAAAACCAGATCAGCCTGCGAGTAACTCGCAGGCTGATCAGGTTTTATGCTGTTCGCTGCTCCTCAGTGGTCTGGAAATGAGGATTTTGTAATTAAATTTGTTAAGGTTTAATTGTGGTTTTCTGCAGATCAGGCTTTATGTGGTACCTACTGAGTGCGTCAAAATGAGTCTATATGAGGGAAAGGGTTAATAAACTGAAGAAAATGACAGAGACAAGCAGTGTAACATTGCATGTTACTTAAAGGTGTAATTATTTTGTTTGCTCCAAAACCTTATGCAAAACAGACTGGGAAACATTTAATTTTTAAGCTTAAGTATATCACTTACAGCTCAAAAGGATGAACAATTCTATGATATTTCAAACAAGTTTAATGCAAGCATTTTTTTGTGTTTGTAGAAAATGGCACAAAATTTATTTTACAAATTTATTTCAAATGATATTATGATCATTTGAATGGGCAATATAATTTTTTTCTATTATGAAACTTTAGCCTTAATTTTAAGCTTTTAAAAATTTTTTTTTTTAATTCTTCAGTATGAAAATACATTATATCTCATTGTACTAATCTATGTTGATAATTGCGGTGGGCACAGCCTCAATTTCACAGCAATTAATATGAGACTACTGATACCTATATTTATGTCCCTTTTCCACTTGTTGTGGTGGGGCTATATACAGTTATACTGCACATTTTTTAAATGTGTGGGGTCCTGTCAAGTTGTGTCACAACAGCATCCGATGTCTCAAAAAATATATTTCCATATTGTTAAGTCAGGGTGTTGCAGTGAGGATATCCATCACCTACAGTGATAGCTCTAGTTTGAATATGCCTGCCAACACATTTCACAGCTTGTCTGTTTTTCAAGGAAAAAAGTTGAGGTATTGTCATCACTTTGGTGTCGTCGTCATTGTTATTGGCATCATCATCATGGTGAAATTCTTTAACCTTGGCCACAACTTCTAAACTATTAAACTGTCTGTCATCAAACTTGACATACTTGTTCTCTATCACAAGGGCTACATCTCGTCAAGGGCCATAACTCTTAGGTCCATTTTGACATAATTTATCTCCCCTTTTTGAAGAACCTTACAGACAGCAAGCGGTGCTCTAGTGTTTGTAACATACTTTAATGAATATATCTGAGTTTGAGACTTTGACCCATGTAAATTTTTAAGGAAAAAAATTTTAATATTTTTGTTAAGTAATTATATAAATGTCTGGAAAATGGACACATTTCAATTGGGGAAATATATAGATTCTCCATACCCCCAATATTTTAGAATGACCTCATGCTTATCAGGGGTTTCAATAAGACCCAAAGTAATGAATTTTGAAAATTCCATGGCTGAATTTTAGGTATTTAGGATTTTTCTTATATATAATTATGTATAATTATAACTTTACATGGCATATTTGGATTATCTCTAAGTGCATAATTAATGACACAAAAATCAGTAATAATTAGTAATGATAAATATTAATATTTAATACCTAAAATAACCATTTAAGTTTTCTGTACTTTTGTGTTTTCTGTTCATTAGTCTTTCATACTTACTGACCAGCAGCTAACAATTCTTTATGACCGTTTTCCTCACTTTGATTAAGATCTAATCCACACATACACACACACATTGTAAAAAATATGGCTAATTAAAAAGTTATTTCTTAATCATTTCCTATGTACATGTATTCAAAATACACATAGATAATTAATCAGATGCAGAGATGAGCAGACTTCTGTTGGTCAAGACTGGACGCCAGGGCAGTCACAAGTGCCCACATTATTGTTAGGGTTAATTCTGCAGGCCTAGATAGTTTAAACTTATTTATTTTACGTCGATTGGGAAACAAGTTCTTACAACTTACACTAATCCCTCTCGACGGTTCCTGGGTTGGACCAGTACTTTGCACCCGGGAAGGTCATGAAGAATATTTGCAACGAGGTTCAAACCCGCAACCTTCGG
Organism: Solen grandis; assembly: GCA_021229015.1. NCBI lineage: Eukaryota > Metazoa > Mollusca > Bivalvia > Adapedonta > Solenidae > Solen > Solen grandis. Next base: position 28,686,871 of record CM037793.1, on the reverse strand, counting down.
ATCCGTAATCGGATACGTTACCACTGGACCAAGGCGTCCTTGTCACAATTTCTGAAAGATTAAGAAAAGGTAGAGTATGGTGGCATATTTCTGCCAGCCACTTAACCACTTAGCTATGTTGAAACTTTTCTGAAAAATTGTCACATATTCAGTTAGTATCTGGCAAGTAGCAAATTTTCAAGTTATCTACTTGGGTATCTTAACAGGACTTAACTGTCTGTTAGTGCCCACTACTGCCAATCACATATTCACTTATTTTAACTGGATATCATGCCTTTTTCCAGATAATTATGTGAAAAAATGCTTGTTATCCACATAATTTAACTAACTTGAAAAAAAGGCGAGATAACCAGTTATCTTAAGTGAATATATGGCTGGCAGTAGTGGGCACTAACAGGCAGATTTGTTCTGTTAAGATTCCTAAGAGGATAACACGAAAGTTTTCTACTTGCCAGATACTAACAGACTATGTGACATTTTTTTTCAGAAAAGTTTCGACATAGCTAAGTGGATAAGTGGCTGGCAGAAATATGCCACCATAGTAGAGCAATATTGTTTGCATAATATAATCATTTTTCTGTCCTATCTGACATATACCTGTTATGTAATCTTACATAAAGCTGTTTACATGTGGGACAAAATTAATTGACAAATCAGTGTCAGCGGGTAGTTTCATCTGGTTCATTGAAATTAGATGTAAAATCAATTCAAGAAACATATGGCGGTGTAAGATTAAACGCTAGGCTTACTGAAAACGTAACGTGTTTATACATATTGAACATCAAACACTTATGTTTTCTATCCAATTGGCTATGTGTACATGCCCAAGTGTTTTTTTTAATCCCTACGATGCTGTGGGCTTATGTGCCCGCATTTGCGATCAGTGCAGGCACACCTATGCAGTCTGATCATGGTCTGCACTGTTCGCTATTCAGTCTAAATTTCAGCTAGCACTCCTATGAACAACTAATGTTTACAGTCCAAAATGAAGAAAGGACAGTCCAATTACGAACTTTAAGGGTAGAATGGACGTTGCAGTCATTTCTCTGATAATATGTAGTTTAAAGGAATTAAATGCTTCCAAATCAGTGTTAAGGAAGTAGGTTTAAGTATGGTTGTTTTGATATGACCTCATATGAGGGCAATATATCACATATAATTTATTTGTTCATAGTGTACATCTACAATGAATGTATATGTGGGAATAAAAGATGAACATGATCACTGTGTTGGCTCAATGATTTATAACAACAAAGTCAAGTAACGTATTTCTATAGAAAAGATATCAGTTTTTTCTCCAAAGTGGACGTGAAAAAACTTCCAAGTTTCATTGTCTTATCTCATGAAAGAATGGAGCAGAATGGATAATGGTTCCACGAACGATAAGCAAGTGTGTAATGTCGGAAATGTTTTATTTTGCATATTTAGAATAAGATTTTCTAAACATATTAATTTTTACAAACTTATTATCCCCGCTTCACAGATGTAGGGACTATATAGAGGGCTCAGCGCAAAACGGTCGTAACTTATATGTATTAAAGAACAAGTTACGACTGTTTTGCGCTGAGCCCTCGAATTATTTAATTTATTTATGGGAATTACGCTTGTCACGTCCTATCTCGCCACATCACGTCAAATCACGTCCTTCACTCACATCACGTGATGACAAGGTGGGGGTATTTATTTAATGATAGTTTAGCTTAACTGAGTATATCCTGCTTAAGGTGGGTTAGTATGATTACCCGGTGTCAATCATTGGTCATCAACGTTTTAAATGATATTTTCCCTGAAACGTTTCGTGAGAAGTTCATGAAAATGTTGTTTTTTTTATGATGGCCGAGAGGGTAAAGTCGCTGACTTTAACACTCACTCAGCCCCTCACCGCGTGGGTTCGAATCCCGGCAGGGTCATTCGGATTTTCATGTGAGGAAGCCTTCCAGCTGGCTTACGGTAGGTCGGTGGTTCTACTCGGATGCCTCCGTGCATTCGGGGTCTTCCTCCACCTGTAATTAGCTGGACGTCGCTTTATGATTGAAATACTGTCGAAGTGACGGTAAACTCAAATAATCAAGTCAAGTCAAGCCAGTGCCAGGCTCATATGACTGGGAGTGGGCATGTCACTTGTCTACAGTGTGATAACGTAGTGGGGCACTGTGCTTGCATCTCATGGAACAGCAAAGCAAAACAACAAAATCTTATAAAAATTCACCATATTATACTTGGTCATCGGTCCAAACAAAAAAAAAATCCGTTTCTGGTCTCCCGACCCACCCTCTTTTTAAACGACCGACCCTGAAGTTCTATGTACATTTCCGCCTTTAAAAATAGTTCCGTTTTTTACCTTTCATTTTATGTAAAAAATAAAAAAATAATAATAATAAAAAATAAAAAATAAAAAAAAAATACCGACCCCCCACGGAGCTATGTAATGCAGCGGGGATGATGACAAATAGTGCGGTTAGTGATCATGAAATTCTTGAACATTAACGCTACCTTTGTGGCTGCTTCTAATATTGATTGTAACTAACCAAACTAAAGTCATTAGAAACACGCTCGAGGGGATAGGGGGCGGAGGGTAGAATTAACAGTCCAAACTCGAAGTCCGTTGTACTATTATAAGGTCACTTGCGTTCAAAATGGAAGTTTCAGTTATTAAAAAATTCCACTTAAAAGCTGACCTTTATTTATAATTATCATCATTATTATTTCTGTAATATCGCTGAAGTAATTCTAGTCCCCTTAGTCAATTTTAAACCTTTTATCAGATACATGTTTGACGCTCAGGCAAGCAGAGCAGACCCAGATCAGACAGCTCCTGGATTGAGTTGTCTAATCGGATTTAATCTGTTTGTTTGTTGGATTTAACGTCCCCGCGACAGTATTTCAGCCTAGTTTAAGAATTTAAGTAGTTTAACCCTTTCCCTCATAGAGGAAACCATGAAAAGACCTATGCGAACAGCATAAAACCAGATCAGCCTGCGAGTAACTCGCAGGCTGATCAGGTTTTATGCTGTTCGCTGCTCCTCAGTGGTCTGGAAATGAGGACTTTATAATTAAATTTGGTAAGGTTTAACTGTGGTTTTCTGCAGATCAGGCTTTATGTGATACCTATTGAGTGCGTCAAAATGAGTCTACATGAGGGAAAGGGTTAAGAATTTAAGTAGTTTAAGAATTTAAGAAGTTTAAGAATTTAAGTATTACTTAGCGCCGAGTATTGTTGGTGGAATTCGAGCCAGAAGTCATTTATCAAAACTAAAAACCTAGCTCATGAAACCATTAGCTTTAATATGAAAACAAATAACCTGTAACAAACTCTTCATGAACAATGTGAAAATCCTCGATGACAATAATTATACAACATGTTTAGTTATTATAAATACACAGTTGGTTGGCAAAAATATTTGATTTGATTTTTTTGAGTTTACTGTCGCTGCGACAGTATTTCAGTCACATAGCGACGTCCAGCTAATTACAGGTAGAGGAAGACCCCGACGGCACTGAGGCATCCGGGTAGAACCACCGACCTACCGCAAACAGAGTATATTGAGGAAGAGTTTATATAAAACTACAAATATATACACGTAAAAGGGGTTATGGGGGCATTACTTCTTAGATACAAATTAACATATTAAACATTAAAATCTTCTTGTATACATACATATTGTTAAATATCGGTTTTCCGTAAGGAGACTCTAGAGATACGCATCTGTTGACGAGAAATCGAAACAAATGAAATCTATTGGCATTACAATACCGCACGCGTCACAGCTGTAGTGTTGTCAATAACACGGCCCTTCCATTCTAAACACATAACCGCCTCTTTAGTCATGATGACATTTGGTTCAAATATTGTCAATTATTAATCTCGAATAAATTGCACTCTTCGTTGCCATGCCGTTGTTTGCATCGGTCTTAATGGATAAATCTATAAACCACAAATTGCGATGTCATTATATGTCAGATACATTTAATGGCTCTCAAAATTTTGGGACTCGTTCCATGATTAAGTAGACTTTATCTATATATCTATACATGTAATTCATTTGTGACCGAGTGGCGAGCGGACAAGGTTGTTCCTGGACAGAACATAGTTGTAAGTGTTTTATCTTTGTGTACTGTTAGTTAAGATAAAATAACATAATCTTACAATTTATTAACAGAAAAACACACGTTATGAGAGGCAACGTTTTAAAAGCTTGTTTTCATATTTTTCTAGTAACTAAATGTAGGTATATACAATTTATACACTCATATCGAATTTTGTCTTTGCTTAATATTACATTAGTATGTGTTTTTTTTTACTTTCGTTATTAGTATCAAACATTCCAAACAAGTATACTCAAAGGAAAAAGAAACGCAGGGTAAACTTTTGTGTCAGTTTTAAATAGGAAGTATTCGACGCTATTACAGTTTAAATTATTTTGATATTTTTTTTATAAACAAAGTAAATGTTTTAGAATGAGATGGGGTCTATCATATGAGGTTTATTGCAAGGTTAGGGGGTCTGACTTGAGTCTGGCTACTACAGATTCAAGTTACCCTGCTTTTCATTTACCTTTGAGTATATATTTAGTCATTGAGTATTTTAAAGATAAATGTACTATTCAAAAAATACTATATTTCACACCACTAATATGTTAGTGCTCATATTATGATTAAAGTATCGAAATGTTTTCTAATATACAAGATACAGGTCATAGAGATTATTTAAGAGTGTATGTAAAAATCCATGTTACCACCTGTCCCTATATTTGTCATGTATAACATGAAATGTAAGAAAAACGATATACAAGTGTACCTGTTGAATGAGTCCTTTTTTCTCTTTGCTCTTTTCAGTATACACTCGATTAAAAAAACAAAGAAAAAAACAACTCGGATCTTCTCTCCGAAATGTTTGTAGCTGATAAACCTCATTTTAAGGTGATCCACCCATCGTTAAATCATGATCATGATCCTTCAAATGCCTTTAAAGACTTCAGTGCAGATGCAAGAATCAACTGACTTGGAGTTATAGGCTCTTTTGCTCAAAGTATATAAAGGATTGCGTTCCAGGATCACTTGGTGTACCATGATCACAATTTAGTGATGGATGGATTACCTTTTCGACACGAAGCCACGCCCCTCTTAGCAACGTGTTCGAGTTGTAACCACGGTAGACCACTCAGTTTCAATATGGCGTCGCCGAACATTTATGTTATGTTGTTGTTGTATTGGGGTTTACCGTCGCTGCGATAATATTTCAATCATATAGCGACGTCCAGCTAATTACAGGTGGAGGAAGACCCCGAGTACAAAGAGATACCCGGGTAGAACCACCGACCTACCGCAAGCCAGCTGGAAGGCTTCCTCACATGAAAAATCCGAAGTCCCTACCGGGATTCGAACCCACAGCGGTGAGGGGCTGAGAGATTTGTAGTCCACGACTGTAACCGCTCGGCCACGGCGGCCCTCCGAACATTTAAAGGGAATGTTTTCAGCCAAAATGTATAATATACTTCTGCAATAATAATAATGAAGTCCGGCGTGCACAGTATCTATGATAACAGAGTGTACAATCAGTATGAAATTAAAATATCAATCAAAATCAAAAGAAAACAGAACCAAATTGATTTATTATACTTATTTATTTTATGCCGTTTGTGAAACATGTTCTTATACAAATCATTTTTGACGGTGTCTGGGTGACCTGGTCCTTTGTTCCAGGGAAGGTAATGAAAAATACTCTAGCACCATGTGTGTTCGAACATATGACCTTCAGATCTGAGTCATTTCCGTTACCACTGGAGTACGGCACTTTTCAAATGAACTGATATAGTCTGCCACACATTTTTGAATAAAATTAATTGAATTTTTGTTGTGTATTTTTCA
>CM037793.1:28623962-28673962 GCA_021229015.1 Solen grandis | reverse complement strand
TACTGGACCAAGTTGCTGTCGATATCGACAGGCCCACTGTATATGTCTGACTTCCGGTTCCGGAGAGTGTATCCATCAGACGACACCTCGCGCTCGTGGTGGGCGGAGTTAGCGTCCAGCCGGAAGTCCGGGCCTGTGTATGCATAATTGAAATGCGTCACATTAGCAGATATCCTTAAAAATGTTACGAAAAAAATATCATTTAATGGAAAAACTGACATGTGAACAAATACCAATTTGGCTTTTATAATTTCTATACTTTGAATATAAACTTTTGATAAAAACAAATACCCCAAAAGTACATATTAAAATGATATTTTCTCATCTGTTGAAGTCCAATCCAGTAATGACCGATGATCCGACGATAGTTGGAAAATACAACGTTATTGGTAAGAATATTCCAAGATCTTCAATGCGCAAAGTACTGGTCCAACCCAGGAAACAAATGCGACGATGCACAAGAGTGGGCTTTATATGTTAATAATAATAATAATAACAATAACAATAATAATAATAATAAAAAGAAGAAGAAGGTTACTCTACTACATTAATTCTCGATTCTGTTTCTTCAGAATTAAGAAGCATTTGATAATATATTGAGGTATGGTCAATATTTCCTTAATAAAGGTCAAAAACAATACAGAAGGGACCTTTGTGTTGTGGTTTTTTTTTGTTTTTTTTTTTCAAATTCATTGCTTTATAGCCTTTCTTTCGAGACCATATTTTTGGTTCTGAAGAAGCATAAAATACTGCATGTTGACGATAGTAAAACGAATATTTATATAACTACACAAACATTCAAAAATTAGTAAGCATGCTAAAAGGATATCAAAACCAGGACGGTGTATTATTGTCCAACCGACAATATTTCAAAACTTAGAGATTTTTTTGTCTTCATAAGACATAGTGCTGTCCCAGTAAGATATCAATGGACTAGATACTGGCTGAGCTACGCACACATTGTTTATATTTATGCATTTATTCTTTCAAATAAAACCACTTCTTGCCTCTTGGTTTGGTATTGTGACGAAACTAAAGGTCAGCAATATACGTACATGTGATGTCACCAAACACAACCGGTTGTCCGGGCTGACCTTTCCGTGGGGACGGGGTCGAAGGTTTGACATCCGGGTCTGTAAATAGAGACAAGTGAAGTTTAGATTTCCAGAAAGGCTTGCAATCAAAATTGCTGAGATTTAATATTTTTCAAAAACAGGTGCATTTCGTTGTTTATCATCTAAAACGAACGTACACTATACATATCTAAATAAAATAAGAATATTAATACTTCGTTACCATGGAAACTATTTCAGCGCAGTCTTGTCAATGTAAAATAGTTAACATAAATAAAAAGCCTAGAAAATCAAATCCATGCGCACTTTTTTGTTCAACAAAATCAAATTAAAATATATATTAAAATGATTTATCAACTTCAAACAAATATAGGTTTTTTTTTTTATTTTAGAATTAATACCAATGAAATTAATATATGTACAATATATCTTGGCACAGCAATCCAGTTAAGCGTACATAAAGTATACAAAAATATAGTTCTGATTAGATAAAACAGAACACGTCAATTTAATATATATAGACAAAATTAACGAAAAACGAAGATATGCAAACAAACCAGCATGCTTCTGTATGTTAAATGTCGATTATACGATAAAATATGAAAACGAAAATGTATCATATGTTACAAACAGAGAACTATCCAACCTAAATTTTTTTCAGTCGCTCTAAAATAATACTGTGAAATCACTAATTTTCGTGGGAAACTAATTTTCGTTAATTTCATCGAGAGTTTTTTCCACGAATATTATTCACCGCGAAAACTGTTGTTTTTAGACTTTACATTTCCACGAACATGAATCCACGAATAAATGCACCCACGAACTTCTCTTAAGTGCGTTATCAACCAAATTTAATGTCAACGAAAATTAATGATTCTACAGTATGCCTTGGGCAATCAAATTCAACGTTTTTGGTTTAATGTCTTTGGAAGACAAAAATGCACAGATTATATACTTTGACTAGGAAAAGAGACAGCTACACAAACAAACAAAAATAATCTTATCTAACTCAGGTAATTACTCAAAATATTCTATAAACAGCTTTTTAGAAATTTCCAGAAAAAAGATAGTTTTATTTTTTTTAAAAAAATCACATCTGAAGTTTATATCTAGCAATGTTACATGGACAGCTTTTTCAGAAGCTCTAATGAGAAAAGATTTGCTAACACTTTTGAAAATAAACAGATAAATACTTGATTAAAAAGGGACTTTAGAACTAATAAAAGTATAAAAATACAATTTTGCTTATATTTTTTAAATTGTTCGATTTCTACCCATTCCTTTCGACTGTTCCTGTGTGGACCAGTACTTTGCGCCTGCGAAGTTCATGAAAGACTGTTGCTCCAATAGGGATTCTACCACACAACGCCTGGGAACAAGCGAACTTCAGAGCCCCAACAGAAACTAATTGGTTCTGTTCTAATTCAATGTGAGAAGCAAGATGACTGCACGCCAGGTATGGGTGGTGATGGCGAATTATGTATGGAGTAAGAAGCTAGGATTACTTGATACATAGAAGCTGCGTATGAAATGCACATAGTATTAGGTGCAGAGACGTCAACAACACGACAGTTGGAAACCATGGAAACCATGTCAGGTACTCTTACTGACCTAGGTCAGTATTTAAAATAGGTCATATTCAATTTACAGACAGTATAACACAAATACAGTCAAACTTGTATTAAGCGGTCAGCCAAGGGAACACGAGAAAATGGCCGTTAAACAGAGGTGGTCGTTAATGAAAGTGAATATAAACAAGATTCTATAAATTTGTATAAATTGGTCCGCTTAATACTGGTTGACCGCTTAAAACAGGCGGCCGCTGATAAAGGTTCAATTGTATACAAATACCATTGAACCTTTTAAAATTATGAATCTCTTTTAAAGATTAACGGGCTTTATTCAGGTAAAGAAATTATACATAATTATCTTAGAGTAACATTTGATTAAAAGGAAATCTCAATACTATCCAAACATCCCTCAATCAATCACTTCCTTTGTTTAGCAGAGGTTCTTATTCAACAGAAACTAAACAGTTATAAATCTAGCCTATGATACATAAAGAGAAACGATTGTCAATAATATATTTCCAGGAGACTGCCTATGTCTACTCTTGATACTTAGTCTACACAGTACATTGACATGGTTTATATGTGTATTACACGTGATGCATGCATTCTGTTTGTCCATGCAGTTACATACACGAGTCCTCGGTCAAAACAAGTGTTTTTGACCCCGTCCCACTATTCCTGGGACTACCAGGTTTGGTTCCCGTTGCAAATGAGATGCTGGATGCTGTTTTTGCATCTTTTGGTGCCGTTTTGGACAGAATTCCGGTCACGCGTGCGCAAGCTATACTTCCGTCTGCTGGCATTTGATTGGCCGGTTCGGACTTACTTCCGGTGCTTTGATAAGCTTAATGTGGAGCAGATAAAACTGTTGTTACGTGCATCTTCACACACAGAATAGCTTATCACTAAGTTAACCCTTTCCCTCATAGAGGAAACCATGAAAAGACCTATGCGAACAACATAAAACCAGATCAGCCTGCGAGTAACTCGCAGGCTGATCAGGTTTTATGCTGTTCGCTGCTCCTCAGTGGTCTGGAAATGAGGATTTTGTAATTAAATTTGGTAAGGTCTAACTGTGGTTTTCTGCAGATCAGGCTTTATGTGGTACCTACTGAGGGCGTCAAAATGAGTCTATATGAGGGAAAGGGTTAACGTATCTACATTTTTGTTCCACACATAAACTATTTGTTAAAAGCTGATTCATATAAAGCAATTACTCATATATTTCCTTTGTGTACTTGTGATTATGAAAGTAATAAGCTTATAAAACTTTTATTTAGTTTCCATGCAACGATATTTACTGGTTTAAGAGAGCAATTACTTATGCTTATTAGAGCTTAAATGCCATAAAGATATGAATGCTTATTTTTATCTTTGAATTAACTGCACTTATGATATAAACACATATTTGTTTATCTCCATATATGGTAAACTACAATAACACTGAAATATTTAGGCATTCCTATTTCATAACCTTATTTATATAGTTTGTAACGACTAATACAGTATCATTAATTATAACAAAAATGTGGAGAACTTTTAAACACAATCAAACAAAATACCATGTTTATTTGACCAATGCAAATTCCAAGTAAGGAAATATAACATATACAAAATTATTTTTTGTATTCGGTTTTCTAGCACGTCAGTATTTAGACTTTCCAGCCATCTGTAGTACATGCATTAGTCATAAACAGTATAAATACAATATATGACTGTGTTATTAAATTGCAGCATCTAGCTATGTCATTTGATAATGTATGGAATAAGAAAAGTGCAAAAATAACGTTAGCAGAAATCTACAAGCAAATCAATATACTCAACTAATTATCTTCTAAAACAATTATAATTGGCAATGCTTTCATAATCATGAATTCAAACGAATATAAAACATAACCTATCAGCGAAAAGTGTCCTTTGATCAATATTTCAAACAACATAACACAATGATAGGTAAGGTTGATTCCGGTAATTAAATTGAAAACAATAAAAAGGAAGGCATTAGTGTGTAATCAGATATCTTGTGTATCATATAAGATTGGCTTGTTACAATTATTTACGTATCTTCGGTGTAGACAAGGGCACTCTTTTTGAGGATTGTTCCCAAAGAATGAATGTTCCCTGCCATGCCACAAGTCCAAACATTAACTTGCATAGTTATGTTAAAATAAATTATTTTGCCGAACATTTTCCTTTGTTTGGGTATATATTTAGAACTATTTCTTAGTAGCGTAGGTTTCCTAGCATGCCGAAAACCTTGAGAAAATCATACAAGAATTGCTAGTCACCTCAAAGTTTTGTAACCATAGACACAAAAATTTGAAAAAAAAGGAAGAGAATATATAATATCGAAGAAAATACACATATGATTTCTTTAATATCGAGCATCGTATTTAGGTGTGGCATTAGAATCTCTACTATAATCAATCCAGCTGAATTGAGACAGTGCGATGTGAACATAAACCCCTGCCGGCTTCATTATTAAGTTTGATACAAAAACCAATTAATGAAACAAAAGTGGGTCAACGCACTAGGATGAATGAAGATTAATGAAAATGAAAAGTATGTACTTGAAAGAGATCAGAAAACAATGCAGGGGATTGATGCACCCCTAGAAATCTTCATAATCGTGACAGATGAAACTTTCTAAGCACCACATGTAATGTTTAAATCTAGCTGACAACGGTGATATTGACATTAACTCTTGCCGGCTTCATTACAATGCATAATTTCACAACAGTGGTCCATGACCCTTGGGTACTTGAGTGCTTTGTACCAGAAAGAGATCAGAAAAAAATGTGCAAGGGGAATGCACCCCGAGAAAACTTCATAATCGTGACAGTTGAAACTCTATAAGTATCATATGTAAGGTTTAATCTAGCTAACAACGGTGACTAGGACATTAACTCTTGCCTGCTTCATTACTATACATGATAATAGAAACAAAAACAGGTCCACGACCCCGCAGTACTTGAAAATTAAGTGCTGAAAAACAAAATCAATAAACAAGTGCGGGGGGTTTGTTGGGGATGCACCCTTTGAAATCCTTCATAAACATGGCAATTCTACTACGGATCAAATGTAACGTTTATTCTAGCTGACAATGGTGACACGGACATTTACCCTTACCGATTTTAATACTTTGCAAAGCGCAAGCACCTACAAAATCGGATATTTAAAAAAGCTCACAACTTGCTAGTGATTAAAATCATTCATTTGTAAATGTGAAAATTGTTTCCATTTGTAACTGAAAATGGTATTATTTTTCTAGATATCTGCTGTGTGTAAGTATTGTAAAAGGAGTTATATAACTATTTCTTAATATCTGCATCATCTATCAATCAATTTCGTATCTCGGTTTAAGTGAATATTTACTCAGATGTAATAGAAACAGCACTAAGGATTAAAGTTATATCACATGTATATTTTAATTATTTTTTTATTGGGATGCAAACATTCCCTTTAAATATAAAAACTAACCAAAAAAAGACCCCCCCCCAAAAAAAACAACAAAAAAACCCCAACACCAACAACAAAAAAAAACAAAACAGCAACTCAAAAATGTTAACACCAATACATATTGTATGTATGTGGGGAATAATACATTTAAAGAAAAAAAGAAACGAAATCCCAAGTGCGTACATTCTATCACAACTGAGTATTTAGATTTTATCAAATCGTGATTAGAATTTTTTTAACTCACAGTTTTGAACGTATGACTGGCTGAATCCCGGACTCGTAAATCCGCCATTAGTTGACGGAGGAGTTTGCTGGCTACCGACCCTACTTCCGCCATATTTGGGTGATGACGTCCCAAACTTGGAGGGAGACAGCGGTGTTTTTGGAGACGTCAGAGGGAAGGGAAGACACAGGGGATACCCGGGTGTTGGCGATGCTGTTAGGGGGTGGGGTTTTGGGCAGATGTCTCTCGGGCTCCCTCCCGTTACTGTCTTGGCTTTCTACAACAGCAACACCTCATATTGGAGAGAGCAAGTTTTGAATATTATTGTACAGTATATCGCGTGATTTATATTGTTTGATACCAAATTATTAATATAACTTTATTTGTACCAGATATAATAAGCTGAAAATTCTTAAATATCTAAAATCATGTTTCTCTTGAAGTCACGTGCATATGAAAAACATGCAATAAAGATGTCTCTGTTTTGGAAAAAAATGAAGTTTCAAGCTACGTTTGATCATAGTCAAAATGAATAAACTGCTATGATTAAAATATGATTTTAAAGATGCAACGCACCCCATTGTAATGTAACACAAGTTAGAACATTTTTTAAAAATGTATATTGTCTTGAAACTTCACTGAAGTATAACAATATTCAAATTATTAACATGAAAAAATATTTGTTGTAAGAAGCATGGCTTGGATGAAGAAGTAATATCTAAAAAGTCTCTGGTTACAGTTTCAGACGACATATAACTTAAGACATAGAATTGTTAACAAGGCGAACATTTCAAGTTGATTATAAGCGCTAATGAACCATATATGCCATTTTGATACATAGATGATCATCTCTCTTCCATAAGCCAGACCATGTACATGTAAGCCAATGCATGATGTTAAAACATTTGTTAAAATGGCCGTATTTATTAATATGATACCCATGTTGGAGGCTTTGATAAACTACCCACATGTAGTTAATAGAGAATTATCTCTTATATATTATTTATAGAATTACTCAGACGACTTTAAAGGTAACTGACATGAGTTGTTGATGTGAACATATTGCATATGTTTCGTATTAATTCATTTTCGAAATAATTAGAATGTTTTTAAATTAATCAGAATTCATATTATTGAAAACAAATGATGGATTGTTGTGATTTGCTATATAAATAAGTAACAGACGACATTTTTGGTGAGTGTGAAGACAGACACACAATGACGTCAGCAGTTATTAATGAACGTGATCTCGCGAATTCCATGCGGATCAGACAAAGCGTTCTCGGCAAAGCACCTGCATAATATATCTGACTATCAGTAAATAAAAAAAATAAATAAAAACTACGGGTATGTTAGGAAAAATCAATAATGAAAAGGCTTGAGGCTTAGATCAATTCAGACATACAATTAAGTTTCTAAGCTGAACTGATGTATACATTTATATACCATTACACTTTCCTGAATTTCAATAATTGTCGGGGAAGGGGGTTAAAAAAATCATTAAATTCAACAATTTTATGACGCAATTCTTTTCTCCTTTAAATTATTTTTTATAAAATCACTTAATAATAGTTCTTATTTTGATCGTCATATCGTGATATCAAATAGCAGGCGTATCACCATTCCTAACAGGTTAGACAATGATGTAGCTGACAGTTATGCCACAAACAATCACGAGATCCCTGACCTTTCACCCATGGCCATGTTACCTTTGTCCACTTTAGACGACTGGCATCTTATAATCAACTGAAATGATCGCCCGTCTGAACGGAAAAAAGTAAGGAATAATATTAGTTCTGGTTATGATTGATGATGGTTGGTGTAATGATGAATAACGGAATTACCCGATGTGTTCCGATAGGGTTAGTTCGGATCAATCGGAACCCTCGGGTGATTCCGTTTCAGGACGAAGATATGCCATAACCTTAATGACGCAAATGATATAATATATAATATACATCATTTTTTTTTTATAAGATGTGTGATATGTTTCTTGCATATGACATTTTAAGATTACTCAGCTTTTGGGCAATTGTCCCAATACACATTTTCAGAAGAGCGTTCAGTCGTGGTTATACTCTAGTCGAGGTGTCAGTCTGACGCATCAGTTTTTTTTTTGTTATGTTTTTTTTCCTTCAAACACGAAAAAAGGTATCTGAGATTGCAATTTTTATGAACGTTATGAATACAAGAAATTTAAATGTCATTCCATTCTAGTCATAAAAAAAATTATGGAGACACAGGTGTGTTATCATCAAATAAATCAGGATAATATCGTATATCCAATATTGATGTACGTGTTGCCTAGCAATAAGAACAAAACATACTTAAGGGAAACAATTTACAAGAAACAAACTTTAATTAGAGAAATATTTAGCAGCAGAGCCCTGCTGACATTGAAAAATAAAATGACAAACGATGTAGGCAGTATTGCTTGGCTCGGAATGAAGTCTTTTCTTTTTCTTTCAACACCTCGAGCTGCAGAATTTATAAAACAAAGGATTTTACCATAGTATTAATAAATCATTTGATTTTGTTTTGAACAAATGGAGATTTCAAAATATCTCACCATGTATTTGTCCACACAATAACATACTCAAATCATATTTTAATAAGCTGATGATGATAATACACATACAAATATGAGCCGATTTTATCTACTGTGTCTAACTCAATATATTATTCAATGAAAAACTTAATTTACTTAATCAGAATATCTTGGAAATGTATTCGACTTTGCAAAAAAATGTTTTATAACATGACAGATATCCACAAACATGCATACGTTACAATATATAAAATTTTATAAAGAACGTCGTATGCCATATTTTAATTGTTAAAAACAGATAGCTGATTTGTCATCTTAATAATTTTAAGATTTTTTTCTTGTTTATGAATAATGTCTTGATATTTGTCTTTGTAACATGTTTATTACCGCCTTTGCCAATTCAAATATTATTTCCTTTTGAAATCAGAAACCACTGTCACAAGGCAAACAGATGATTATGTTTTGAAATTTTGAAATAATAAACTATAATAACAGAACAAAGCAGAAAATTTATAATTTATATCTCACGAAATCTCATATATCTGTTACAGCTGATATTGTCCTTACGTGGTGAAAAATAAAATCTATCGAGTAGGAGGCAGATTCTTTGTATTAAACACTCCTTAAATAAATATACAGTTGCTGGTCCAGAACACGAAAAACAAGATAATTATTTTTAGGAGATGAGAGTGCTTTATGTTCGTTTGACATGTTCTGAAATGTTGAGATGATCTTTATTTTTAAGTATTTTTCATCATTTCCATAATATTTTATCGATGCTGAGGGAAATGTTAAAGATGCATATGACAAATAAATAAATTCATGAACACACAAAGCATCCTAATAAGGGGAGATAATGGCGTGTGTTGTCAGGGGAGAAAACCACGTGCCAGGACACTCGTGCTTAAGACAAACTAAACTTATCACGAACTGACCATCTGTATCTTTGAGAAACATTTTCGTCTTAGTTTGTAACTCGTCTGAAATAAAATTTAGTCATAATTTTAATGGTAGAAAAAATATTACCATATATCATAAAAAATGCCCAGTTTCTAGGGGCAGTACATAAAGATTGAGGGTATTCAATTATTTGATAAAGAACATATGGACCTGACAAGAACTACCGTACACGGTAACATGAGTGATAATACGATTGAATGGCAACCGAGTATTACTGCCTAACAATGGAATTCAAGAAATAAATTATTAACATATTCCATTATTCATTTCATAATTCGTTCGTATGTTTCGATCAGTCTTTGAAATAGTTTATTATAAGAATGCTGAAAACGAATATGTAAACAGTTACAAATCTTACTCCTGGAATAGAAAAGAATAACAACAGTAAACACCATCATTATATGACATGCAATGGGTATAGGATAGCGTGCAATTATTTAGAAACATATTTTCATAGAATGGTTTCATCCATTTCACACAAATCACGTTCTAAGCATGCACATCAACTAATTATATGTACATAATGTTATATAGCGCCTCGTGCAATAGAAAAGCGAAGTAATGGAAACCCGCGAGTCAAAAACCTTCATTGTGGGCGTTATAATTAACTTCTTTCCGAGCTATTTGACTTAAAAATGTGTTGAGATACACTATTCTGATACAGTCAACTCTCTTTACAACGGCCGTGTTTGTGTCAGTGAATTTTGTTGTTATAACGAAATTGCCGTTGTAAAGAATAGAGACATAGAAGGACTATGCACTTTAGTTTTCAAGACTACTGCTGTTATAAAGAGGTTGCTGTTATAATGAATGCCGTTGTAAAGAGGTTTCGCTGTATTTAGAATGATTCCTGATTCTACTCGAAGAAACACAACGTTTTTCTTTTATATTTGGTTATATAACATTCTTGCGAAACTTGGAAAGAATATTTTGCAACGATGCATAATGGTTACTCTCAATAAGTTCAAAAACCATAGTTCTGACTTTTCATATCATACTATGGTTGCTTAATGTCATTTAAAATTAACCCCATGTTTTCATTAGTTAAGGTAAAGTCCCTGTATTGGTTCCGCTACATTTCGGACCTCATGTCCTTTCAAGGAGATAACCAAGATTTCCTAATGTTTCAATAGGGTACCTTGATCATCTTGATAAAGGTTAAGTGGGCCAAGACAAAGCGGAACCATTACAGGAACTTTACCTTAAATGCATACTTAATATGTTGACAAAACTGACATCTGTCAACTAATGAAAGTTCTGCATTGATATACATGTATAATTAACATTTTGCATGTACTCGTATTATATAATCTACAAAGCAATGAGTAATAATTGCTTAAATTGTTTGAGAAAGCTAGACTATTCTTCAGCATATACCATGTAAAACTTTAAAGAAATCCTCACTCTATCGTTAACATTAAATTCCAAATACAAGTTCACATGTATAACAAGAGATGTCCTTAAACAGCGCGTTCGACTTTTCTGAGTTCTTGGTAGCATAAAGTTAACTGTTACTATCTGTAGTGTTGGCATAAAAAAATCAATCTCCTAACTTTAGTACTTACTGATATAAAAAATTGCATGGAAACATTGACCTGAATATTCCAAGTTTCAAGAGAATCTGACATTTTCTGAACTGAACAGCATAGTAATCTAGGTTGAAAAGGGGCTATATTTATGCAAAACTGAGTTAAAGAGTTACTTGCCCTATTGAAATTGTTTCCCACTTTGAAAGTTATCAAGCATTCCAGCCTTGTAGTGAACATGTTTGACAATTTTTGAGACAAAGTCCTGGACAAAAACCTTAAACACTGCCGACGACGACGAGAGGGTCATGACAACAGTTTTTCTTAGAAACATGGAGCTAAAAACTAAAAAGAGGAAATGTATAAAATTGTAAGTCAACTAAATCAAAGCTGAAAAATACGACAAAAATATCTAATGATACCGTACACCATATGAATGCACAAAGAACAGAAAATGTACTCACAAAAACTCAAAAAATCATAAATTAGATATTTTTTGTATTTGGGGTAGAAAGTATGAAGCTATAAAATAACAGCTGTTCTCAAAATGTATAAAAAAATCCATAGTCCCATAACCTTAGAATATCTCAGAGTTATCGCCCCTGGGCCGTATTTCACAAAACATATTAGTTTTTTTTTTAGAATCCTATATTTTCTGAAATGTAACTTTTCAAACCATACATCTAACATATTACATACAGAAATAAATATCTACTATTACATTTATTTTACAAAATAAAGAATAATAAAGCAGAAATACATTCAGTGTGTGCATTCACTGAAGCCTGAAATGTTTAGCTTAGGATGCTTTGTGAATTCGACCCACGGACAACATGACCATTGACCTACAGTTTGACATCACACACCAGATTATAACCATTAAACAGGAAATATATGAAAAGGCATAAAGCTCTTATATTACCAGTTTCGAACCAAAACATCTTTTATGTAAAAAAGGTGTTTCTCAATCATAACACACAAATTACACATATTTAGTTTATGCTTTTGATTAGCTTATTGAGATTTAAATAAAATTTCACAGTGAAAATTGTGAAATTATAATTTCACTCGTTCCAGTATTTTTTGTCTTTTTATTTTCATAGTGATCTCGAAAATTGTATCCTCACACGTGACTAGGTCAACCGTGAGAAAACATTATCGAGTTACGAGTTGAATAAAATTGCATCTTTCACAAAAAAAAAAAAAAAAAAAAAAAAATTGTATGTTTTATAGAATCTGGTATAATGATAATGAAGAAGCCATAGGTATGTGTGAGTCAAACTGGTCCTAGAGACGGACACTACGGGGTGTATACGGGGATATATCAGAGAAGCGTACACCACTTGGGTGTGGGGTTCACCTCTGGTCCACCACGGGTACCGCTTCCGGCGGATACCTTCCATTGTCTGCTGCTGGAGATCGTCTGCAACGGGCGGATCGTGCATGATAATGGCAATAAGTAATGGTTGTGTTCATTATTATTCTATTTTGTTATTGAAATTCAGTTCAGTTCACATCTGCAGTATCACGTCATAGACATGTGGCATGATACCACACTCACTTACATTATCCTGACACTAGGCCAACCAGCCCTGGATCTACCCTGTATGTATGCTGAGTACAAGCTGACGACTACCGGTACTATTTTTAAACTATCTTTCGACTATGATTTCACTGACGATGCTACAGTACTAATGGTCTATATAGATCTAGATTATTTCATATTTATTTATTTTCACAGAGGAATTTGGTTAATTTTATAATTTTTTTTACTTGTAAAACAAACCAAGATATTGATAAAAAAAACAACTTAATATACATTCTACATTACACGATTTGATATAGCGGATCTGACGAAAATTGTGTTTTTATATCTAGTTGACCTTCACCTTATCAATATGGCATGTTTGTTATATCAAACAAAGTCTATAAACATATTTCCTATATCAAATTCAAACATTGCATGCATTGATTTTAAAATAGCACTAGATCTGATAAGTTTCTATGGTCAAAGATAAAGTGACATGCGCACTAGAATAACAGACGCAGTAATCGTACTAGTTTAGAAGACCAGAAAACACAGTAAATATGATAGTTTTGTCACGATCTAGACATATATCCGTTACAAGGCTCAGGTTGCATAATAGTTCCTGATATACATAACTTTCCATTAAGAACGGCTCTGTTGTTCCAGACAGTTATACAATAGTTCAAATTTATTCAGATATCTAAAACATTTAAGTAGGCGTGGAAATGAACAATAGCAACATTTTTTAATGCTTATTTTTCATTTTCAACCCGACCAGTACAATTTAATAATATTTCACAAGTGTCTGTAAGCTGCCCGTTGCTATGGTGATCAGAAGTGAAATGGCTCAAACACGGCGCAGCAAAACAACTTTGTGTCCTTGACTTTACCATAAAACAATAATTCAGCATAAAAATTGTGTATGCTTCCTATGGCTCTAGAAGGAGAAAATAAATTTCTTCGTAAAGGTAAGTTATATTGCTAACTTTTCACATTATGATACAATTTAGAGGAAATGGACATTGCCGCTGTAACATGGCGCCTCTCTCAACGACGGTAATAATTTGGGTCTGCGGGAGATTCATTATCACACAGTTATGGGGAATCCTCCCCTGTGGCCGAGTGGTTGGAGCGTCCGCCTCGGGAGCGGGAGATTATGGGTTCGATCCCCGGCCGCGACATACCAAAGTCGTATAAAATGGTACTCTTAAAGCTCCCTTGCTAGGCGCTCAGCATATAAGGGTAGTTCCAGGACTGGTTGGCCCGGTGTCAGGATAATGTGACTGGGTGTGGTATCATGCAATATGTCTATGGCGCGATACTGCAGTGAGGCAGTACTATATCTGTGTCAAGTAGACATCGTCTCCTAATGACTGAAATATTGTCGGTGGGACGTTAAACCCAACAAACAATCAAACAAACAGTTGTAAGAAAGATTATGATGGTACAGCATCAGGACATACATTTCTCTTAAAGTTTCGCATTTTAACATATACTGTGCCAGATCTGGACTCATAAAAACAACACCCAATGTCGTTAAAGCAGTCTCTAAATTATATAGCTTATTATTCCCTTTTCCCAGTCCCCCCTTTTTATTTTATGATATTTTTTTTTTCTTCCTACACGTGAAAAAAATCATTTGATATGCATATTTTTTTTATTCTATAATGAAATCATGAAAAATGTATGTCATAATATGATAAGGTACTATGTACACGTCGAAATTAATATTTGTCAGTCTGTTTCTCTGTCTGTCTGTATACAAGTCATATATTTTATGAAAATTTAAGAAAGAGAAAAGTAACCGGATTTCCACAGCGAATATTCATAAAAGCCAGGAAGTACTTACTGAGGAAGTCCCCGAGTGACGAGGGCTGCTTACTTGGGGTTATAACTGGGGATTTCAGGGACATTGGTCGACCAAGCACGTTGCCCGGGGGTGATGTCTTCGCTAGAGAAACATAAAAAAGGTAAAATGACAACTTATTTTGCAATTATTATTTTCGAAATCTTAACATGATGCTGGATATAACACACGACTGATGACAACAGTAAAGGCATTTTTAAGGATATCGACAAGGTTTCGTATGTATTGTCACACTCATGCTCAGTGTCTTTTGTCTACGTTACATCATACGCGAATTGAGATATAGCCTTATGTTTTTTTTGCTAATAACATAATAATCTTCTTAAATGTTTACTTGTCTTGCGTAACCACCATTTTTTATACTTTTATACTGATTACTCCCAGAAACTATTTACACTTATTTAATAGACGTATTCGTGACGAATCTTCTCATTCAAAATATAAACGCCGTTGTCCATGGTGACATACATAACTGCGGGTCCGAAGAGGTTGTGTGTATGAACCCGTTGGGTACAAGATCCCAGGCGCCTAGCACTCATGTACTGGTCCAACTCAGAAACCGCCGAAAGTGATTTATATAAGTTGTAAGAACTTTCCCAACTGATGTAAAATGAATGTTTAAAACAAAATTCACAATGCTCAGATAATTACAATTTCAAAAAAAATTTACAAATTATATTAAAATATTAGTCCCTTAAATAATGCTGAAATAATTTGTGACGTGTGACAAATCCACAAATGAACTCTATTTTGTGGATAAAGATTTGTGTGAAGATTTATACTACTTATACGGTGCATCGAAACGGGCAGGTTTTGGGTCTGATCAAATGTCATTTACCAATATTACCGTCGCCAGTGACCCACTAACCTACATAACCACCATTCAATCAAGTCATCGTTAAATTACGTATAATTCATCTCTATCATCCTATAGTAGATAGTCTTTTGTTGATGGAATTGATAACAATAGTATAGTCTCACTTAAGGTAAAGTCCCTGTAATGGTTCTGCTCGTTCTTGGACCACTTAATCTCTACCAAGATAACAAGGTACCCTAATGAAACATTAGGAAACCTTGGTTATCTCCGTTAAAGGCCATGAGGTCCGAAATGTAGCGGAACCATTACAGGGACTTTAACTTAATGTGCAAGAAGGCGTTTATTGCAAGCTTATGCTCAATACCGATGTTATAATTTTGACCAGCAGTGACTTTTGAAAAATACCTCTGAATGTTTGAAACCATCCATCAGTCCACTTTTACACTAAGAAGCTGATGATACAAACCAATATACCAGTAAAGCAATTTTAGCATTGTTAACAAGTGAGTTATGTAGATCAAAGATGAACGCGCAATATATAGCTAGACATAATCAAATAACCTTTCAGAGGAATGCGTGGGAGATGGATGATTTCAATAATTTGGCGTCCCCCTAATCTCAATTCATCAATCGATTTACAAACAAAGTGACAAATACACTTTCTGTTACCCCACATCTAGATATATAGCTTTAAACCTTGTTTAGAAAAACAATACTGTTACTCAAATCTGAGACCATCGCCATAGACGATGACTGTGATTACCTTTGTTTGGTGCCATCAGGTTCACGTCACGTGGAGGAGACTTGTTGGACAGGTCCCCCAGTTTCAGCGGCTCCACCTTTGCTTTGTTGGGCTTGCTGAGCTTTGATCCAGTAAATTTGTTAGTCGTGTACTTTCCTGGCGGGTGGATAGGGGGTCCTTTGTAGGGCAGGACAAAATCTCCGTTCACATTCCCATTCACGTCCTCACTGTTGGAATCATCATAAAAGTTTGTCTGGATTTCACCTACGCCACGAAGCGACTCCTCAAACTTGCTTTGGTCAACACTGGCAAAAAAACTCAGTTCCATTGGCTGGGCTTTGCTTGTGGGTGGACTGTCGGCGTCCACCAGTTGCTCCAGTTTCGACACGACAGTTGATTTCAGCTGAAGAAACTCTGGCTTGGTTGTGAACACAAGCATACGGGAAGAATAGTTGCATGCATCCTCCATGGTCGTCTTGTTCTTTTGCAAACGCTTCAGCTCTTGGTCAAGCTCGGACTTTTGCTGCTCAACAATCACATCTATCCTTTGCTCAAGTTTTTCTCTCCTTGCTTTCAAAAGGGCAGCCAAGCTATCAAAGTACTCAGCAATTTGATTTTTGGCTTCTTTATGTTTATCGTCAAGTTTACTTGCTTCGGATTCCAACGTTTTCGTGTCTGAACTCACAACTGATATCTTACTCAGAAGCTCACCAACCAAACGTTCGACCAAATGCTTATTTTCATCATGAACTTCACTTAGGTTTCTAATCACGTGTCCGTTACTTTGACTATGTTCGCTCACAACGCATTGAGTACATACGGGCCTTTGACAGTCATCGTTTTCACAATAAAAAGAAAATGGCTGATCCTCGTGACCCGGAAGTGAACACATTTCCTTCCGGGTGAAAGTTCCTATACCCGCACTTTTCATCTCGTCCAGAGTGAGAATAACATGGCGGCGGGTAACTTGGGTCCTCCTATGAGCGCTTGTACATTCCTTGCACAGGAAGACGTAGCAGTCCTTGCAGAATGTGTCGCCAGAATTGTTGTCCGGGCAGTCTGAGCACATAATGCTCGAGGATTTCCGTTGAATCTTTATCATATCCATCATGTTCCGCATTGTACAGTCCTTCAGGAACTGAAGATCTCCAGATATTGGGTGCTCTTCCTCACAAATCGAGCATTTTAAGATCGATCCTTGCACAGCATTAAGGGTGCAATCATTACAAAGCGTATGTAAACATGGAATAAGTTTCGGAGCCCTTTCGTTTTCGTCGTATTCGTTGTTGCAAATGTTGCACAGAATAATATCGTCGTCTAGATCTTCAATACTCGCCATTTTGTTGCAGATGTCAGTCCTGATTCTGAAACACATTATATTACCCTCGTGTAGTTTAAAATATTTCAAGTATTATACATGAAATGGTTTAAGAATAACAGAAACCCGCTGTTACCCGTTGTCGAAGTTCACCATGAATGAGGTGCGCATGTGCACGTTCCCTTTTGGAAGGATTTTAGGGGAAGCGTCTATAAGATGTTGTTTTTTTGTGTTGTTTTTTCTGTGCTATATTCCGAGTTTCTAGGTATGCAAAAAATCTTTGGTAATTTTCAGCACGAGGTAACTTTCATATTGTGACACCGGATACAAGATGCTTCCAAAGGTATTATTCTTGAAGGCTTTGCACGTCTAACTAATTCTTATATTGATATATAAATATACTAGTATATCAACGACAGAGCATGTATGAGTACATGTTACATATATTAGTAGTACCACATTAATATATCTAGATAAACTAATGATGTCTAAGGTCATGCCATTCCAAATATGTTTACGTGCCTTGTTGCATACACATACTTATCTGTTTGACCAATGCTGCGTTAAATTCCTCTTCTGCGGTATGTAACTTTTTTGTTTGAACAACTTAGATCGACATTCATTATGAGTATACAAAATACTTCGACCATGCAGGTGATGACAGGTTTATACTGATCATGCGCACTCTTATCAAGTTAGTGCCATCAAATGTACTGATTTGAAATATGTGTTTAAATTTGTCGGTTCTTTAGTCACGATTAAAAATGTACCATTTCAATTGAATTTGGTGATCGATTTACTCTGGAGTAGATGGAGCTCTGATTAATCTTTTACAAACTCGAGTGGAGCTTTTGAGCCAACTATGTACACTTTAATCTGTTGAAGCCTAAGCATGATTTGTATAGGTTTAGCTCAACTGACCGTGAGGGTTAATGAGTTACCGCGTCCTCTACATAGAGAAGATCAGGCGATTAAATCTCCAAGTGCTTGTTTAAATATAACTGTCTAGTAATGAGAAATCAAAATAATTATTTTGTATCTTTACTCTAGGTGTTGCGAGGAATGTCATTTCAATGCCACTTAGCAAATGTGTGTCAGTATTTAAAATTAGTTTCCGCAAATCTTGTTCATTCATGAAATCATTCACTCAAATCAGATAGTCTTTATCGTAAAGGTTTTGTGAAATACGATTGCTTACAAATAGTCAGGACTTCGTTAATCATTTCTAAAATTGTGCTTTTCAAAATTCATTTTCTTCAGAGTATGAAAAAAGAGATACACTCTAACGTATGATAAATATCAAGTTATTATACTCACTTGAAATCTAGCATCTAAAGAAGGTAGATAGATAGATGCTCTCTTTTATTTAAAAGAAAGACTTGTCATGCAGAATGGTAAAGGTATACAAATCGGTGATAAAAATTAATGAAAGGCTAATTGTCCGTGCATTCGCATGACATCTGTTTGAGAAGCAGTCCTTAGCCACTTACTATATTTATTCAGAGCAGTGTACTGTTTCTCAGTCTGTTTGGATTTCAGTACAAAGTTTAAGCCATAAGCGCAGTATTCCTGAGTCTGTCTGACCTTTACAATTAATCTTCTCAAAATTACGATCTTAATCATGTTATATATTTAATACCCGCTTCATGTGTATGGAAATATCCATCGTCGAATACCCACGGCCGATACATAGATCAACTATATATGATGTCACGTAGTGGAACGGAATAAGTCAGCCGGGGGTATCCGGCGATGGAAAATATCATGTACATGTATACTAAAAAAACAGTTATAAGTTAAACCATATTTATATCTATCTGTTTTCCTAGCCAGCCACGTTCTCATTTCTCTCTCTCCTCTTCTTTCTTATACAAAAGCGTGTGTCTAACTGTTAGATGAAATAAGTCATCAACAACATTCTACTTAAATACAACGTTAATGTTTATAGATCTCATGTAAATAATTTAACTGCCTGTCACATCAAGCCGTAACTGTCCACTTAATATGTTGATGTAAAGGTAAGGACATGCTATAAAATCGATAATCGCCACACACTCTCTCTCTCTCCATCCATTATTTAAGTGTATTGAACAAAAATCGATAATCGCTTTCTTCAGCTTTCAAGATCCTAAAAATCTGTAATCTGACACCCACAGTGCTCCACACTTTAGAGAAGAGAGAAGAAATATGTCGACACTTGGAAAAATGATTGATCTCTATCTTTGTTAATGATCAATTAAGGTGGGTTATTACTGTAACATGAGTATCAAGGAAATGTTGAGATACATGTAACATGTGGGCGAGACCCAGCTGGAAACAGTGTATCGATCGTTAATATCATGATATGACAAGATACTTTAACATATACGGTGAACATATAATGATTCGTCTTTAATGTTATCGTATAAAAGACATGTACTTCTTAGCAAAAAAAATAACTGTTAAAACGGCTGAAAGAGAGAGAGAGAGGGAGAGAGAGAGAGAGGGGGGGGGGTTTACCTTTTTTATAGAAAAAGCATATATCCGTTTTATATTAATTTCTTATATAACGTTAAATTTAAATTCCAAACACAGGTATATTTAAAGCATAGTTCAGACTGAAGACCCTAATGCCCACTCAGTGATCAAATCAAACAATCCCTTATTTATAAATCACTCAAAATTTACGCTACATATACAAAGTCCTATTATCCCGTATGGAATCAACTTGCTAATTACTTGATCAAAGACCGTACAATGCCTCTTACCCGCTAGATCCTGAGTCCGGTGTCCACAGAGGGTAGGCGCTCGGCCAAGAAATATTGGCACTGAAATCCCCATTTAGAACAAATCACTGATTGACTGCTGCATTCACGTTATCAAATCGAAGAACAGTAGGCAGATCGCGGTTTATGGACCGAGGTAGGGGATTTTACGATCGAGGGCCAGTTTGAACTTGTCGTTCTTTCAGTTTTATACAGCGGTGGGCAGGAAAACTTAATGCGTCCTATGTAAATATGTGTATGTATTCGGTAGATAAAAAATAAAGCGATATTAAACCGTGGTGGGCATACTTCTGGTATTTTGCTGATGTATGTATAGGGAACGCTGATTTACAAAGGGCCGGTCGCCGACATCAGGTGGTTGTTTGCTCAGGGGATTAAGGGGGCAGGGAAAGTGACGCGCTCGAAAGGCGAGTGTCGGTGATATAATAGAATGTAGAATCTTAAATAATTTGCAGAATACATTAATGAAGTGACTTAATAATCGATTGATACACATATATACACATACACTAGCTTACAAACATACCCTTTCCTTACAGAGAGGCGGACCAAGACAGGAGATAGCATTTGATGTTTATTAGCGCACGTTCTCATCAACAGCGTATTATTGGTTTAGACTTGAGAACGTACATATATTCTGGTGTCAATTCTAAATACGCGATAGTGCATTTTACTAAAGGTAAATTATCTGGCACATGCAAATTATTTTCAATTCACGGGGTTGTTGGGTAGGTATAACGAAGATATTTTCATAATCTAGGGTTTATCCCGTGGGCACGTTCACCGACTTTACAGCTTTAAACCCTGATCATCGGGCAACTGGTATTAAACTATCGTTCTCACTGGAGGGTCTTTCACCTTGCTTATGACAGAACCCCTACCTTTCTATCAGGTTCCAATAAACACATGGCTGTATTTAACAATGCGAGGTTAATTTCTAGCTCGTGGAAATTATTAGTGTTACTGACAGGACTTGAACTTACGCATGTTCTAGCACTTGACCACGGCTCCCGACATTCTTTATAAATTGAAAACGGACTCAAACATAAACTGATTCTGCACAAAGAAAATAATCAATATCAAATTTAATTTTATTTTCTGGTTACAAATTACATGATCCTACAGTACGTGTATTAAAATACATTTGATATACTCGTGAGTGCATATGTAGTATCATTTACTTTCAGTAATTTCCAAAATTTTCTACAGAAAAAAAAGCAAATATGTGTACAGCTTGTTGAGATGAACAAGAGAAGAAGAAGAAGACGAGAGAGAGAGAAAGAGATAGGGAGAGGGGTGGAGAAAGAAGAATTAGGATAACATCATATAAAGATAAGAAGCAAGCCCTTAATAAAATCCTGATTTTAAAAGCCCTTCTCGGCAAATGAAAAACTCAAATATTTTGCTGTGGTTGTCAGTTCATTGTACCTACAGATTAGAGAGTTTATGTAAAGCCATTTAAATTTCAAGTACCCGTGATAGCAGTGCTGAATACACTAAATATTTCACAATGGTAAATCTATCATAGTTTTCGAACGCGTCATCATTGCTTTCCCTAGGCTGAGAGCATGAAATGAAAAAGCTAACGTATCCTACGTTATTTTAAAACGATATTAACAAACATATTAAACAAAAATAGTTAAATACGTAAAGTAGGTCAGAAGTCAAAGGAATTTTTAGATTATTATTGTAACATAGAACACCCTGCAATTTAAGCACCGATGGCTTGATGATTTAAGTTAGATAAACAAACACTAACATATATTTATAAAAATGTATAATTATCGACCTATTTTTATTTCAAACACTTCAGATATCAAGGAATTCGTCTCCCAAGGTCGTTCAGAAAATCTCCGCTATTATTGTATCCACGATAAGGACCGACAATTGCCGACTTACAGCTGTAATTGTCTCAATTTTATCTCCACGATTTATCTATTGACATGTTATGAGAAGTTAATTTATTAGCTTCCCTACCGATAGGTTTATCCCCGTCGAAAGTAAATGTTTACACATTCAAGGTTTTGCGTTCCACGCCGAGCCGATACATTGATAATTTCTGGCGACTGTTGCTGTCCCCAAGAAAGTTGTATTGTAGGGGGTCAAATTAAATACTTCAAAATATATGCCTGTGATATTTAATTACTATAAATAGGACATTATGCTTATTTTAAAACATGTTTAAAGCATGCCTTGATTAAAAGTGTTTGACATTTTCTAGTGTTTCCTAGTTGTTTAATTATCTGCAGTGTTATATATATATAATATATATATATATATATATATATATACAGTGACCGAGTGGAAAAGCGGGATTTGTTTTAAACCGATCACCGTGTGAAACATGGAAAACAATTCATCCTCCATACAACGTAGGAGAGAAACGATCATTACATTCGAAATGCATTTATGTATGTATGACTCTCTTGCAGGTGTTGTTGTGAAGTTTCCTCATACGTGGATCTAAATAAAGTAATTTGAAAATAAATGTACCTGTATACGTTTGTAGTCAATCTCTAAATATTAAAATTGTAATTAACAAAAACTGAAAAAACCAGTTAGTATTTTCTTTTTTGTAATGTTGGCAACACTTCGGGAAAAAAATCAGTATTTTCTTCTTAAGCGTTTCAACACAAACTTATTGTACACATTCATAAAACCTTTCCATGCCATGTTTCATTAAGATTAGACTTGATGTTGCCGTATTAAATGTACAGTGGGGTGTGTCCGACGATGCTTATTTGAAGAGGTAAAGATGTAATTACCCCAGGGGCAGCATGGGAATTTACGATAAAGATCCTTAGTACTGACCGAACGTACGTCTACATGCACTTACAGGTTGTGTAAGGCGATAAAGCAAAATATTAACACGATTGCAAGTGAGTAACAAAGCACTTCGGATTCCGGAAGTTGAGCGTTCTAGCTCCGTTGGAGGTCTTTCTTGATCTTCTCGAGTGCAGTACAGTATATTGGTCGAACCAAGAAACTATCAGGATTCACAAACTCAAAAATGTATACTCAAAATATGACGCAGTGTTTACACGGCAACTTTGTCCTTACACGACGTCGGGTTAACTGCGGTTACATGAGTATAAAAATTTAATATATTTAAATTTTCGGTGTATGGCTTAAGTCATTTTAACAACAAGTAGTAAGTGCACTCACCTGTTATGTTAATATCCAAAGAAAGTATTTTCCTACTTTTTTTATCAAGTAAGTACCCCCCAAATCGAAATATTATATATACTCTGAATTATACAAATATCAACTTCTATGAAAAGCATGTTTTAAAATGTATCTTTAGTGAGGGTTACACAAAAGCCCTTAATCCTGCTCATTTTCAATACACAGGGTTTCGATACACACAAACAAAACATATATTGTCACAGAGTAACCTTGTAAACATATAATTGACGATACCGTCATAACAATTACCGTCATGGTAATTAAAACTCATTTTTACCTAGCGTCAGACTTTTAACAAAGAAGCCAATTATGATCATAAATGATAAAAACAACATGACTGTGCAAAGACACATGCTTAACAAATAAGTTATTTATAAAGGGAAAGCCTGCAAAAAAAACAACAACACATATATACATATAGTTAGTGATCTGTGTCTCACTAATGCAATTATGAAAGAATATAAACACGTACTGAATAACTCGGTGTTTTGAATAATTGTACTGTGATTAACCCTTTACCTCATGAATATTCATGTACATATTTATTATTTGATGAATATCAATTGATTGATCTTAAAATGGCATATGAAATAATGATATTTTTTGTCATAGATGAATGCGAAGAAACTGAGCGAGCAAAGAAAGCAGAGCCTGGTCAGACAGTTCCTATAGGAGCTGTCTGATCTGGGTCAGCTCTGTTTGCCATGCGTCAAAATGAGTCAATCTGAAGTAAAGGATTAAATTCCCAGTGTGTGCTGGGTTTTACGTAAAACCGACAGTATTTAAGTCATTTGAAGACTATGTCTACCTAAGATAGTTACAGTACTGTTATACTATCGCACCTGATATCAGGTCAAACAGTCGTAAAAGTTTAATACCCTTTATTTATAGTGAGCAACAGAGCAAGAAGCTTCAATATGATTACACTTTTACGAATTTGGTGTATCACTCCGGGGATCGAACCAGCGAACCCAGCGCCCAAAGGCGGACGTTCTAACTACTCGAAAAATAAAGGGTATCTCAATTGTCAATGAAATATAGAAAACTTATTTAGTGTTTATACATTTATTTTTTATGAAACGGTTTCTGAAAACATTTTAAGAACATATGATTCAATATTTTAACGACCGTAACTCCATGGGATTTTGTTTACGTTTCATTGTATTTTTAACTGTTTCTTTACCTTTGTTAAAAATCATCAAACGACACTATGTATCCTCGACTGCTTTGTTTTGCAATCCCATTCACCACTGGTGCGTTCAATAAAATATATTACCATTCAATATTTCCTTCACATTGATTAACTGCATGATTTCAATAAATGACAACTCCTTTACAAATGGAAGAAACCATGGGGGAAAAAAAGAGAAAAAAGTATAATGGGATGTTAGGGGGTAGCTAGGAGAAAAGTCATAAATTATGGTAAAGAAAACCATAATGAAAGATACACCATTGCTTGTTTGGAAAACTAGATCAGATTAAATACCTATCTGGTATGATCAATTAACGATAGGTAAAGGGCAAACATATTCAAATAAGTGCAACAAAGCATCTAAAGACGTAACTCCGTGTCGGGTGTATGAATGTATGCTTTGTGTATTTGCATACCAATGTCTAATTCTTTCCAAAACTGTCATATAAAGAGAAATATCCCAGTTCAATGAGTGACCTTAAACATATACAAAGCGGACTATTGACGGCCGGCACGATACTTTGTTATTGTAAACACTGGAGAGATCCTGTTCCAATATCAATGATGTATTTAAATGGCATTATTTCAAATATCAAACAAGGACTTTAAATGGAATCAAAGTCAGGTAACACTCGTCAGTTAAGGACTATTGGCACAAAAAATGTCTCAAGTGACAAACGAATCTATTCAATGTTCAGCTACTCAAAATATATCGTTGGTAAGAAACATATATGTACATATTGGCTAAAACCAAAGGACTTGACAACCGTTCGAAAATATTAGATGCAGATTGTTTGTTTTGTGGGCTGTAATGTTCCATCGACAGTATTTCAGTCATTTAGAGACTAGATATAGTGCTAACTCACTGCAGTATCACACCAAAGATATGTGGCATGATACCACATCCAATTACATTATCCTGAAACCGGTTCAATCAGTCCTGGTATTACCCTGTATATATGCTGAGCGCCGAGAAAGGCAGCTATGCAAGGACCAATTTCACAAGACATGTCGGTACTATTAACAATGATTAAGTCTATATTTTATACAAATTAGTCTCAAAAGAGGTAGGAATGTCATTAAACATTTACTCGTCTGAAAAAATACATGTACATTATGTTTGGATAAACATGTGTATATTGTATGGCAAATGTTATGTCTCTAATTTTGAAAGCATCAACGAAAATATGATGTATTTAACGTATCCTTTTATACTTGAGTATAGCAGTCTCCCTTGTTCTGTTTAAATATGAGTACGTGCGTTGACGACTTCACGATCGCTACAGGCATAAGAAGTAATCAATATATCACCATAGTATCGTATGCAGAATTATTTTGTAAACAAAGTTTCAGGAAGGCTTAAAAACTTTACGTGCTCCCAGAAGCCGACATTAAGTCGCCCGTCCAGGTGAGTGATTAACAGATCAATCTTGAATTGTGTCAAGGGACAAAAACTGTATCTAAAATACCGATTATCTAACGAAAGTTGTGTACCCTTGATGTTTTAATCTGTGTGAGTGTGTGTGTGTTTTAGTTTAAACATATTTATTCAATTATACATAGCACATAGTTACATACATACAATCAAGGTAGGATTAGAACGAAAGATAAATCTTATCGTGTTCTTCTCCGATACATGAAATTGTAAACAAAATAACATGGCTGAGAAAATATATATAGCACATATAAGTGAAAATAAACGAGAAAACAAATTGGACAGTACAGAGAAAAAGGAAAGGAAGCGCTGACTGGATTGGACTGATATTAATGATGGGTGACACGATTGGAAATTGGTAGACAAAATCAAAATACATACTCTCTCTCAATCTTTCTATCGTTGACTATTAAATCGTTTCGAGGATTCAATGTATCTGTGTACAGCGTTTACTATGTTAATATTAAAATCATAAGAAAGATTACTATTGCCATATAATAACAATCCCAGGTCGATATTTTGTATAAATGACAGTTCACTCAACAGTTCAAGTCTGGCATTGTTAAACCTAGGGCAATAGAAAAAGAAATGTTCAGCAGTTTCTATTGAACCACAGGTACATAAGGGGGAATCAATTATATTTTTCATAAATAATGTATGACTTAATTGACTGCAATTATTGCGTAATCTGGCGTGGTATATTTGGTATTTTCTGTTACCGTGATAGTAATGCCGTGGTACAATTTTATTATTTTGATTTAGTAGTCTTTTAAAAACAGCCACAGATCTTGCATTTTTTAAATCGTTTGGTAAATTATTCCATTCCCGAATAGCTGATGGAAGAAAAGAGTTAATAGTACGAGGTTGAGTTAGCATGGATAGTTTGAATATTGTTCGAGTTTCTAAGATTATAATTAGATATACTACCAACCTGTTCAGGAATTAAGTCATGTAAGTATGTTGGTGTTAAACCATGTAATATTTTATAAAACAAAATTAATTTATGTTTTCTTCTTCTTGATTGAAGTGATTCCCAACCAATTTCATTTTCTAATGCGTCAATAGATACAAGTTTAGTTGTTCCTGTAACAATTCTAGCGGCCTCGTTTTGAATTTTGTCTAATTCTGTTTTTTCATATGAGTTACAGTTATCAAATATTACATCACCATACTCTAATAAAGGCCTGATAAAAGATATATAGATTGTTTCTAACGCTGACCGATCTAGCAAAAATTTCATTCTTTTCATTATATTAATGCGTGACCATGCTTTAGACTTAACATATTCTATGTGATTATGCCAAGAAAGAGTGTTCGTAAAATACAAACCCAAATGTTTATAAGACTCAACTTCTGTTATCACTTCATTATTCATTAGCACTTGAGGATGATTAGCAATTGTTTTTTTGCGTGTAAAAAGTAAAGACTCAGTTTTTTTGGATTAAATTTAACTAACCATTTATCAGCCCAATCTTTAATTGTTCTTAAATCGTTATTGAGAGAGGTTGATGCAGTCACAGGATTATCGACGATTACATATAGTGCAGTATCATCTGCAAACAATCTAATATATGAGTTTATATGATTAACGATATCATTAATATAGATTAAAAATAAAAGAGGCCCTAACAAAGACCCTTGAGGGACGCCGGCTCTTGTAAAGACTGGGTCGGACTTGACACCATGTACAACAACGCGCTGGGTCCGGTTGGATAAGTAATCTTTAAACCATTCGAGCAAGTCTCCTGTGATACCGGCAGCCTTAAGTTTGATAATTAAACCCTTGTGCCAAACTCGATCAAAGGCCTTGCTAATATCACAGAAAATCGCTCGAACCTCTTTTCCTGAGTCTAAGGTAGATGATATAAAATTATGTAGATAAGTTAGTTGGTTTACAGTAGAGTCACCTGGAGTAAAACCTGACTGAAACTGTGTCACTATATTACTCTCAATGAAAAAATTATGAACATATTTAAAAACACATTTCTCAAAAACTTTTTCAATGCAACTTAATAAAGACACTGGACGATAATTGGACACAATAGATCGATCCCCAGATTTAAAAATAGGACATACATAAGCTTCTTTCCATGAGGTTGGAACTATACCCAGTGTTAATGATGTATTGAAAAGGTCACATAGAGGAATCGACAATTCATTTGACAGTTCACGAAGTACATAATTGTTAATTAAATCTGGACCTACAGCCTTTCCTAATTTCAAATTTTTCAAAACATCCATTATGTCTTGTTGAGTAAGTATTATTGAACTAATTGATTTTTCTGATTGTGATAATATTGGTATATTTGTATTTGATTCATCAATAAGTGTTTGTTCTTGAAAATATTTATTAAAAAGATTAGCTTTTTCTATATAATCAGTTATTACTGATCCGTTACATTCTAAGGATGGTAATTCATTAGACTGCTTATCATTGATGAATATCTTTAATGTGGACCACCATTGTTTTGAGTTTCTTTTACAAGATTTAAGTTTTAATGATAATTTCGATAAGTATTCTTCGTTACTTTTTCTAATATTTGATATTATTTCATTCCATTGTGTGTTTTACTGATGTAAACTCTGCAAAACAAATATTTTAGAATTTATTGCGCATGTCGGACATCATCAATTTAAAGGATGGAATTTTTCTTTGAAAAACCCGTCCGAAAATACATGGGCAAACCTTCCGATTGTAAGTGTCCAATACTATGAACATTTCAGTGGAATATATCATCCTGCGAAGTTGAGCAATTTCGTCTAGGTATATCAGACAGCAACCCCCGATCCACGAGGCCTCGTTCTCCACCCATTCCCTAGCCAGCTCCCAAATCTTCACATAATTCTCCTTACTATACCACCCGGGGGTGAAAAAAAAATAGTGACTATTATCAGCAGAGGTAGATAATGGTAATGATGATGATGATGACGACGGAGAAAATAATACTTCTGGCATTGGTGACTAATCAGTGAAGCAAAATAAAGACTAGACTGATAGATCTAGTGCATGTTTGTAAAACGTCCAGTATTATGCTTCAAACTTATATTAATTTTTAAATGTTATCACTTTATTTTTTTTTAATTTTAACTGCATAATGGAAGTTTCAATATTCCATAGACTTATTCACCCCATACAGGTAAACAAACTCCACACAGTGACCTCCATTGCAAGCAAAAATGGTTATCTACAACTGTAAAGGGGAGGTAACTACTGCGTGTAGTTGGTATAGTCTGGTTCCCGGCGTATAGCCTAGATTACCTGCCCCTGTCACTATTACGTAGGACGCCGGAAACCAGACTAAGTTTGGTAGAGAGTCAGTCAAACTCTCGATTAAGCACGTGGAACGTCGTGTGACCGCGAGATAATGTGAAATGTGTAAAATAGTCGCCATTTGTAATATTGCGCAAGGGTGAGTTGTTATACAATAAATAAAATAATTATTAATCCACGTGAAGAAAGATTCACGAGATCGGCTACAGAAAATGGTGAGAATATTATATTTATCACCGATTTCACGACGTCAATAAAGAAATAAATAAATGAAATCAATATCCCAAAAGAAATGATCGAGAACGTGTGGTCGTGTGAATTTGTAGTGGGTGGGGTGAATATTTTAATTGAATTTTGGTTTTCTGTGTAGTAAAGTGTGTGTATGTATGTTTTTTTTTTGTCCGGTCTGACATTATTTCTTATCGCTTTGTTGGCACGAACAGAGTTTGTTAATGTAAAATCTGCTTACCATTTATGATAGCTTGCGTACGTATTTCGTTTTTTCTTTCTCTCTCTATCCCTCCCTCCCTCAAACTTAAAGGGTAATTGGCACTGCTAAAAACTTTTTTTATTGATCTCAACACAATTATATAAAATAAATATTCTATTTTTTTAACTTCATGCTTTGTTTTAGCTAAAAATATCAGATGTAAACAATGATTTTCTATGTTTAATCGGCTTTAAAGTCACCTCATATGTAGTCTACAATGCTGATCAAACCTTACCCTCTTTATCTATCTATATATACTGCACAAACTCCCCTTTCGGGTATTACTGGCAGGTGTTTCTGTGGATATGCTAAAAACTTATTTGTTAGTCTCAACACAATTATACTATAGATAATTTTTAATTCCTTTTAACTTTTATGCATTGTTTAAGCTAAAAATATTAATTGTAAACAATAATTTTCTTTGTTTAATCAATTTGCTTTTTTTTTTTTTTAAATTTTATAGTGTTAAAAATTTGTTTTAGAAATTATTTAATCACTTAATATTAATATCATCATGCACTGCAGAAAGAGTAATTTTGGGAGACAAGGTAAAAAAATGATATCTTGATACTTTTGTATTATAAAAAGAATATGAGCAAACTACTGATTAATTTATTAAACTGGAGAGAGAGAAAAGAGGGAAGATATTATACTTTAAGTTTGAATAGAAATAAACTATTATGCTTTTATCTCACTCAAAATCTAAAATTAAGTTTAACACTTTCCAAAACAACTTTGTATAATCAAGTGTCCAAGTTATAAGGTTACATAATATTGCTCAATAATGTCATAAATCACACTGGTGGCTGCACCTGGACCATAGACTACTTCCCTAGTGATTGCACCACATGCAGGGGTTTTCTTAAGTGGACACCCACTGGCCCGCGCCGGGTTAAAATCACTGTGGGTAAGTGATTTTTCAAAGAAGATAGCCTGACGGGCAAGTTTAACCCTTTCCCTCATAGAGGACACCATGAAAAGACCTATGCGAACAGCATAAAACCAGATCAGCCTGCGAGTTACAGAGTAACTCGAAGGCTGATCAGGTTTTATGCTGTTCGCTGCTCCTCAGTGGTCTGGAAATGAGGACTTTATAATTAAATTTGGTAAGGTTTAACTGTGGTTTTCTGCAGATCAGGCTTTATGTGGTACCTATTGAGTGCGTCAAAATGAGTCTATATAGGGAAAGGGTTTATAAATGAAATCTTTATTTTTTTTAATTTTATATAGTATATCAGGGGTAAAATACTTGCAAATTGTCTTTGATACATATTAACTAAATTTTGCCTGAATATGACACATATTTAGTTTTTAACATTTACAAACACCAGCAGTAACTTCAAGATCTGGCATCCTGTTTTTACTGGGGGCTAGTAGATGTTCAAAGTAACTTGTCCCCTGGACAAGTGTAAGTCAAATCGACGACGACGACGACATCGACATTTATATTAACGTGCAGGGTCAGGAGCAAATACCACGAGGGGAGCCCCAATCCAGGTTACTGGCTAGCTGCACGCATAGCAGATCTCACATTTCTTTTCCATGAATCCCTATCATGAGGGTCAATACCAACTAGGTTCCACTCATGACGATCTCTCTCTGTCAGAGCCTTCCATGACATTTTCGGTCTCCCTGACCCTCGTCTCCCTTCCATCTGTATAGTGTGGGTGGCTTTGATTGCGCCACTGGAGCGTTCTACATGACCATACCAGCGTAGCCTTTTCTCTTTCAAGATCACCTCCAGGTCTAGGATCTCAAGCTTTCCTAGTAGGTCCCTTGGTCTAACAGTAGCCATGTCCTCTGGCTTGACTTTGAAGATCTGTCTGATCATGGCTCTGTCATTTCGTTGTAGGCGCTGCAGGTTTTGCTTGGTCAAGGGCCAGGTCTCACTTGCATGGAGCATTGCGTTACGTACGCATGAACTGTACACTCGGCCTTTGGTCCTGAATGAAAGATGTCTGGAAGATAGGACTGGTAGCAGTTCCTTAAACTTCTTCCAAGCGGTCTTCACACGTGTGGTTGTTGCAAGTTCACATCCTCCAGCAGCTGAGAGCATGTCTCCTAGGTAGCAGAAAGAGGCAACGACTTCGAGCTTGTCTGGTCCAACCTGAACCTCCTTTTGTGGTCTTCCATCAATGGGTCGGGCTGTACCCAGGCATCTGGAGCACCTGTAGTTTGGGTCCTCCTTGAGTTTCTTGAGGCCGCTGCATTTCTTGTGCACCCACTGGTTGCACCCATAGCAGAATATGCTGTTTCTGCCTACCCCAGTGCGGCAGACAGCACATGGGTGTTCACCTGAGCTCTGTAGAAGGTCCAGGTCCGTCCCACAGATCATGATCTTGGTTTTTCCTGCATTCACTCTCAGTCCCTTCCTCTCCATTTCCTCCTTCCACTTCAGAAGCCTGCTGACACATTTCTCCAGGGTGTCTGCTATTATGACAAGGTCATCGGCGTAAAGGTCCTCCCAGGGGACTCCAGCCCTGAACTCGCGTGACAGGGCCTCAAGCACAATGATAAAGAGCAGTGGGCTGAGCACAGAGCCCTGATGTACGCCGACCTTCACCTCGAACTCGTCGCTGAGACCATTGCCAACTCTAACACGACTACGTGCATTCTTGTACATCCCCTGCACCAGCTTCACGATCCACTCCTCGACACCAAGCTTCCGCATTGCCCACCAGATCACTTGCCGAGGTACTCGGTCAAATGCCTTCTCAAGATCCACAAAAGCCATATACAGCCGCGAGTTTGTTGCTAGGTACTTCTCTTGCAGCTGGCGAACGACGAATATAGCGTCTGTTGTACCTCTTCCTGGGACGAAACCAAACTGTGATTCGTCAATGGACACTACTTGTCTTATGAGGCTGTCCACTATTCTTTCAATGACTTTCATGGCCTGCTCCGTGAGCTTCAGTCCTCTGTAGTTTCCTCGATCCAGAGCATCTCCCTTTCCCTTGTAAAGACAAACGATGAAGCTCTGTTCCCAGTCAGATGGGACTATTCCGTCACGGATAATGGCTGTCGCGAGGTCCTGGATCATGACTGCACCTGCTTCACCTGCTGCTTTTATCATTTCAACCACAACACCTGATGGGCCTGCAGCTTTGCCAGACTACATCTTGGAGATGGCCTTCTTCACCATATCAGTTGTGATATGAATGGGTGGACCTTCAAGTGGTGGTTCATCTGACAGGTGTTCAGGATCCCATTCAAACTCCACATTGAGGAGTCTCTCATAGTGCTCAAGCCACGCCTTTTGTTTCGCCTGATCGTTCAGTGACATATCTCCTGCATCGTTTCTGACTGGTTTGTCACCAACAACATCGACATTCTTCTTCCTCATCTGTTTGGCCAGGCGGTAGACTTCGGAAGACTTGTGGTCAACATTCTCATATACTGCCTTGTCAGCTTCTTGACGAGCATGGTACACAATGCGACGAGCCGTGCGTTTTGCTGTGCAATACGATTGTTTTGTTCCTTCGCCAGCCTTCCATGCTTTGAAAGCCTTTCTCTTAGCTTTGATAGCCTCTTCAACTTCATCATTCCACCACCAAGTCTCTCTACGCCAACGCTGGGACGTGTTGCAACCGCACACTTTCTCAGTCGTCTCCAGAAGATCTTTCTTGAGTCTGGTCCAGACTTCCTCAACGGATGAGTCGGTTTCCCTTCCAGAGAGGTTTTCTTTGAAGACTTCCTCAAAGTGAGTGGCTATTTCAGGGTCTTTCAGCTTCCATACTCTCAGGCGGGGAAAGAAACTGCGTTTTGTCTTTGGTGGCATTTCAAGTTGCATGTCACATACAAGCAGTTGGTGCTGTAGAGCAACCTCCTCCCCTGGTATGACCTTTGCATCAGAGACATGCTTGCGCATACTCTTCCTGAAGAGTATGAAATCTATCTGTGTTGCTGCACTTCCGGACTTGTAAGTAATGAGGTGGCTGTCCCGTTTCCTGAAACAGGTATTGCCTAGCATGAGGTCGAAGGCAATCGCAAACTCCAAAATTCTCTCTCCCTCAGTGTCCGGATCCTGTCTGCCATAACCATATCCTCCATGAGCCTCGCGGAAACCTGTGCCGGTACTGCCAACATGGCCATTCCAATCACCACATGGGATCAGAAAGTCTGATGCTGGTACTTTAGCTGTGACAGCACGCAGTTGATCATAGAAGGTATCCTTGTCTGCCGCGCTAAGTCCACACTGTGGTGCATAGATAGACAGGATGCTGAGCACGCACTCGCCCAGAGTCATCTTCACTAGTATGATCCTATCTGAAATCCTCTGAACTTCAAACACCTTCTCTATCAGATCTTCTGCTATCAAGACTCCCACTCCTGCCGTGCCGTTGCTGTTTCCAGACCAGAACAGCTTGTACCTTGTGTCCTTGCCCTTGATGATGCGGCAGTGGCCACCTCTGTACCTGGTCTCTTGAAGACAACAGACATCCACTCCTCTGCGAGACATAGTTTCCACTACCTCGTAGACTCTTCCTCTCAGGGTGTTAACATTGAGTGTCCCCACCCTGAGCTTCCTCAGACGCTTGCGGGATTTGCCGTTAAGGCCCGACCCTGCCCCCCGCATCTGAGAAGGGGCCAAGCCGGAGACACTACTGACAGGACTATGTGGTCTGTCAGCACCGTCTAACGTAGACATTGTAAGAACTGCCATTTGTGTGTTGACGAAAGTGTTTTATGGAATCGCCTGTCCTGGCTGTCATCCCAACTCGAAACATTGGCGTAGTCCGAGAATTGCATAAAGCACGCCGTTCCCTATATTCGGGCTGAGATGCCTTGCCGTTGTCCAATGCATACCGGATCATCCGCCAAGCCATGCTGCTATAACACCAAATCACCGGTCCATTGGTGATTGCTGGATAGCATCTGCCACCCAGGTTGTGGTAGGCTATTTGTCCCATAGCTGGGGGATTTGGAGTCAGAGTTACCTTCTCCTAGCCTTTGTCGCAAGGGACTTTACCCACAAGGCAGCGGGTGGTTGATTGGTGCATGCCAGGGCATGTCCACGCACCGGTGGGCCTGCACACTACACCTCTGGGGCTCAACCTGCTCCGAGATCCCTCACATACCTAGCCTGGGGCCGCAAGGTGCCCAGTTTCCATGGTGCGTCACGGGGAGGCGTTGTGAGAGTCTTGATTTAGCAGAGGCTATGTACCACCAGGAGGGACTTACGCACTTGGCCCTCTTTTCACCCAAAAGAGCTAGATGGCGGATGCAGCTGAAAGCGGAGAAGACTAAGCAAACCCACCCCACTACAACACTAGACGCATACTAAACCCTGTGCAAAGCACCACACCACAAATCAAATCCTTAAGTAAACCCCTGCGCATGGGGCCTGCCATCAAGCACATTTCTGTTCTTAACCCTGTAAAAGGGGATGCAATCTCAAAGGTGTCAAAACTATTATCAGCTGAAAATTGACTCAATCAGTTGATTACATAGCATGGGCCTTAGTTATATAATTTATGATGTAATGTTGAAGACCAACACACCCTCTTCCTCCAAATTAAAGTAGAGGATTATGTCGGTTAAAGTGTAAAGATTGTAAGTTATATGATTTCGACACTAAATAAAATTTTGTATCTTTTCATAATGAAAACTTTAACAAAATATATTTAAGTTGTATAATTATGTTACAGAAAGTGGCAAATAAGAATTAAGCTACAAGCCCATTGGGACAAAATCCCCCTAGGATATTACCCACAAGGACCAAAGCCCAAAGCCCACTGTTTAACATAATTTTGCATTTAATTAAAAAATTTAATTACTTAATGCAATTTCAACATATCATCATGCATAGTGTAGCTTTTTCATATTTATAATGTTTATGAAAATCTGGCTTTGTTAGGACTTACTTTTTTGTGTCGCCTGCATAGCATGGCAGACACATAGGGATCACTTTGTCCGTCGTCGTCGTCGGCGTCGTCGGCGTCACACTTTCTTGTCCGGAGCATAACTCGAAAAGTATTTGAGGTATCACCTTGAAACTTAAAACATGGATAGATCACATTGAGGTGGAGTGCAGTGCACAAGAATGATAACTCTGACTTTCGTATTTTCTGAGTTATTACCCTTTGTTGATTCTGAGATTTTATTTTTGTCCGGACCATAACTCAAAAAGTATTTGAGGTATCACCTTGAAACTTAAAACATGGATAGATCACATTGAGGTGGAGTGCAGTGCACAAGAATGATAACTCTGACTTTCGTATTTTCTGAGTTATTACCCTTTGTTGATTCTGAGATTTTATTTTTGTCCGGACCATAACTCAAAAAGTATTTGAGGTATCACCTTGAAACTTAAAAGATGGATCACATTGAGGCAGAGTGCAGTGCACAAGAATGATAACCTGACTTTCTATTTTCTGAGTTATTCCCTTTGTTGATTTTAGTTTAATTTTTGTCCGGGCATAACTCAAAAAGTATTTGAGGTTACTTAAACTTAAAGATGATCCATTGAAGAGGAGTGCAGTTCTAAATGATAACTCTCACTTTTTTTCTCCTGAGTTATTGTCCTTTGTTGATTCTCAGTCTTTATTTTT
Source organism: Solen grandis (assembly GCA_021229015.1). Lineage (NCBI taxonomy): Eukaryota > Metazoa > Mollusca > Bivalvia > Adapedonta > Solenidae > Solen > Solen grandis. The sequence goes on along the minus strand of CM037793.1, from coordinate 28,637,440 downwards.
GTCAGGAGCATAACATAAAAAGTATTTGAGATATTGCTTTGAAACTTCGGAAAGATCTCATGGAGTGTTTTTTATTTCCCTTTGTTATTTTCAGACTTAATTTTTGTCTGGGGCATAACTCGAAACGTATTTGAGGTGTTGACTTGAAACTTCATAGATCTCATTGGTCTGAGTGCAGTACACAAGAATGATAACTCAATAATGATAATGATGACTACAAACTTGCAACATATATATAATTAACGTCATAAGTGCTTAATGACGTCATAATTTTTCTTACAGTTAATGTTTTGAATTCATATATTTGACACTCCTCTGGTAAGACTGTATGTCGAAAGTGCTCGGGAAAATTTTTTTTACCCCCCCCCCCAAAAAAAAAAAAAAAAAAATATATATATATATGTGTGTGTGTGTGTGTGTGTGTGTGATTTGGTGTTATTTTGTACCTCACAAAATAGATTATGCTTTATCAATAATTTGTCAAAAGATCGATTTTCTAGTCAATTCTTTCATCAAACATGCTTAAATGCAGGCGACACAAGTGTTCCGAGGAACACCCACATCTAGTTAATTGCATCATTTCATTATTTGTTGATATTAAATAATTTGCATATCTCAAATGCCATTTAGTCAAATTAAGTAAATATATATATTCCCTCTCTCTGTATCAAATAAATTGAATATATACTAGCTCTTTCTCTTTCATGTGTGTGCATAGAAGTTTGATGTTGATAGCAATTAAGTAAAACATATATGTGAAATTAATTATTTTTATAAGTGTAAGGTAAAAATATATAATGTAAATATTGGTACATAAACCAAATCAAATTGGCAAAAAAATCAGTTAAACTGTATTCACACTTTGATATCGTGATCTTTAACCCTTTCCCTCATATATACTCATTTTGACGCCCTCAATAGGTATCACATAAAGCCTGATCTGCAGAAAACAACAGTTAAACCTTACCAAATTTAATTACAAAATCCTCATTTCCAGACCACTTAGGAGCAGCGAACAGCATAAAACCTGATCAGCCTGCGAGTTACTCGCAGGCTGATCTGGTTTTATGCTGTTCGCATAGGTCTTTTCATGGTGTCCTCTATGAGGGAAAGGGTTAAAAAAAAAAGGCATAATAATTAAGTTTCTGTTTGCCAGTAGGTGACTTGGCATTGCCCAAGCAATGCTTTCAGAATGCTTCTTAATTTTTATAACATGTAATTATTGCCTCCTAATCACATTTACTTAATTTTTATTTCTAATTATTTTAGGGGAAAAATGGCAGTTTTTGGCTAAGGGAAACAATTTGAAAAGGTGATAAATCCTCCCCCCCCCCCCCCTACACAAAAACTCGCAGGCTGATCTGGTTTTATGCTGTTCGCATAGGTCTTTTCATGGTGTCCTCTATGAGGGAAAGGAATAAAAAAAAAATGGCATAATAATTAAGTTTCTGTTTGCCGGAAGGTGACTTAGTATTGCCCAAGCAATGCTTTCAGAATGCTTCTTAATTTTTATAACATGTAATTATTGCCTCCTATCACATTTACTTAATTTTTATTTTTAATTAATTAATGGGGAAAATGGCAGTTTTTGGCTAAGGGAAACAATTTGAAAAGGTGATAAATCCTCCCCCCACCTCCACCTACACAAAAAAACAACCTGTGTTGACAACATTTATATCTTTTTTGAAAGAGTTTGGTTTTATTTTCAGGTTCTGATTATGTGCTGCTGTCATGCTAGAGCCAATGGAAGTCTCATGTGTAATAAAAATCAGGGATAGACAACTGTGAATCATAAGGTGAGCAGCAAAACATTGACAACATATTTCTAGCATTTTAACCTTTAAAGAAAATGAATATAGATTTGGCAAAATTAATGATTAGCCAAATGTCATTGACTTAATGAGCAGAGGAAGATGAAAACATGATTTATATTTGCTGTGCAGACTCAATATGAGCAAACAGAAGAGACCCTGATAAAATAGCTATTGTAAGGAGCATGCTCTGTTTGCCAATGCATTAAAATTAGTGTCCTGGTGATAAGAGCGCCTGTCCCAGAATTGGGAGGTCATGGGTTAGATCTATGACATCTGCACTTGGTACTGGTAAAGCTTGGTACTGGTAAAGCTCCTTTGCTCGGCGCTTAGCATATAAAGGTAGTTCCAGATCTGTCTTTATGGCAAAATAATGTGACTGGTTATGGGATCATGCCACAGGTTGTATATGTCTACGGTGTGATACTGCAGTATGACAGCACTAAATCTTGCTTCAAGTATACATAAATGAATGAGATACTGTTTGTAAGACATTAAACCAAGAAAAAAATCTGTGTCCACATAAAGGGTTAATTTTGACTAATGTTTCAACCCGTCCTTCATTATAATCCAGTTCAATCCCTGTCATTTCTGAACATGTAAATTAATTAATGTAACTCTTAAGGAGACTCATCATATCTTTAACACATAGTATATTTTGTATTCAATATGCATCTTTCACCATTCTCAGTGATTTTCTATAGTTTTCTTTTTTTAACCTGTGCCTTTCATATTCAGAGAAAAATTGGGTATTCAAAAGACATATATAAATGTGTAAAATTAACAAAACACAATTTTACCTTAAGTGTTATATACATAGAAAATTTCAAATCAAAATTGAATTTACAAGATATGGAAAATCAATTCTCAGCTATGGAAACGGTAAAAAGTTGGTAAAATACCAAAAAAAAAAGAATGATAGGGTGCTGTTTGGGGGGGAGGATTCGGAAAAAAAAAGATAGAGTATTTGTCTGCATAAGCCAAATTTAATTTTGTTGGGGATGGGGGATTTGTCCTACGTTCATTGTGTAGTTATGTCTACTGTACCTTTCAGGATGCCGAAAATTAAGAAGAGAAAATCAGTGCTGTCTGTCAGAAAAAAGTACCAATACAAGATGGGAAAGAAAATGGAATTGCCAGAATGCATCGGCACCTACAAGAAACTTGATAGTTTAAATGAGGTATTGGGAGAATATCAATCAGCTCCCGGCCTTAACTCTCTCACACAGACAGATACCGAAAGTGTTCAAACAAAATTCAATGTAGTGACCAAGGGTGTTCAGACTCGGGATATTCCAGATGGAGACCATCTTTATGCATTGAGAGAAGAAAGTGGCAATGAAATAGGTACAAATGAACACGAGTCGTTTTTATATAACAGTACATTACCGGTAATTGAAAAAACTGCAATGGATGAAAAGGATGTGTATATGGAAAATAAGGAAGTTGTTGTGCAGACTCCAGGGTTTAGTAAATTTAAGGAGGATCTGAAACATGAGTTTTGTGTAAAGAACTTTATGTTGAGCACATCTGAAGACAGAGTGAAGTTGTTGAACTTGTATGATCACAGTGATACACCCTCTGTAAAACTGAGTGTAACTATACCCAGTGACTACAGTTGTGACTTGTTTGTCCACAGAAAGAAAGTTCTAAGAACTCATCCTGTATGGGAAGGGCTTCCTGTAGTGTTTGACAGTGTGCACAGTGTATATGAATTATGTGAAAGAATAAAACAGTTCAATGTGTGCACAGGAAACCTAGAGGAGGAATATCACCGGCTTGTCCCAGTTGGCGCAGGGTTGTCAAGCAATACATCACCAGAAATTCTTGCATATCGTGAAGGTGATTTTCAGGCAAAGCATGCAAGTGGTGCAGAATATTCATCCACAATACGGTCTGTGAATTGCCAGCTCTTGACTTTCCGAAATTTCAAATGTGCCCATTGTTGTCAGTATGGTTATTCATTGAAGAAAAGAGTGGTAAGATTAAATGACAGATTAAATTCAGACCGTATGTTCATCCATACTAACTTCAAACACAGAGATATGACTAGACATGAGTTAACCAAAAAACTGTCAGAGCAAAAAGAAGAAATAAAGGATCTTCACCAGCAGGTATGGAAACTTAAAAGGGGATATGAAAAGGAAATCAGTTGAAACTGAATGCAGGTCAGTAACCATGAACATATATATGGCATTGTCTAGTTTGATGGAAAGTTGTCGAGTCAGATTTTGAAAAAAAGTTTCCCGGATAGAAATTGTAGACGACGTCTGTTTTGGGATCAACAACTCCTCCATTCTAAAGAAACTTGACAAACGAAGCATGAGATGGCACATTATGATCATCAGGTGGTGTTTATATACGAGATCTACATCTGAAAAAGTTTATGATGCCATGAAGGAATCAGGATATATCAATCTTCCTTCTAAGAGAACACTTTTTGATTATTCACACTTCCTAAAAAGTGAACTAGTGATACAGAAAGATGTTTTTCAGTTGACAAATTAAGAATCTGAAACATACAAATTGTATGATGCTTCATGGAGATCTTATGTTGGACTCCTTTTTGATGAAATAAAGGTCAAAGAAGACCTGGTCTGTGATGAAATAACAGGGGAACTTATTGGGTACTGCAATCTCAGGGAAATAGGAAATCAAGTGTTAAACTTTGAAAAGAATATGACAGGTTCTAAGCAGAATTTAGCTAAGTATGTTTTAGTTGTTATGCTGCACAGTTTATCCAGCTCCCATTATTTTATTTTATGTGGGTTTGCAATAGAGAGCATAACAGGTGATTACCTCACCGCTATTATATGGAGCACAGTAGAGCTGGGTCGATTTCATCGATGCATTGATATATCGCCATTTTCTGCTCATGATATCTAATCATGATTGTAACCTCAAGAATCGATTCTCAAATGATACTTCAATGGATAACAGTTTTTGGTGTAAACAAGCAAAATTGAATATGTTGCTTGGCCTGCAGCTTATATCTTCAGCATAAAGTGTCTATTTCCGTTGTCGTTACCTTTTGTTGACTAGATTGACTGGTAGACTAGATTTAAAATTAAAAATTAACTTAAAAATGCATTCATCTATCATTTGTCCATGTGTCTAAGCGGCATAGCAACATGGACACTGAAATCTAATTTATAGCAGAAAACAATTGGTTGGCCATGCTAGAACTACATTATTTATATATTATCAAGTATCGTGATACTGTATCGTATTGGGCCTACAATATCATAATACATCGTGTAACAGGTGGTGAAAAAATCATGGCTCGACCGGGACTCAGACCCAGGGCCTCAAGACTACCGTTCCTGCGCTCTACCACTGAGCTATTGAGACACTCATGTCTTATTGCCTATTGATTTATCACCAAATACCTGTACCCGGCTACATGTTCCCCCTCCAAATTTAGAATTCGTCCCGAATTCTTTGAGACAAAGAATATTGTGAAAAGTTCTTGAGGTGCCGAAGCAGTAGCCATATCAAACAGTAGGTTATTTACGTTGGGCGCCAAATGTAACAGGTGGTGAAAAAATCATGGCTCGACCGGGACTCGAACCAAGGGCCTCAAGACTACCGTTCCTGCGCTCTACCACTGAGCTATCGAGACACTCATGTTTATTGCCTATTGATTTATCACCAAATACCTGTACCCGGCTACAATCGTGATACTTTTTAGTTGGTGATACCCAGCCCTAGAGCACAGGTAGTGTAATTGAGACGCAACTTTGGTGGCACGTTTTTGTTTTGTACTTGTGATGGGACATTAGCTAATCGCCACTTTTTCAACATTCACCGTGTTGGACAAGATGAAATTGTTTACAAAACAGTCAATCCCTAGTACAACATGGATGAAAATATATACTTTGTGTCTGATGTTCCCCACCTCCTAAAAACATTGAGAAATAACTTAAGTAACTCATACTCTCACAAGAAAACAGTTGTGGATAAATGGGAAGGATATTTCTTGGTTTCATATTGTAAGCTTTTTTTTTTGAAGAACACTGAATTGAACTTGTGTAATCCTTGCCCTAAACTGAACAAGAAATCATATTGATTTAGTTTCATACAGTTACATGAAAGTGAACCTAGCAGCTTAGGTGTTTAGTTACTGTTGCTAATGCATTGCAAGACCGTTAGACTTGAATGGACCTGAAGTGTTAGAAACAGTTGACTTCCTTAGAATTATGTCTCCGCCCCATATTTATATGGGGGAGATTTTTAACAAGTTTTGTCTTTATCTTGTAATTTTTGTTTTAATTTGAAACCTTTATTTAGGTAATTGTTTTGTTAACCCTTTCCCTCATAGAGGACACCATGAAAAGACCTATGCGAATAGCATAAAACCAGATCAGCCTGCAAGTAACTCACAGGCTGATCAGGTTTTATCTGTTCGCTGCTCCTTAGTGGTCTGGAAATGAGGATTTGGTAAGGTTTAACTGGTTTTCTGCAGATCAGGCTTTATGTGGTACCTACTGAGTGCGTCCAAATGAATCTATATGAGGGAAAGGGTTAATTAAATACCTTTCATTAATACATGAAATATAAAAAAAAATGTATAACACTTTTCCCAACAAGATAGCCACAGGTTGTAAAAACATCAAAAGAAAATCACTACTTCATATTTCCAATTATTTTACTCAAATTTTGAAAGTCATTTGTATGTAAAATAATTTGTCTTGATATTTGTTTTTCATTATGAAAATTAAATTTGTACTTTTGATAAAATTCATAAAAGAGAGAGAGAAAAGTGACACATTAATCAAGGAATTGTGTTTTCAGTTTTATTTTTATACTATGAACATTTTATTAAAGTATGTTGACAGCTAAATCAGTATTATTTTAAAATAGTGAAACTTTGACGTTATGTATTTTAATGTAGAAGTTAGATAAATCATAAAGGTCATGTCATGCGCTGGTGCATTTGTATAAACCTAGCTATGATTTGTAAGTGAAAGATGTAAGTGAAAAAAAATAGTGTTCATGTAAAGAAAATAATTCATATTACATTTATATTTGAATTGATGCCAAAAAAGACACCAGAAATATTTAGTATGTGATATGAAACAAGAGGGCCATGATGGCCCTGAATCGCTCACCTGAGTACCATTGCTTCAACTGATGTCAAGGTCTTTAAACAGACAAGGATTCTGATATAACTTAATCTAAAACATTTTACCCCTGACAATACTACACACCAAATATCTAAGCAATGGGCCATATGGTTTCAGAGAAGACTTGGGCGCAGGGTCATTTATCACCGTAGGGCCAAGACTTTGAAAATCTTTGTAATGAACCATTAGATGCTACTACATACCAAAAATCTTAGCTCTAGGCCTTATTGATTCATAGAAGAAGATTTTTTAAGATTTTCCTATTTAACTCTATGTAAAACAAGTGACCCCTGGTGTGGGGTCATTTATCACCATTGGGCTATGATTTGTACAATCTTGGTAGTGGCCCATAAGATGATGCTACATACCAAATATCTAAGCTCTAGGCCTTATGGATTCATAGAAGAAGATTTTTTAAGATTTTCCTATTTAACTCTGTGTAAAACAAGTGACCCCTGGTGCGGGGTCATTTATCACCATAGGGCTAGGATTTGTACAATCTTGGTAGTGGCCCATAAGATGATGCTTCATACCAAATATCTAAGCTCTAGGCCTTATGCATTCATGGAAGAAGATTTTTTAAGATTTTCCTATATAACTCTATGTAAAACAAGTGACCCCTGGTGCGGGGTCATTTATCACCATAGGGCTAGGATTTGTACAATCTTGGTAGTGGCCCATAAGATGATGCTTCATACCAAATATCTAAGCTCTAGGCCTTATGCATTCATAGAAGAAGATTTTTTAAGATTTTCCTAAATAACTCTATGTAAAACAAGTGACCCCTGGTGCGGGGTCATTTATCACCATTGGGCTATGATTTGTACAATCTTGGTAGTGGCCCATAAGATGATGCTACATACCAAATATCTAAGCTCTAGGCCTTATGGATTCATAGAAGAAGATTTTTTAAGATTTTTCTATATAACTCTATGTAAAACAAGTGACCCCTGGTGCGGGGTCATTTATCACCATAGGGCTAGGATTTGTACAATCTTGGTAGTGGCCCATAAGATGATGCTTCATACCAAATATCTAAGCTCTAGGCCTTATGCATTCATAGAAGAAGATTTTTTAAGATTTTCCTAAATAACTCTATGTAAAACAAGTGACCCCTGGTGCGGGGTCATTTATCACCATTGGGCTATGATTTGTACAATCTTGGTAGTGGCCCATAAGATGATGCTACATACCAAATATCTAAGCTCTAGGCCTTATGGATTCATAGAAGAAGATTTTTTAAGATTTTTCTATATAACTCTATGTAAAACAAGTGACCCCTGGTGCGGGGTCATTTATCACCATAGGGCTATGATTTGTACAATCTTGGTAGTGGCCCATAAGATGATGCTACATACCAAATATCTAAGCTCTAGGCCTTGCAGTTTTGTAGAAGAAGATTTTCAAAGTTTGCATTTTTAAAATCTATTTTTAGCTTCTGTGACCTAATTATGCAATGGACCAGAACCATTTATACAACTTTAGTAGAGCTTCATCCAAGGAACATTCCTGCAAAATATATTTCAAATTGGCCAAGCCGTTTAGGAGGAGATGTTGTTTGAAGCAATTGTTGACGCCGGACGCACGCACGGACGCACGCACTGACGCACGGACGACAGACGACGGACGCCGGACAAAAGGCGATCAGAAAAGCTCACCTTGAGCACGTTGTGCTCATGTGAGCTAAAAATGCATTTTATGTAAAGAGTGATAACACAGTTGTTTCTATTTATAAAGTGCATTTCTTACAGTTCAATTTAAAAAGGTGTATATCTTATAATCCTTTTTAATAAGTATGCACTTGGTACAGTTGTACGGCAGTGGGATGAAGCGTACCATTGTCTGAACATACCATTTCCAAACGAAGCGTACCACCTATATATTTCAGTGTTGATATGATATTCGAATTAGGTAGAGCAACCACTTACAATTTTTACATCAACAACACAGTTATCGAATTAGTAGACTCATTCAAGTACCTTGGCATTCACCTATACAAAAACAACAAATGGAACAGAACACAAAAGAACATTGCATCACAAGCAACACGGGCACTTCATAATCTGTTCATTGTATTCAACCAACTTGACCTTGAAACATCGCAAAAAATAAAATTATTTGATAGCCTGATATCACCAATACTGAACTACGCATCTGGTGTATGGGGGTATTGTGACTCTAAAGACATTGAACTTGTACACACCAAATTTTGCAGAAAAATACTCTATGTAAACAAGAGGGCCATGATGGCCCTGAATCGCTCACCTGAGTACCATTGCTTCAACTGATGTCAAGGTTTTTAAACAGACAAGGATTCTGATATAACTTAATCTAAAACATTTTACCCCTGACAATACTACACACCAAATATCTAAGCAATGGGCCATATGGTTTCAGAGAAAACTTGGGCGCAGGGTCATTTATCACCGTAGGGCCAAGACTTTGAAAATCTTTGTAATGAACCATTAGATGCTACTGCATACCAAAAATCTTAGCTCTAGGCCTTATTGATTCATAGAAGAAGATTTTTTAAGATTTTCCTATTTAACTCTATGTAAAACAAGTGACCCCTGGTGTGGGGTCATTTATCACCATAGGGCTATGATTTGTACAATCTTGGTAGTGGCCCATAAGATGATGCTACATACTAAATATCTAAGCTCTAGGCCTTATGGATTCATAGAAGAAGATTTTTTAAGATTTTCCTATATAACTCTGTGTAAAACAAGTGACCCCTGGTGGGGGGTCATTTATCACCATAAGCTATGATTTGTACAATCTTGGTAGTGGCCCATAAGATGATGCTACATACCAAATATCTAAGCTCTAGGCCTTATGGATTCATAGAAGAAGATTTTTTAAGATTTTTCTATATAACTCTATGTAAAACAAGTGACCCCTGGTGCGGGGTCATTTATCACCATAGGGCTATGATTTGTACAATCTTGGTAGTGGCCCATAAGATGATGCTACATACCAAAAATCAAAAGGCTAGGCCTTGTGGTTTCGGAGAAGAAGATTTTTTCAAGTTTTTCCTATATTAGCCTATGTGAAATCAAGTGACCCCTGGGGCGGGGCCAATTTTTACCCCAGGGTCATAATTTGTACAATCCTGGTAGACAGTCATAAGATCATGCTACATACCAAAAATCAAAAGGCTAGGCCTTGTGGTTTCAGAGAAGAAGATTTTTTAAATTTTCATTTTTAAAATCTATTTTTAGCTCCTGTGACCTAATTATGCAATGGACCAGAACCATTTATACAACTTTAGTAGAGCTTCATCCAAGGAACATTCCTGCAAAATATTTTTCAAATTGGCCAAGCCGTTTAGGAGGAGATGTTGTTTGAAGCAATTGTTGACGCCGGACGCACGGACGGACGCACGGACGACGGACGATGGACGCCGGACAAAAGGCGATCAGAAAAGCTCACCTTGAGCACGTTGTGCTCATGTGAGCTAAAAAGTCTACCCACCTTAATACTTTGTATGGTGAATTAGGTCGTGCTCCCATGCATATTTTAAGGAAAATCACTCTAATAAAATACTGGATAAAAATACTTAAAAGTAAACCAACATCACTTCGTTACAAAACTTACCAAATGTTAAAAGATGACGTAAACTTGGGCTGTACTGACAGTAAAAACTGGGCCTATCAAGTTAAACATATTTTTGACCATATTGGTATGCCATATATATGGATCGCACATGATACTTCTCTTATTGATTTAAAATTAATAAAGAATCGTATACTAGACCATTATCACCAGAGTTGGTATTCGAATATAAATAATACTAAAAAGCTTGACACATATTGTATATTTAAACATCATGCAACAGATTTTATTTTTGAAAATTATCTTGACAAAATAAAAGACAAACGATTTAGAATTGCCCTAACTAAATTTAGAGTTTCATCTCATGACTTACTCATAGAAACTGGAAGATATGACAACACTCCTAGAGACCAACGGCTTTGTAAAAATTGTTCAATGAATATACCTGAAACTGAATACCATTTCTTACTTGTATGCCCCAAATATAGAGAACTAAGATCTTTTTTTTCAAACAATATTTCTGTCACTGGCCAACCCTAAAAAAATTTGAAATTTTAATGAGTAATAAATCAAGTAAAATTAAAGAATCTGTTGCAAAATTTATTTTCTATGCAAATGAGATTAGAATCATAAATAACTAAAACTCATTATTATTATTCAACACTCGTATCATTGAAAACACAATGACTGAAAACACAATGCACATAACATATGCATATCATGTAATCCTGTTGAATAAGTATGCACTTGTATGGTTTGTTTATTCTATTCTTTATTACAGATAAACATGTAACAATAACATACAAGTGAATACAAATAGCACATTTAACGAAATAAGCACATGTATATTTACATATAACAGCACACAATATCTTAAAATAAATTTGATAAAAATACAACATACAAAACATAAAAATAAAAAAAAATGTAAAAAACATGTTTCAGCAGTCTTTAAATATACAATATACATACCGACATACATATAAAATACATCAGGAGTACCATACAATACACTTAATAGTCCTCTCCGTCCTCACCATGGTCCTCTGATGTCGATGGTGTTGGTCCGAGTCCAATCAGGTGGCTGGCCTCCCTCAGCAGTCTTGATGTGGTGAATTGGTTGTCGTCTTCATACTTGTCTTGAACAGTCGTCCATGGATTCTCTTGTAGATTGCCTTCTGTGTCCGTGACAGTAGATTCTCGGAAACCACTCACAGTGATGGTAACGTCTTCTGCGTCGTGTCGCAGTAGGGGAACTAACACATAGAATGGAAGGCTGCTTCCATTCGCTCTGCTGTTGAGATCCCTGTGCCAGCCTGAAAAAAAAGAAAAAGTATTATTAATGTTATTCATTAATAGTATTGTGTAAATAAACAATAAATAGAAATAAATAATTTTTAATGGCAAATCATTTAGTTTGATATTAATGTAGAAATAATAGAAATTACAAGATACTTACCCTCAATATTGTCGTTTGTCCACACAGTTTACCGGAATACCGACCAGTTCTCAGGTTTCCACAGGGTCCCCTCCATCCATGTGGTTTCCACGTAGGACATCAGTCGGTTGATTTCTGCTCTTCCTCCTTGTTCTGCAAGTGCCTTCAGATGTCTAAGGCACCCCTGATATGCTCTGCAGGTACGAAGGGCAGGGCCTTCCTCAGGAACTGGTATGTGTCACCTCCATCGTCATAAGAAGCCTTCAGACCCAAACGCATCCTCTGTGACAATTAGATGCGGCTTCTTTTTCGTTGGTGACAGTTGACGAACAGTCCAGACATATCCAATCCAGCGTGATCAGCTGTCTCTGGAGCTGTCGGTACTGGATGTAGGTGATACCTGAAATTGTAATGAATATTCTTGTATTAAAAAACATAGTTAGCATTTTTTATTTCGCACAAATGAGCTGATACATGTTAAGTAAGAATAAAAAAAATATACAAATGTAATATATCTCAATTTTTTACAAAATTATTTAAAATAATGTAATTTTTAATAATAGAAATTAAATTAGCTATCTTGCTATTGAAAAAATGTACATGCCAGTATTACATTGTCGATGTTGCCAATGTTCGCATTTGTCACACTGTATTGCATGACTTCGTCCAGTGATGTTGATACCACAGTGGATGCAAGGATGTTCCATTTGCAAGAGTTTGAAACGAACATACTGAAAAGACTGCTGAAACGATTTATATACAATCTGTACCTGTTTGAGTGATATGCACACCAAGCTGTGCTAATTGATGAACTCAATTTTATCAATCCTAATTGGTGAGCATCTTGTCATTTAACCCTTTCCCTCATATAGACTCATTTTGACGCACTCAGTAGGTACCACATAAAGCCTGATCTGCAGAAAACCACATTAAACCCCTTTAATTAAACCATTTCCAGACCACTGAGAAAAAAAACCCCTCTATGAGGGAAAGGGTTAAGCTTGTGTATCCAAGCGGAGTTGTTATATACACATGTAACCGTGGTGATAATTAGATGTATCCAAGAGGAGCTGATTAATGAAGACAAAGCGGCAGTTTTATTCGTATTAAGATTTGTTATTGTGCAGAATTCAAAGTGACCTGTATGTCTGTCTTTTTTTTCCATTCATTTTTAAGATGTATTTGATTGAATATATTTGTATTTTATTTAGCATATGAAATCAGTAATCACTCGAGCCGTAATATGAAAGTGTATTTTATTGAATAGACATATTTAACTTTAAAAAAATTATTGTCACTTTAAACTTTATTTAATTTTTTCCAAATTGAGTTTTTTAAAAATATTTCATCTGCTGATATATTTTCGCTGCGTTCATAGATCATACTACTTTTCAAGTATAATGTATTTTTAAACTTTTATATTTTTTTTTATTTGTGTTAAAATAAGTAATAAAATATAGATGGTACGCTTTGTCCTATAAAGTGGTATGCTTCGTCCTGGTACACTTATGCTGTGGTGCACTTCATCTTACAATCCAGTTGTACTTA
>CM037793.1:28609714-28623862 GCA_021229015.1 Solen grandis | reverse complement strand
AATTGTTTCAAACATAAGGTATGTATCTGAAATGCTATGCTTTTGCACACACTGGTGTGTATTTATGAAAGTCAATGGCAATGTATGTTGCCAATTTGCATAAATAGAGTTCAGCTGAATAGAGTTTAATTCTGTATCTAGTGGATATGTCTGTTGTTTCTCTGTATTCAGCCTGTTGCAATGTTTCACTGTGTATTTTAGGTGTTCGACGAGGCAGTCAGGGCAGTGCTGCACCCTCAACCCGTTCGACCTAAAAACAAATCGTGTAGACTTTTATGAAAACGTATTATTTGTGGTGTGTTAACAAAATACACTGTGACTAATGTACGTTAAACAAAGACTTCAACTAATTGTATCAAACAAGACTTGAGTTATGAGAGCTTCACACAACAGTGGCAGGCTGGCTTTGTCAGTGTCAGCAGTGTCACACCACTCATCAACCGTTGTTTGTCCCCACCCCCTACACCCTAAACCCCGCCCAGTCTCCAGTGGACACGGCCAGGATGACGATGTCACGTGCCTGCCAGTCTGTCAGATGATACAACGGGACTGGACAGCTGGACTCTGATATTAACATGTGAATGCTCATGGACCTACAGCCAGTCAGTGTGTTCTCCAGTTTTATTAGGAGCTGTCATGCATATTTTTGCATATTTAACTGTATATGCATATTCATGCATATTTAATGCTGTACATGAATACTCATGCATATGTGTTACTTCACATGCATGAGGTAATTTAAAGCTGCTAATGCCAACTCATTTTTTTTTCTTTTTCAGTCAAATATAAAACTAAAACCTGTAGATTTAGTAAAAAGATGTATGTTTGCTGACAACTGTGCTATAACAAAAAGTGTTTCTGAAAACTTATTTTACTATCCAAAAAAGCATTAATCATGAAAAAACAACAGCATACAAGTTGTTTTAATGGTTGAGTCACATTATGTAATTGCTTATTGTTGAGAGGAGGTCTGTGTGGTATCATTCAAGCTGCGTGGAAACATTTGCATATTAAAAACTGACTGACTGCACTCTGTATATAGTATACCGGCTTTTTGTAAAGCTGAACATGTAGTTGTAATATGGAGATGCCCTCTGCTGTGATCACCCGTAAATGTCTTTTGAAAGTGTCCATATGCATTCTCATTAATTTTTCATTTCAGAAAGGTAATTGCATATACTACTTGGGCTTGGTTAAAACTTTTTTAAAATATTTTTTTGAATACAATCACTTGGTTCTGTTACATAATTATAATTTATTCTGAATTAATGTATTACATGATGAGAGTGTAGAAAAAAAATTGCAAATTCAGTGATTGTTATGTATCAGTATTTCTTTACTTTTTTTTATATATATATATATATATATCTGATTCATTTATAGAAATGATTTTTTAAGCTAACAAGAAAATTTAGCTAACTACCTAAAGACATAATCAGATGTACTTAAAGTTTTGATGATATTTTTTAGGGCTTAGTAATTAATTGTATTTATGTCTAGCCAGTGAGATTGCCAGATAATTGCTGCATGTTTGTAACCACCAAAAGTCATTTTCAAAGTATTTGTAGCATCTCTCTTGTTTTACTATTAACACAGGGTCAGAATGGTACTGATTTTTTTCTCTTTTTCTATGCCTTGTTTTTAAGTTAATGTGCACACATTTATGATATTTTTTAATAATTTTTGATTTGTTAAAAAGTTTGGACCAGTAGAACAGAGAGAGAGAGGTTTTGTTGTATGTAGGTTGTTTATTTGCAAGTGTTCAAACCTCATGATTAATGGTTTGTATCATGTCTGATGATGTGTAGATTTGGGTCTTCTTTTCTTGTTCTCTTTATAAGGGTCACAGCTTCCTGTTAGACCTTTTTTTTTCTAGATCAAACAATAAAAAATATACAGATTTGAATTTAATTCTGGAATATGTCGGTGTTTATTTAAATTGAAATACTTTTCTTGTACATTTTGATTTATTTTGCAATTTAACAATACAGATTTTTGTGTAATCAATTTTTATTGCAAAATGGATAATATTGAAGAGATGCAGTTTTATAGTTGAAAGAAAACCTTGCTTTGAATGAGCTCATTGGATATAACAGTTTCAGTTATTGTATGTTTTACCACAGAAATATAATTGCCAGCCTTGTTAGGATGAGTAACTTGTAAAACCTGAAACTTAGAACGTAACATGTGAAACCTAATGTTTACAGATATATTCAAACTATAATGTTATCCAGTAGCTACACTTGAGTATCTTGTGATAATTGGGTGATCTGTTTACATGAAAGGAACACCTTGGTCTGCTTCTATTAGTCTGATTTACTTTGGGCTGGTTTGTCATACATGGAGTATTTTATCCATGTGTTACTTTTGGTTGTGATAATGTACACCAGTCGATGGTTTGAGAAATACACAGAGAGGTTATGCCATACCCTTGCTTTACTTTGTCATGTGGGCACAATATTGGCATTAAGCCTTGTCCCATTCCCCCTGTATTTGAATAGAATAAATAGTCGCAAATGATGGTATCTTGTTGAAATGTGGAACAATTTTATTACAGTGTAACAAAAGATAGTTTTAGAATTTATACAGAATGGATAGGTGTCAAGTTCATATTTACTGAAAACTGCAAGTCCTAATTTTATAGGAAATGTTGGGCAAACCTCAACACAGTGGTAGTGCAGACTTAGGGAACTCTTTCAGGTATAGCTCTGTTTATGGTTTGTGATTGGAAAAGGTGTTCTTTTTATGGAAGTTCATATTTTACCTACTTATACTTACATTTTTCTGCTGAATTTGATGTGAAAAATGCTTTTATTTAACTCAAATAGAGACACAGAGTATTTCTTCTTCTTTGTTGTGTAGATTTGAAAAAGCTGTATCAAATTTCTATTTTTACATACCATAGCTTAATATCTTTTGCATTTTTTATTAGATTTGATTATATTTTCTCATGATTATGTGAATTTCAATAATGAAAAGCAATTTCTTTAAAGAAAATGTTGTGAAACTTGTGAATTGGAATGTGATAATAAATGGTTAACAGAGTTGGCTTGTACATACTTCCTTATTGTGCATTTAAAAAAATTCTCAGCCTTAAAAATTCAGGGCCATTTCTGATTTTTTTTTTTGAAGGACATAGTTGGCCTAGTTTGTGTTCCTTTATTCATTTTTTTTTTTTAAAAATTGGTCATTTTTTTTTTACATGTTTATACCTAATTTTATTTTTAAGGCCAAATTAAGGTTTTAGGCTGTCTCCATTGGGTTTCTGCTTCTGACATATTTTGTACATATATATCCAGTATATAACGTGTCATGGTTACCTTGTTGGGATACAGTTCTTTTTTGATCAGTTATCATTTATTGCCTTCTATTACTGGACTGTATAGCTGTATAATTTCAGTATATGTTTTGAGCCTGGGTTGATTGACACTCAAGGTCACAAGCTGTTGATTATGTTGCAAGTGTACTTAGGATCGGCCATTTTTTGTTACGAGTGAAGTCTGTCTGTCTATCTGAGTATGTATAGTTGTTCATATATGTGTGTTTGTGTGAGAGAGAAAGAATCATTGCTTCCCATGTCCATGTATGCTTACAGGTATAAGCAAATCCTGGTATCCTTGTGGTTTTTTTTTTATTTTTTTTAATTGAGATCATGTCAGTATTTTTTATTGTGAGAAAATCTGCAGTTTTATTTGTTTTATTTTTTTCCCTTAATTTTGTAAGAATTGTTTGTCAAATGCTTGTTTGTCAGTTACTTTCGATGTTGCCTTGATTTTGGTTCAGGTTTTCTTAAGATCAGTGTATCAGCTATGAACTAGATTGATTTTGTTTGAAATTGTTGTTTCCCCTGCCACATTGTACATATATCTTAGTTTGATCTATAAGAATTCCCTTGGACTATATCCAAAGTACTCTCACAATACCATGGTCGTATATGTTGAAAATATGTGTTTTAGTCCACCCTTGTTACTTTACCTTTTTCATATGGAAGGTATCCAGAAAACTCTACAACCATTTAAAAACCAGGTCAGCTGATATGTTGAAGGCTGATCAGGTTTTACACTGTTGACCTCACATTTTAATACTTTTCGGATTAGATAGTTACACTAACACATGTACAGGTTTTACACTGTATATCTGAAAGACTTTTAAATGGCCTGTCCTTGTGTGAAAATTTTCATCAAGCTAGGATAATGGCTGTGTTAAAAAACACAATAATATATTATGGCAGTAAATAAACTTTTCATATTAAATTAACATTGTTTTTATATTTTATCTGCTCTGAAAATTAATAAATTGCGATATATATCATCAGCATTAATAAGTTTATGACAGTTTGGTCTTCAAGTCTGTTATAGGTCAAACACGGGGCAACACACTTTCAGTTTTTAGACTAAAAACTGCTCTTTTATACCCACCAAAATTTTGAAGCATTTAGTCCCCTAACTTTTTTCAATCGCTAACAAGAGTACAATTCAGTTTTGCATGAACCTTATAAAGAATATATATTGGATTTACAAGAGCTCACAACCTCTGGTCATACAGGGGCCATCAAAGTCCCTTAGTGTTGTTAGTTACAGTTCCCAATGCCCATAAATTGATCTTTAGCTAGTTTCTTTGTCTCATGCCAAGATCACTTCAAGTGGCATGTCAGAAGATCGCCAGGACTTGCAGTTGCTAAATCGCTCCGTCATATCATGATTGCAATTGCCTGTGTTTGATGCAAGGGAGTGGATATTATGTCGTGACAGTATGTGACTTTATTAACACTGTTCCATGGTTGTAGTATTACGTTGCTGTATCATAGCAACCTTGTACCTCTTCTGTTTGCGGACACCAGTGCAATCCATTTTTGTTTTCCTGTACATACGTCTTGCCATCTGAAGGGGTATATGCCCCACTGATTGCTGGTTTGTTAGGGAAGCAAGACTGTCGATCAACTGTTTCTTTATACTGTTGAACCTGTAATAGTGGCCACCTGTATTAGGCGGTCAACCTGTATTTAGCGGTCAACCTGTATTTAGCGGTCAACCTGTATTTAGCGGTCAGTTTTAATATTACCAAACTAACATTTTGTTATGTGTTTAATCTTCATTTAGCGATTACCTCTGTTAAATGGTCATTTTCTTTTGTTCTGACCACTTAAGACAGGTTTGACTGACCGCTTAAAACAGGTTTGACTGTAGTTCTATGTAAACCTTATCCAGTGTGTATCTCAGTCTTATTTGAATACAGTACATTGTATTATTTGGACTTGTTTGTCTCCATACAGTGGTATCAAAGAATTGAAGTTTATTTGGATGATCCATGTTACTTTCACTACACAATTCATGTATGCATGACCTTAACAAGGGTGACCATAGGAAGGTTTGCACCCTACTTTTTGACAAGCCCAGATATATGGGGGTTTTTTTGTACTCAAAGCTTTGTGGAAAAAAAGGAAAGAACTTATTGTATTCTGTGTTTTCATACCTCGGTGAAACAAGTGGAAAGTGATACGTAAACTCTGTATTTTGAATGTCTCAAAAGGGGCATTTTACAGTAAACTTGTTTTTGACACTTGGTACATAGCTTTACTGAATCTTGCATTGCAACTATGGAAATGAAATAGTTAATTCCTGGAACAAATTAATGTATTTGGAAAAGAATATGCAATTATGGAATGCATAAATGAGTTTTATATATTATAACTGTTTTTTGGTTTTAAAAAAGGTCAAGTATACACATTTACATGATGTGTTATTTTTTCTCAAGCAAATCAAATCTGGTGCTAGTGATACAAGTTTTTCTTTCATCCCATTTATTGTGGCAATTTCTTTTTGTCAATCTTTTATGTATGGCAATCTCTAAGATGCAAGTTTTATATTCAAAAAACATTTTCAGCATAGTATTACATTGTGTTTAATGACCTCAATGCAGCTGTATTTTGATGTGTATTTGCTTTTTTAGTCCCACATGTTTCTACCAAAAGGTGCTGGTACCTAAACATATTCTGTCTTAACCCTTTCCCTCATAGAGGAAACCATGAAAAGACCTATGCGAACAGCATAAAACCAGATCAGCCTGCGAGTAACTCGCAGGCTGATCAGGTTTTATGCTGTTCGCTGCTCCTCAGTGGTCTGGAAATGAGGATTTTATAATTAAATTTGGTAAGGTGTAACTGTGGTTTTCTGCAGATCAGGCTTTATGTGGTACCTATTGAGTGCGTCAAAATGAGTCTATATGAGGGAAAGGGTTAATCAGACTTTTTCACTGCTTATACGATAAGCTAGTCATTTTACAGGGTGTTAGATGCAATATCAGTTGATTGGCCATATAATTTTACATGATGTTACAACCTTTTTATGATTTATCTTTCTTTCTTTTTTTCAATGTGTCAATTTTTCTGCTGTATACAACATGCTATTTGTTGTGTTTTTTTTATTTCTTTTATTTAAATAATTGATCACTTGTTTATTCTTTAGAATTAAATTTGTAATGCATTCTCTCAAAATTCAAAGGTTCTGAGGACAGCTTTTATGTGATATGCCTGTCTTGACATATGTGAAATGTGCATTCTTAAATATGTGTTTAAATTCTCCCAAATAAATACCTTAACTCTACTGTTTTGAATTAATACCGAAAAATTTTGACCCCCAGAAAGGAGAGAAGAAATATCATCTGAATTTTTGTGGGGATTTATCATAGGTTGTTCTTTATAATTATACTTTATAAACAAGTCATGTATATTTAGAAATATTGTTTTCAGTTTTTGATGTGAAATATATAAACATCACCTGTAAGCCTTTGTATAAAAGACGGTGTATGTCTTATGATTATATCGGCTGTATTTATAAAACATATATAATTCCAGTTGTTGTACCTGGGCTGTGGTCCAGAAATATTACTTTAATTATGTATACATAGGATATCTTAGCATGTACATTTGTACTCCATGTAACTGTTCAATTAGTCGGCAATTGCGAGCATTGTTAAGAATACACAATAATAATTATGTTCAAACAATATTTATATCATAATCATGAAACACCGATCCCCGGTACATTTTCCTCCTTAAGGTGCTTTTCTGTTTATATTTCCCAGGGAAAAAGATATCAAGTCAGTCTTCTGAACAGTGTTTTTGAAAGAAAATTTTTTTTTTTTTTCTCGATTTATTTTCAATAGCAATATTGGTTATATTAAGAGAACATCACAATTTTGAAGTGAGAGAACAAAAGAAGAAAATTTTGATGTATTTCCAGTCTGTACTATATTCTAAGTTCCAGGACAGCAGAAAAAAACATTCAGCCAGTGTAATTGTTACTGATTTCCTTAAGCTTAACTTACATGTGTTTACTTTTAGTATGTGTAATAGGCCCAGTGTGCTGGAAAATACTGAAATATTAGCTCACTCAGTCTTGAGTCCTTCGCAATTGAGATTCATTCTATATGTACTACTTCTTTTTAGCTTGTCTGTTTAGTCAAGGTATTATCATTCTGGTGTCATCGTTGCCAGTGTCTTCATTGGCATAAACTATTAAACTGTCACCAAATTCATATACTTACTCATTGTCATAAGGGCAACAGTCTCACCAAGGGCCATAACTCTTAGGTTCTTTTTGACCTGAATTTATCTCCTCTTTTTTAAAAGATGTCATTTATAAGTGTATTTTTAAATTTGGGTCAGTAAGTAGGCATGCACAAAACTTTTATCTCAGCGAAAATGTTAAGAATATCTTTCACAGCATATGAGGCCACCCCAGGGATCACTTGATTTTATATAGAACCCTCAAAAGATCTTCTTCTCAGCAACCACAAGGCCTGGAGTTGACTTGTTTGGTGTGAAACATGGACTATTAGACCTTTTCCAAGTTTGTTCAAATCATGGCCCTGGGGTCAAAATTGTCCCCATATTTAGGGTCACTTAATTTTACATAGACTTATATAGGAAAAAAACTAGCAAAATCTTCTTATAGAAAACACAAGGCCTAGAGTTTAGATATTTGGTGAGTAACATGGCCTAATGAACATCTGCCAGTTTTGATCAAATCATGACCCTGGGGACAAAATTGGCCCTGCCCTAGGGGTCACTTGATTTTACATAGATTTGTATAAGAAAACCTTCAAAAAATCTTCTCAGAATTCTCAAAGCCTGGAGTTAAGATGTTTACTTGTGGACCTCAACCAAGTCTGTTCAATTCATGGCCGTGGTGTCAAAACTGACCCCGCCCCATGGGTCACTTGATTTTATGTAGACTTATTAGAGCTATGACCTTCAAAGTTTGGATGGCTGATACAGTTTTTGTGTTGAATTTAGATGATCTTGCTGTACTTCTGCATGGATTATGCATTCAGTATGACTCTTAATACAATAATTGGTACTGAGGGCAATGTTTCTCAGGTGAGCGATTCAGGCCCCTCTTGTTTCTTCTCTGAAGGCATGGAATAAATAAATATACAGAGAGAGCGAGATCATACTTGAGTATTTTCAAGAACACAGGACTTCAACTATTTCTATAGCCATTGTTCAGTTTTTCCCTATAAGTTGTTGTTGCGTATTGTATTCTGTTGCATATTTGTTGTTTCATCATCATCAGCATCATCACAATCATCATCATTTTCATAATCACATGGTTGCGGGTGTGAGGTTTGGGGAGGGAGTACATGTACTGTTATTTATATTTTAATCAATATGTATGTCACCAGGTCATCGCCATTTCTTCAGATATACGGACAGTGGGGCTAGACTTGCTCACTTTGGGTAGATTTATTTACTTCTTAGTAAATAAATAAGTTTAGGAAATAAATTTTTCATTAAAATAAATCAATTTTGTTAATTCACTGACACATAGGTAGATACTATTGTACTACTGGTTAATTTAGATTGATTCTTAAGAGGGATTTTGGAATGAATTACTGTTAGGAAAATGAAGAAAACTTGTAAAAAAAAAAAATCGAGAAAAAAAAAATGAAAAATATTTTTTTGGGGGAAAAAAAAAGAAAATTGCAAATTTTAATGATATTTATACCTTCCAGACCAATGTAAATGTTAATATGCTATGAATAGCTAAATATTAACGAAGTTATTGAATTTTGAGATAAACAATGATTTGCATACTTTTATCAATTTATGGTTTATCAAGGGTTTGGTTAAAAGAGCAGGAGTACAAGTTAGAGTGAAAACTGTACATCTGAAGAAGTAGTGAGGGCCCTTGGTCTGTTTTAATGAGATACCTTGGACAGCTTTTATACCAAAACATGCATAATAAAGTCTTAAAATATACAACAGTCTACTCATGTTGTTTTTAACCCTGTTATTCTGTTTATTCAAACTTACAAGTTTTTAGCTCACCTGGCACAAAGTGCCAAGGTAAGCTTTTGGGACCAGCCTTTGTCCGGCGTCATTAGTCGAAACTACTGATGGGAAAGTGATCAAATTTGGCAAGGCTGTTCCTAAGGTGGTCCCCTATAAAAACTGTTCAAATGGTTTCGGTTTGTTGCATACCTTATTAGGTCACAGGAGCTAAAATTAAAAAATCTTAAAAATTGTCTTCTGTTACATATTTGGTGTGTGGCTTTGTTTAGTAGACCTCTAATCATGACCCTTGGGTCAAAATGGCCCCAACCCAGGGGTCACTTTATTTTACATGGACTTGTATAGGGAAAACTAAAAAAATCTTCTGGTTCAAAAACCACAGGCCTGGAGGTTAGAGTGTAGTGTAACATAGCCGAGTAGACCTTTACCAAATTTGTTCAAATTGTGACCCTTGGGTCAAAATTACCCCACCCCAGGGGTCACCTGACTTTATATGAACTTATATTGGAAAAAATTGAAAATTCTTGTCCAGGAATCACAAGGCCCAAGTTAATATTTGATATGTAACATGGCCATGACATCTACCAAGTCTGTTCACATCATGGCCCTGGGGTCAAAATTGGCCCCACCCCAGGGGTCATTTGATTTTACATAGCCTAACGATACCAGGTGAGCGACCAGGGCCATTATGGCCCTCTTGTTTAACTCTTCACCTCATATAGACATGTTTTGACACCTTTGGCAAGCAGTGTAGACTCACAGTCCCTGGAAGGAGCCATCTGATAAGGGTCTTCTGCTTGCCATACAATATTGTACCAGTCTTGCTGTTTGAGTGGTTTGAGCTTCCGCCCCAGAATTGGGAGGCCATAGGTTCAATCCCTGGGCACCACATACCATGGTAAAAGGCACTCAGCATATAAGGGTAGGTCCAGGACTGGTTGGCACAATGTCAGGATAATGTGAATGCCACATATCTGCCCACTGTGCAAAGCATGATGCTATTGATATTACTACTGGTACATCACTGTCCATGGGTTAAAAAATAGACAAAAAGAAATAAATATACTGAAACATTTTAATTACAGGTCATTATAGCATGCATTCAAAAGAATCAACTAGTCTGTAGAGTTAATAAAACAATACACAAAACTTCATATACCTGTGTTTTATATCTTTCTAAAATAGAGAATTTGTACACCCAGGGAGACTTGTGCCTAAACCATGGTTTGATGTCGTTATACAACACATCTGATACTAAACCAAGGTTAAACATCATTATACAATGTATCGTTTGAAGAAAAAAAACATGAAAAATAATGTATCATTTGAAACTAAACAATGGTTAAATGTCATTATATTATACAACACATATGACTCTAAACCATGGTTAAATGTCATTCCATTATACAAAATATCTGACTCTAAACCATGGTTAAATGTCGTTATATAATGTATAATTTGAAATTCAGTAAAGCCATGGTTAAAATTCATGTTATTATATACTTTGAACTTTATTCAAACCATGGTCAACTGTCATAATACAATGTATCAGCAAACCCTCAAGAATTTGACAGGGTTGAAAACTGAATTTTTCATTTCAATTCTGTTAAAAAAAAATATAGGGACTTTTTCACATACACATAAGTACTGTAAGAAATATGAAAGACAAAAAGCTTATGTGTTTTTGATAACGGACTGATAAAAAGCAAAATGTACTTTTAAAATAAGTTCTTTTGCTAGTAATTCTGATCTTGTGTTAATACATATTATTTAAACTATGACAATAGAAATACATTTGTAACAAACTTCTTTTTTTCACTCAAAAATGTCTTGATCTTAACTGGTTATTTTACAAATTTTATAAAAGAAAAGGAAGATAGAGATTTAGGAAATCTAATCAAATTATTGAAATGTCAATATATTGAGAGAATACTGTCAGCTGTTGGCAAATGGAGTTTTATCTTTAACAGAACATTACCAATCATTCACCTCTTACTTCATCCTCTATACATGCCTAAACTGAATTTCTTTTAAGCCTTTACTAAACAGGAAAAGCAACCAGCATTTTTACAACCCAATCAGCTTGCAAGAAGTGCACACATTGATTAACCTGTTCAAATATTATTTGAAAATGTGAGAACCATCATAATCCTGGTAAGCCCAAACATTCTATCAAGGTTTTGCTGAAAATCATATTTTCTTATTTTTTCATGCAAAGCGAATGTATCCTATTACTATATCCTTAACTGAGTGCAAGAAACTAAAAATTTCCTTACTTGAACTGGAGGTATGGAGCTTAAAAAAATCCTTAAGTTAAACCAACATAACCTGCAGTTTTATCTCCAAAAAGAATTTATTTATTTTTTGCTGGCGTTTACCATCTTTGCGACAATATTAGTCCTATAGCCACACTCAGCTAATTACAGAGCACTGGAGCACCTGGGTGGAACCATCTACCTACACAAGCCAGCTGGAAAGCTTCCTCACAAGAACAATCTGAGTGACAAAACTGGGACTTGAACCAACAGTAGTAACTGGCTCAGTTAGAGTTATAAAGTGACTTAACCCTTTCCCTCATAGAGGAATCCATGAAAAGACCGATACGAACAACAAAAAACCAGATCAGCCTGCGAGTAACTCGCAGGCTGATCAGGTTTTATGCTGTTCGCTGCTCCTCAGTGGTCTGGAAATGAGGACTTTATAATTAAATTTGGTAAGGTTTAACTGTGGTTTTCTGCAGATCAGGCTTTATGTGGTACCTATTGAGTGCGTCAAAATGAGTCTATATGAGGGAAAGGGTTAAACTACTTGGGCCTTGGTGGCCCCTCCACTAGAAAAAGTCTAACATCAATGAAGTTAAGGGTTCAAAGCAAAGAACACCTCACACAAGATCAGTTCACTAGCAGTTAAATAAAATCATGAATATCTCCACTGACTTATATCCAGGTATTGTGTTTTCTAAAATCACTAATAAACCTTGGTACACAACCAACTGAAATGATTAAAACCAAATCAGCTTCACAGTACAAAGAACAGGTTTTATTTAGACCTCCAATTGCTAATCCTTCAAAATTGTGACCTAAACTTTGTGCAAAACTATTGTAACTGCTTCTTTATTTTTATGCAGTTACCATAGTTTTGCACAAAGCCCTCCACAACCTCTTACCTCATGAATATTCATGTACAAATTTATGACTTCATGAATATTAATTTACTTAACTTTAATTTGCAAGAGTGTTCTCTGGAACATGTGATTCCCCTGCTGAAGCATGACGGAAAAAATTGACAGACCGACCGACGACAGAAAAGTGATCCCTGTGTGTCACCTCTGCATACAGCAGGTGACACAACAAAGGATGCTTCTTTACCAGGCTGACTACGAAGAATCTGAACTACAGAAGCAATCTGATCTGGGTCTGCTCTGTTTGCCAATACATCAAAATGTGTCTGTATAAGTTGGAGGGTTACTAAAGTAACTCACAACTGTCTGCTTTAAAAATGTTCCCTAATACGTAAAGAATATGGGGCCTCATTTCACTAAAAAAATGAATTATATCTTCATGAGCATAATTTTAAACATGCAAAATTGCATTTTTTTTTTTTGGGGGGGGGGGGGGGGGGGGGGGGGTCAACTTAACCATATTGTATTGTGAAAATAAAGGCATTAGTAAACATTATTTACACTGGTCACACGATTCCTCAATGTTGCAATTCATTGAATACCGGCGATACAATCCCAACCGCCCTAGATAGTATATCCTATATAATTTCTATGCAATTCCTCAAAGTCGATATAAAATCTTATCTGTATCTCCTTGACAACCATACTCCGGTCCTATGACCACTTGTCCCTGTAATTAACACCTTGGTCGAGATGGTCTTGTATTTGTTTTCACACATCGTCAAACCTCCAGAGAGTACATAGGTACATACATGGGTACATACATGGACATGTAAAACATACTTTTACACCTACTGATCATGTAACAAACTGTGACAGATCTGCAGGATTAATCATTATTTTGTCATTTCAGGAGCTGATTTTGTTTCTGTGCTGTTCTTTTTCTCTGTAATTATTAATTTGGAGAACCATGGCATAATGTTTAGTGTTTATTACAAGAATGTAACAAATACGCAACACCGTCATATACACAAACTCTAACAAAGGGTTTCAAACAAATTATTGGTAAAAAGAAGAACTTATTTCTGACTTTATTCTTACAATGAAAGTTATGATCGTATTATTTTTGTAATGATTAATAAAATTACTATTAAATGTAACAAAATAATTAATGAAAAGACGACGCTAAGGTATCAACAAATATAAATGTATTGAATTTTTACATATAAATGATTCTTCAAGTTTTTTTTGCAGATCCAGCCCGACTTCGAGGAATCACATGACCACTGTAGAACAAAAGACGACTATGATCAAAGTTGATCAAAGTTGATTTAAAACGGGCCCCAGAATATTAACATCTTGTTCAGACAGAGAAGTGCTTTTAGTCTGATCTGGCTTTTCTATGGTACACCCGGATATAAAACAACGCAACAGAGAGGTTCGGACAGAAGCAGAAATCCCTAGTTTGACTAAAATGTTCAGAACAGTTTATGATTTGACCCCTTCTGTATGAATTTGGTCCATGAAGAAGTAAACAGTACATACAATGTGACCCTTGTAAAATTCTAAGCAAGAGCCAACTTAGTCAATAATATACTGACAGCTTTAGTTGAATACACAATTGCGAAAGTCATAATTGTTAAAAAAAAAAAAAAAAAAAAAAAAAATTTACAAAAGCTTACAATTTGTAGAAATTAACAATGGCATTACTGCAAAACCCATGCAGTTCTGT
>CM037793.1:28559614-28609614 GCA_021229015.1 Solen grandis | reverse complement strand
TATATGTAATTTAATATATTGCTGTACGACTCTTATAATTTTTAAAACAAATACATTATCACATTTTGGTTTTCATATCACATTTAGATTCGAAGTACTTGTTGATTTACGTCTCTTTTCGGATTGAAATGGTCTAAAAACAAATATTCGTGAGACATGAGAAACTTGAACTGATTACTCTGCATAAATTTGTCTTATGTAACTACTGATATTAGACTGCAATTAATATATTAGTTTAATACTGTCCAATATTCTATATAACTAATTAACAAAGGATTATGTCACAAACATGTTTTACCACGTGTGTACATCGTTTACACTAATTTCTAGGTCAATGAAAAGCAAGACGAAACTGAAACCATCGTCGGAAACCCACTAGTAACTCATTCCGCCTCTCTGCATGTATGAGAGTGGATCGTTTAAGACAGATGTTTCCGTCTTAAAGGTGTCTCATTATACAAATATAGCTTCTCATCACAGAAAGAACATACAAATACATTACAATCATTATCAGCCAGGAACTGCCTGACTGGCTGATCTAGTGATATACTGGTCACATTCGCCATTTCTTTGACAAAATTTGAGATATAAAGGATTTAAAAATAATTAATATTACCGTCGCGGCCTGCTCCATGGTAGTAATGTCCTTACTCTCTACCGTACTTAAAGCCGGTTTCATGGTGTTTGAGCTTTCGGAAAACCTGCCAAGGCTCCGACTCAACAATCAGGTATCCCCGCTTTTCTTTATTTATATAGACAATGCCAATATATGCTTCCTATTTTTGTTTACATAATTGATGATAGCATCTAGCAAAAAAAAAGAAGACAATGTCGTTACACGAAAACAACAGATGAAATTAAGTGGAATGGCATCAAATTAACAGTAAAATGATTATTTCTGCCTAACCACAACTGGCGGTTTGGCCTACATCCGGTTATGAACTTGTTTTCCGACACTTGAAGCCATTTGTAAACAAATAACTGCTTTTTAAGTTTTTTCGGCGTAGCTGTATAATTTCGATTTCAACTCGCATCTTAAACCAATCAAATGTACGCTAACAGCAGTAAATAATTCTAAGCTGAATAAAAGGACTCCTGTTATTGGTTAACGCATCGTTATGGACTATAAAATTACTGTAAATAAGGGGTGCAGCTTGTATATATCTTTCAGCTTGGTGTTATTACTTTTCTTTTTGATGTAAACATGAAAGTGATTTCAGTAAGTTAAATACAATCCTTTTCCATCAATTGAGGGATGCTACTTTGTGAAAATGATTTAAAACAACAAAAAAGAATCCACCGTGTTATGACATGAAACCCCTTAATTACTATGTATATTGAATTCTTCCAGCCTGCCGAGATGCTCTCATTGAAAATTAATTCGCCAAAACCAAAACAACTATAACGCTTTTATATCATAATTGTCATATGCAATAATGATATGAAAAAATATCAAACAAGCCTATTTACAGATAATATTTTTTGTATTACCGTCTATAAATAAGTATATTTCATAGAAAAAAAATACTGAACTATTTCTAGAGCGTACTAAATTTGTTGTGCGTCGGTCTTTCGCGCGCTTTTCCTGGGAATGTTCTAGAAGACTGGAAATCTCGTTTTTCTTTCATCCTACGCCGAATATCTTTTTTAAAGATATTTCTTGTTTTAAAAATTTAAACAAGTGTGATGGATTGTAAACAATATATTTATGTACATGCATTATTGTCACCTTGATGAAATAGCTCCCCTCCCACCACCACCAAACTGGTCGGCAAAGGTAGATTATTATTAAAGTCCAATTCATAACAAGAAAAATATGGGGTGTAGTTGTTTGCTTGTATGTATGTTTGTTTGTTGAGTTAAACGTCATTTGGAAACTGTGTCTACTTGAAATAGATATAGTGCTGCCACAATGTATCACGCCATAGAGACGTGGTACGACCAGTCACATTATCCTGACACCGGGCCAATCAGTCCTGGAAATATCCTGTATTGGGAGTCAGTCCGAACAGAGATGTGAATTTATTGAAGCTTCGTGGTCTGGACTCTATAATGATTTATCAGTGATTTTCACATTAATATTTGCAAACTGTTATTTCTTATGCAGAGTGTTGTTAGAATTTAAAGCTTATGTAACTATAAAAAAAAAATAAAACACACCAATGGAATTTTAATGCATAACATTATTTGAATACCTATCGTTGTGAGGTAGAAATCTTGTACCTCGGTTTGTATATTTTGGTATTTGGGTCAGGGTTCGGGTTAGGGATACTGTTCGTTGGTAGTGTTTGTGTCTGGTTTTGGGGCTGAAAATACTGTAAGTTGGTTTTAATGTTGGGATACATGCCCAGATAATACATCGGAAAATTTAATTCAATATGAAAACATTCTACATACAGATCGAGGTACAAATGGTAATATTGAGGCATGGGTCACACATGGGATACCTCGTTAAGATAGTAATACATGATTGTGTGTGATGTCGTAGTTGTTGATGAGTTTTATGGAAATAAAATCATATTTTACGTGAAAAGATTGACTTGTGGTTTCACCGTGCATATAAATGGGACGAAGATAATACATGTAGTATGTTTGCATTTCGGCATAACAGATGAGGTAAATGGACATTTCATTTATTTATTTTCATTTATTAGCCGTGATACACCTTGATACATGTACGTGCTTCTTCAGACCATGTCTATTTTTCAGTCTATCTATATTTCAGCTTTCTCATAAGAGTCCACAATGACACTAATTACGATTTAAGATTCAACGGTTAATTCAATCAAATTACATGAACCAAAAACTGTCTAATAAATATTTCATTTTATCAAAAATACGGGAGTATTCCAAATCATTCATTTGTGACAAGGTATGACAAAAAAAAACAACATTTTATTTATTCAATCATAATAAAGATCGCACTTTATTTCATTGGAAAAAATATCGAAGTGACGTAGCTGCTAGTGAAAATATGTATAACATCTTCAGACCATCACTCCGAAATGAGACGTAAGTCTATGTAAATCAAAAAGCAATTCCCGGAAACAGACTAATGTCCAGTCACTGATAGGTCAGTTTAAATCATCGAATTACCGAGTAATGCGCGACCCCCACGCCCACGTGAAATGGTCTACGACCTCAAGAGAATGAAAATGAGAGTGATCCTACAAAGTTTGTCCTCTTTATTATTTGTTATTTCAATATCTTATATCCATACTTTTCTTTCTTGAAGTTATCACCCTCAGTTTTCATTAATTGACAACATTTACTTTTATTCATTTAATCAGGTCTAGTCAATGAAAACCGAATAATAATACTAATAATACTCATAATAGCAATGATGAGTTTGATGAGGATAGTAATAATACATCTTCAGAGTTATCATCATCATCAATGTAGTTAGTATTGAATTAAGATTGTCATTTTTTGTCAAATTCCATGTTTAATTGGCGTAAAATTAAAACACACACTAAGTCTTATAATATTAATTTCTAGGAACAAAACATGTCAATACTTTTAGGTCCTTGGAATAATTTCTAGGAAGGTGTTTCATATTATGTTATTTACGTTAAAGTTCCAGTTCCACGATGGAAGATACTATAAATCGCGATGACCACTTTCATGAAGCTCTCTTTAAATTACCCCTCTTGTAAAAAATGCCCAAAACAGAAATAGAACATATAAGCTCTCCCATGTGACTTAAAAACTAACATGCTACATGAAGCCAATTTATGGACAGATAAGTTTTCATTTCTTAGGATCTTTTTTTCACATTTTTCCGCTCATATGCTTACCCTATAGAATAAGCCATAAAATGATAAAAACGATGAAGTCATGTGTTTTATTTTATTAAGAGTATTACATTATATAATAAAAACAAGTATTAATTTGGTACATTGATAGTGTATACTACTTGAAGCATATAAAATACATAGCCCAATCTAGAGTGATTTCAGTATATATCAAGCGGCAGATATCACGTGGTACAAAAAAATGTTTATATATTCAATGAGTACAAGATATACATTTCAGAGTCAGTTGGAAAAAGAGTTTAGTGAATTAAAACGTTTTTGATAATATAAATTCTGTATTTCTTCCCGATATCAATAATGAATTTTACAATATATAAATCATAAATAAGAAATTAAGAAACAAGAAAATTATATGCTTAGACCAATCGCTTCGCTTTTAAACAAGTATTGAAATAAGGAATAACGATATCACACCCATAAATTGGGAAGTCACGTGGTAAAAAACAGTTTACAATAATCACCTGGTACAAAAATACGTTCGGCTTATTTTTACTGTTTACCTTTAGTTTGCTCACGTGTTACAAAATACACGTTAGTTATTACTTTACAAAACCCCGGTAGTAACGTGGTAGTCACGTGTTTAAATTACAGTTGCCATGTGGTACAAAATACAGTTTACTTACTGTAATAGCCACTAAGTGAAAATACATTTTACTCATTAAAATAATCAAGTGGTGCTACCTTAACTCCTTTTATTAATCAGCGTATCACAAAAATAAGATGGACATATTAAATCAAATTTCTATACACCAGACAGTCTCTGATAGGAAGTAACGATCACAATGACCCAAGAAATTGACAAAATGATATTAAAATGTTTTAATCTCATGACTCCAAAACCAAGGAGGCCTCCTGCAAGGCCGCGTGTTCTCGAAAATGAAAATGGCTCTTAAGTATAATTTTCATACTCAGACTCAAACTATACCCACTAGTTCCAATAGGGATTTGAGTATGGTACATTTGGACCAGAGAACGTATGTAATTATGGTATTTAAGTATGATATTTATACTCAGATTCAAACTCTTCCCACTAGTTCCAGTAGGGATTTGAGTATGACACACAGATTTGGACCAGAGAACGTACTTAATTATGTAATTATGGCATTTAAGTATGATTTTTTTACTCAGATTCAAACTATGCCCACTAGTTCCAATAGGGATTTGAGTTTGATACACAGATTTAGACCAGAGAACGTACTAAATTATGTAATTATGGCATTTAAGTATGATATTTTTACTCAGATTCAAATTATGCCCACTAGTTCCAATAGGGATTTGAGTTTGATACACAGATTTAGACCAGAGAACGTACTAAATTAAATTATGGCATTTAAGTATGATCTTTTTACTCCGATTCTAACTATGCCCACTAGTTCCAATAGGGATTTGAGTGTGATACTCAGATTTAGACCAGAGCTCGTACTTAATTACTTTTTGAAATTATGGCCTAGTTTGATATCGAGAGTTATGTATGAGAAAACCTTGCACTGAAATGACTTGCAGTCAAAAACATGTATCTGTCTTTTTCTGCATGGTTTGAAAATGGCAAAAATGTTTCGCCCAGTCGAGGGATGCTACCAAGATATTGTAAAATTGTACAGAATACAGTTGACATAATACCTACCGTGGTCATGTTGAACAAAATATAGTTTACGTTGTAATATTGATCTGAATATATACAAATATACAAAAATCTGCCTATCTGCTGACCTTGCACTAATTAACACATGCATATGTTTTGAATAACGCTGTCATGGATAACACTATCGAATCCAACTGGTTTTGATAATAATATGAAATTTATCAATTAATTATCGAAAGTAATAGTAATTTATTTCATTGCCATGCTTTGGCTGAAGCTCATTCCACAGTTGCAGCATTTTCCGCAAGAACAACAACAACTTTGTGCTGCTATCGGGGCGTTCCTCTTCACCAGACCACCTTTATTATGCTCGTCTGAAAGGGAAGGGAAAATGTGAACAATTTACTGACAGAAAGTTATAACATAAATATCACTCAATTTAGTAATGAATAATTGTTTGTTTATTGGGGTTAACGTCCAATTTCAGTCATTTGGAGACGATGCCTACTTGAGACAGATATATTGCTGCCATACTGTAGTATCACGTCGTAGACATGTAACATAAAACCACACTCAGTCACATTATCCTTGCACCGGGTCAACCAGTCCTTGAACTACCCTTATATGCTGAGGGCCAAGCAAGCAAGGGCGCTATACCAGTACCATTATTTACGACTTTAGTATTTGCGGCCGGGGATAATATACAATTGTACGCAGTTAGTTTCAATATGTTTTTGAATCTTCTCTTAAAGCACCCAGTGTATTCCCTCCGAGGCACGTTCCTTATCACCTTATCCACGATGGTGGTTGTTGACTCAAAGATGAAATTCCAAGCAGGTTTGTGCTGAACATGCATGTTATATAAAGTCACTATTATCAAAATATTAAATATGAAACATAATGACAAGCAGTTTTGTGCTGAACTTGCATTAAAAATGATCATATTAAATATAACCACGTGACTCGCTAAAAACGATAGCGGGGTTGCCCCAAAAACGCTTTCAGGGGGCGACTCAAAAACATTTAACTATGCTTCATATCATATGGTATATTTCAAAATGTAACTGCAATTCTTTGATTCTAACTTAAGTAAATACTATTTTTGGTGTACTAAAATTACAATATAATAATTCATGTAACTTAACAGAGGTTCTTAATATTTTCAGTATTTGTCCTGACGTAACAATTAAATGATTAGAACTAACTGACCTTCAGTTTCCTGAATTGTCCAGAAAATCTTGTTGAATTTGCACATGTCCCGACTCCTTGGGGACAAGGCCTGGAGAGGGACAGCGATGTCCGTGGTACGGAAGTACTTGTAACGGGTCGGCTGACTCGTGTCCCACTACGAACAGAGATTTTTAATTATTCAATCGGGGATTGGATTGACTAAAATAGACTTTCAATTCTTATTAATATCACACGTCATTAATCTTTGTTCCTGTTACGGAACAGTAAGATTGTATGCATGTATTAAACGTAAATTCGATCTGTCGGGGATGTTCTTGCGATTATCTGTGTTAGGACAGGAAGTTGTTAGTTTACATGTCCTTGTAAATAAGTTAATCAGGTGCTTAATCTGAGAAAAATAGCCGGTGTTTAATAACGGACAATTCTTAAAACAGAACAAAAGTCTTATATACTGTACATAGGTTTTTAATGAGGACGATTTCGGGCAACCACTATAGTGAAATTCATTTTGCTTAAGTTTGGATGGGTTGGAATTTAAACGCCCTGCCCTACGCAAATTTTGTAGAGAGAGAGAGAGAGAGAGAGAGAGAGAGAGAAATACTTACATCAATCTCAGTAAGGTTTGAATACAGTTTAGATGGACTGTCCACTTCTGATGCATTCAGGTTGGTGACGTAACACACGTCAGATCCAGCCAGTTTATGGGTGACCAGCATCTGCAATTTGCATAGTACACATTCTTCAATATGTGATACAATTATGTAGACTTCAGTTCGCAGATTGCTAAAACATTTCTGCCTGTCAACCAATTTTTGTAAACAACACACCATATTGTTACTGCCTGTCGGAATTTCAATACCGGATATCCAAATTCAATGCTTCCGGCGGGCAAGCTATACGCGCACGTGTTTGCTCGTACCATCGTTATACAATAGCTATATATACTTGAATGACGATGTCCTGTTTTGACGTTTTAATAAATTGCATATTTTACATGAATAAGATGCACAACAATATTCTTAATATTATTTATTAATGATATTATGATTGAAGTTGACGGCACTCAACCGACGAAAACTCTGCAACGATGCGTAAACGGGAAATTATCAATGAATCAAATTAATACCTGTAAATAGCTGGACATCGCTATATGATTGAAATACTATCGCAGCGACGGTAAATCCCAATACAACAATACAACAACAACGTTGAATATTACTGAATTACATATTTACATGAATTCTTTTTAATAATATTTGTCTATGATGTTATGATTTAAGTTGTCACGGCACTCAATCGACGAATACACTGCAACGATGCGTAAACGAGCAATTATCAATGAACTTAATAAATACTTTGATTGACATTGTGTGACGTAAGCCAGTGGCACGTTATACCTTAAGCGCAGTAGTTAAAGCACCTTTAGCATGTATTATGTCCAGGTACAAATGGCAAATAAAATCACGTCGTTCGGCCCTGACAATAAAATGATACATTAGCATCAAGATCCATTTGATGTGGAAAATCAATAAAACAGTTCCAAATAATAAGCCACTTGACTTTCTCCTTCACTCTTCCAGTTTTTGCTTAACGCAACAGTGGGGTTCTAAGTGCGTTGGTTATGTTAAATGTTCATTCGTTTAAGGGGAGAGACAATACTGTATAGAGAAAGAAACACGACAATGCTGGCGCTATTCAATAAAAATACCACATGTGACATTAATTTTCAAAACTTACACCAAAGTGTCACTTGTAATAAAGAATTTTAGAATATCAACTACATACCTTTTTTGTATAGATCTATGTGTTCATCCAGATGTTATGCAAAATCAATGTCAGTAAACATTTTAACTTGTAACAGCTTTCAGGAAATTGCAACCATCGAATGTATTATAGTTAAACACACGAAACAAATGCACCTTTACAGTTTTAATTGTGAAAAATTAAGTTCCGCCAACCCATTAATGGCTAGTTTTTTTCCTACCTATTATAACATTGAAGTAATTAAATAGCAAGTAAGTAAATGCATCGAGAAACACCGGAAAAGCCATAGGGACTAAAAAATAAAGGAACGTTTTGCCTTTCTATAAAAGCATGGCTTTCGGAGAGTCTCTCTTTTTAAGGCTCTTTAAGTCATGTTACGAAAGTACCCGAAGATTACCAATTACGTACCGCTTGGAAATCGTACACCGAACGAATGGTTTCTGTCTCGTAATCCTCTTCTGTCTCCGTAACGATGATCCTCTCGTTCACAGCTTGTCCGCTTTCCGTCGTGTACCTCACCCATGTCTCCTGGTAATGGAGGGAAGGAAATAAGATATGTTAGTAAAAGTAGTACCAGTAGCTGTTGTTATTGTGGCTTATGTGTACGTAAGGTCACAAGGGCTCGAAGTTGAATGAGACAAATCATTTCGTACTTAACGGTAAAATTAAAAAAAGGAAGGGGAGGGGGGCACTATTTTCGACTAATTTTTGAATATCACATTTTCTGCAAAATGGTTCATGTGCATTTCAAATGAATAGAAATAAAGAATCGAACATTTTCCCATGTTGTTTTCACTCTAATAAATGACTAACAAGTGTTTTTAATGTCCCAATCTAGCTCGACAACTGCCCGGACCGGTTACTTCCGGTTCCTTTTGCAGTGAATAAAATGTAATAGCTCATTGGTCAATATATTTAAATTGAATATTGTTTAAGCAGGTATATACCTGCTTGTCCGACAATGACTACATTGTGTTCATTTTTAATCGTATTGTTTGTGCTTTTCTGAATTCAATGATGTTTTTCCGGGAAATGTCAGTTTCGTTTACATTTTGACAGACCAATAAAAACTCTTTATATTCACTGCGGAAGAAACCGGAAATAGACTTCCCCGGCTGTTGTCGAGCTCGATCACGATATTATCGTTATCAAAGAAAAACTACCTCAATTACGTTTAGGATTTTTTTTAATTTATGCATTTAAAACACAACCTAGTCCACTTTCAATGATGAATTTGGTTATTAACGTGTTTTTCCAAATTTGTTTTTAATGTAACTATTAAGTATGGAATGGTTTGCCCCATGCAACTTCGAGCCCCTGTGCGTAAGGTTGTGGCTGTGACCACTGTCAAGAGCTAGAAACGTTTGCAACATGGAATGTCGTCAGGAATTAAAGTAAGTTGTAACAACTTTCCTTTCCTTCTACTGATATTAAAATTTAATAACAGGACCACAATTAGCGCTCAGCATTTATACAGGGTAGTTCCAAGACTGTGTAATGTGACTGGGTGTGGTATCCTGTCACATGTCTATGGCGTGAAACCGCAGTTTGGCAGCACTATATATCTCTCAAATAGAAATAGAATCCAAATAACTGAAATACAGTCGGTGGTTCGTTTAACCCAACAAACACAATGACAATGTTGATGCAGATTTGTTTTAGAAGTACTATTATATTTGTTTAAATACATAAATAATTAACACTAATATTATTGATTATTCATTAAAATATATATGATTTTTTTACTGCGAGGCTAAAATATACCTTGATATGTTCTCTATTGAGATACATGCCCAGGTAGAGGGCGCCCACAATCGCCCCGGCCACCAGTGCCAGGGCGGAAACCGCGATGACGCTCTTCACTATCAGTCGGCTATTGGATCTGTTTTCTCTCTTATTGACCTGAAATAAATCACAAATAAGAATGATTATAAATCAAGCACTAACAACGATGAAATAAGACGGTACATCATAAGATATTGCATAGTTTTTTTTTAATGTATTTTAAAATAATCCGTAACTGCATGCATTGTATAAGATATACTATATAATTAGTACAGATGCTGACATGTATGATTTTATGTTAAAGATTTACAGATATATTTTTTTACGATTCATGTCAAATTCGAGGAGGATAAACTAAACCCTCTTTTTCTCAATCACTTCTCTCTCCCTCTGATTTTGTAATCGTACCGTATTTCTTTCTTTTTTTATAATGAAAAGGATAAACAAACAAACGGCAAGACTGTATATACATGTATCATACATTGGTTACATTGTTTTTACACGAGGCCATTTTTCTCTGATCTATCTAGTACACATGAATGAAGGAGATACTACTGAATACCATCTTTTTTGTGAAATGATGCATACAAAAGACAAAGCAAAAAAAACCAAACAAACCAAAAAAAACAAAACAAAAAAAACAAACAAACAAAAAACAAAACAACTGCAAAAACAACAACAACAAAATCAGATATCATGTATATTCCTGATACATAATTCGGATAACAACACACTTTCGGAAAGTAAATCAGCAGTAATCAGCTTCCCTTATGTATCGAACACTTTCCAATCAAATACTTCACAGAAAAGTTCAGTCCAGCCGAGATGTGTTTTCAGTGCAATGCTGCATAGATTGAGGCGTTTCTCACAGTTAAAACATTTTCCTTTTATTGAAATATTAGTCACCACAAAATAATAAGTACGAGGAACACAGGAAGTTTTCATGCTTTCATTTGTGGGAGTAATAGACCATTTCGCCAGAGGATCGGCAATCAATCGAAACACCTCGGGTAATTCCGTAATGTTTTATCATGATGGTTTTTATCACCGAGGTGTTCCGATTGGATTAACCCCCCCCCCAAAACAACAACAACAACAAAAAACCGGGGTATAATTCGCTGATTTAAATTGACCAATCAGTCACTGGGGACAAATCTCAAATGTGTGTTTATTTCCCATTGAACACCATGGAAAGCTGTAACTGTCTTATATATGGATAATGTTTATTGTTGAGTCAACTCTATATATTGTTGCAACTGCTCGATATCAGGACATAGTCGCTCAATATATTCACATTTTCACTTCATATAAAGACAAGAGTACACAATATATCGCCAAAAAAGACTTAATACAAAGTTGTAACGACTCTTTATAAGAACATAATCCATCCATATATAGATAATGCTAACTCAATATATTGCCAAAATTATAAAATCATTTAATAATGTAAATCACTCTATATATTGCTGTATCGTCTCCACATAAGGACATAGTCACTCAATGTATTTACATCTTCACTTTATATAATGCTAAATTTTTTTTTAACAATTCTGTACGACTATATAAGCGGTTGTCACTCATAAAAATTTTTTAAAATTGGGAAATATTTGAGGTTTTCTGTTTCGTTGAAATGGTCTAAAAACAAATATTCGTGAGACATGAGAAACTTGAACTGATTACTCTGCATAAATTTGTCTTATATAACTACTGATATTAGACTGCAATTAACAAATTAGATTAATTCTATCTAATATTCTATATAATAAATTAACAAAGTATTTCACGTGTGTACACGGTTTACACTAATTTCTAGGTCAATGAAAAGCAAGACGAAACTGAAACCATCGTCGCAAACCCACAAGCAACTCATTCCGTCACTCTCCATGTATGAGAGTGGAACGTTAAAGCCATATGTTTCCGCCAAGAAGTGTCTGATTGGCTGATCTAGTGATATACTGTTTGCATTCGCCATTTCTTTGACAAAATTTGAGATATAAAGGATTTTTAAAACATTTAATCTTACCGTCGCGGCCTGCTCCATGGTAGTAATGTCCTTACCCTCTACCGTACTTAAAGTCGGTTTCATGGTGTTCGAGCTTTCGGAAAACCTGCAAAGACACCGACTCAACAATCAGGTATCCCAGCTTTTCCTTGTTTATATAGACAATGCCAATATATGCTTCTTATTTTTTACGTAATTGATGATAGCATCTAGTAAAAAAGACAATGTCTTTCCACGAAAACAACAGCTGAAATTAAGTGGATTGACGTCAAAATTAACAGTAAAATGATTATTTCTGCATAACCACAACCGGCGGTTTGGCCTACATCCGGTTATGGACTTGTTTTCCGAGACTTGAAGCCATTTGTAAAATTTAACTGCTTTTTAACTTTTTTAAACAATTTAAACAAGTGTGATGGATTGTGAACAATATATTTATGTACATTCATTATTGTCACCTTGATGAAATAGCCCCCCTCCCAACACCACCAAACTGGTCGGCAAAGGTAGATTATTATTAAAGTCCAATTTCATACTAAAAATATGGGTGTAGTTGTTTGCTTGTATGTATGTTTGTTTGTTGAGTTAAACTTCATTTGGAAACTGTGTCTACTTGAGATAGATATAGTGCTGCCACACTGTATCACGCCATAGACACGTAGTACGACCAGTCACATTATCCTGACACCGGGCCAATCAGTCCTGGAAATATCCTGTATTGGATATCAGTCCGGACAGACATGTGAATTTATTGTAGCTTTGTGGTCCGGAAAATAAAAGTTAATCAGCACGTCTTTTTGACTCTGTAATGATTTATTAGTGATTTTCATAGTAATATTTGTACACTGTTACTTTTTATGCAGACTGTTGTTAGTATTAAAAGCTTGTGTAACTAGGAAAAAACTTAAAAACACTGCAATGCAATTATAATGCCTTCATTTGAAAACCTATCGTTGTGAGATAGAAATCTCGTACATAGGTTTGTATATTTTGGTATTTGGGTCAGGGTTCGGGTTAGGGATACTGTTCCTTGGTAATGTTTGTGTTTGGTTTTGGGGCTGAATAATACATCGGAAAATACATTTCAATATGATAACATTCTACATACAGATCGAGGTACAAACCGTTATATTGAGGTATGAGTTCCACATGGGATACCTCGTTCACATAGTAATACATGCCGGTGTGTAATATCGTAGTTGTTGATGAGTTTTATGGAAATAAAGCCACATTTTACGTCAAGAGACTGACTTGTGGTTTCACCATGCATATAAATGGGACGAATCTCACGTGAGATGATAGTATATTTGCATTTCAGCATAACAGATGAGTTAAATGGACATTTCATTTATTTATTTTCAACAATTAGCCGAGATACACCTTGATATATGTACGTGCTTCTTCAGACTAT
This sequence comes from Solen grandis, assembly GCA_021229015.1. NCBI lineage: Eukaryota > Metazoa > Mollusca > Bivalvia > Adapedonta > Solenidae > Solen > Solen grandis. The sequence goes on along the minus strand of CM037793.1, from coordinate 28,596,064 downwards.
GTCTATTTTTCAGTCTATCTATATTTCAGTTTTCTTATAAGAGTCCACATGAAACTAATTACGATTCCCCCTGTGAAAAGGTATGTGACCTCAAGAGAATGAAAATTTGATCTTACAAAATATGTCCTCTTTATTTTTCCTTGTTTCAACATCTTATAGCGCCCTTTACTTTGTTTTCTTTCTATCTTATCATTAAAGTTTTCAACCTCAGTTTTCATTAAATTGACAACATTTATTTTTATTCTTTTAATCAGGTCTAGTCAATGAAAACCGAATAATGATAATGATACTAAAAATAACAATGATGACGATAATGATATTAATAATAATACATCTTCAGAGCTATTATCATCATTGTTATAAGGGTTAAATTAAGATTGTCATTCTTTATCAAATATCCTGTTAATTGAAACATACAAAAAGTTTTTAAATTATCACTTTCTAGGAACAAAACATGTCAATAATTTATTTATTTTTGACCTTTGAATAATTTCTAGGAATGTGTTTTACGTTGAAAAGTTCCACGATGGAAGATACTATAAATCGCGAGGGCTACTTTCAGGAAGCTTACTGTAAATTACCTCCCTTGTAAAACAAATGCCCAAAACAGAAATAAACATTTAGAACATATTAGCTCTCACATATAGCTGAAAAACTAACATGCTACATGAAATCATTTTATGGACAGTAAGTTTTCGTACTCAGGATCTTTTAATAAGCAATTAGCATCACATTTTTTCCGCTCATATACTTACCCAATAGAATAAGTCATGAAATGATAAAAAAAACGGTGAAGTCATATGTTTTAATTTATTAAGACAATATTACATTATACAGTAATTAAAACAAGCATTAATGTTGTGTATTGATGGGCTATACTACTTGAAGCATATAAAATACATAGCCCTATCTAGAGTGATTCTCAGTGCATATCAAGCGGCAGATACAATTTGTTTTATATATTCAATGAGTACAAGATATACATTGGCAGAATCAGTTGAAAAAAGAGTTTAGTGAATTAAAACATATCTGATAATATTAGTTTTTTTCCCGATATCAATATTGGATTTTACAATAATAAATCATAGAAATGAGAAAAAAAAATGGGGCCTCTATATACAAACCTTGATCACCTGGTACGTTTGGCTTATTTGTACTGTATACCTTTAGTTTGGCCATGTGCTACAAAATACACTTTATTTATTACTATACGAGTAGTTAAATTACTAGTATACCGGTACTCACGTGTTTAAATTACGGTAGCCATGTAATACAAAATACAGTTTACTCATTAAAATAACCTTAACTTCTTTTATTAATCAGCGTATCACAAAAATAAGATGGACATATTAAATCAAATTTTTACCCGACAGTCTCTGATTGGCGGTTACGATGACAATGACCCAAGAAATTGACAAAAATATGAGTATGATACACAGATTTGGACCCGAGAACGTACTTAATTATGTAACTTTGGCATTTAAGTATGATTTTTATACTCAGATTCAAACTATGCCCACCAGTTCCAATAGGAATTTGAGTATGATACACAGATTTGGACCCGAGAACGTACTTAATTATGTAACTTTGGCATTTAAGTATGATTTTTATACTCAGATTCAAACTATGCCCACCAGTTCCAATAGGAATTTGAGTATGATACACAGATTTGGACCCGAGAACGTACTTAATTATGTAACTTTGGCATTTAAGTATGATTTTTATACTCAGATTCAAACTATGCCCACCAGTTCCAATAGGAATTTGAGTATGATACACAGATTTGGACCCGAGAACGTACTTAATTATGTAACTTTGGCATTTAAGTATGATTTTTATACTCAGATTCAAACTATGCCCACCAGTTCCAATAGGAATTTGAGTATGATACACAGATTTGGACCCGAGAACGTACTTAATTATGTAACTTTGGCATTTAAGTATGATTTTTATACTCAGATTCAAACTATGCCCACCAGTTCCAATAGGAATTTGAGTATGATACACAGATTTGGACCCGAGAACGTACTTAATTATGTAACTTTGGCATTTAAGTATGATTTTTATACTCAGATTCAAACTATGCCCACCAGTTCCAATAGGAATTTGAGTATGATACACAGATTTGGAACCGAGATCGCACCTAATTATGCTATTATGGCACTTAAGTATGATTTGCATACTCAGACTCAAACTATGCCCACCAGTTCCAATAGGAATTTGAGTATGATACACAGATTTGGACCCGAGAACGTACTTAATTATGTAACTTTGGCATTTAAGTATGATTTTTATACTCAGATTCAAACTATGCCCACCAGTTCCCATAGGAATTTGAGTATGATGCACAGATTTGGACCCGAGAACGTACTTAATTATGTAACTATGGCATTTAAGTATGATTTTTATACTCAGATTCAAACTATGCCCACCAGTTCCAATAGGAATTTGAGTATGATACACAGATTTGGAACCGAGATCGCACCTAATTATGCTATTATGGCACTTAAGTATGATTTGCATACTCAGATTCAAACAACGCCCACCAGTTCCAATAGGAATTTGAGTATGATACACATATTTGGACCCGAGATCGCACCTAATTATGTAATTATTGCATTTAAGTATGATTTTTATACTCAGACTCAAACTTTGCCTACTAGTTCCAATAGGGATTTGAGTATGGTACTCATATTTGGGCCCGATATCGTACTAATTACTAGTACGTATTTTCGTGAACACAGACCGGGTGATTGGAATCGAGAGTTATGAATAGGAACCTTGCACTGAAATGATATGCAGTCAAATACACGTGTCTGTCTTTTTCCTGCATCGTCTGAAAATGGCAAAATTATTCGACCAGTCGAGTGTAGGCCAAGTGTCAAGGTGTTTGAAGTCTTTGTGACCATCAAATGGGAACACAAATCTGCATATCTGCTGACCCTGCACTAATCATATTTTGCATAACGTTGTCATGGATATAACAGTTGAATCCGACTGGTTTTGATAATAATATGAAAGTTATAATTTAATTTTGGAAAGTAAAAGTAATTTAATTCATTGTCATTGTCATGCTTTCGCCAAAGCTCATTCCACAGTTGCAGCATTTTCCGCACGAACAACAACAACTTTGTGCTCCCGTCTCGGCGTTCCTCTTCACCAGACCACCTGTATTATGCTCGTCTGAAAAACACACATTTCACACACAAATCATGCTTTTTATTTATCGTGGTGTATTGTGAAGGGAAAATGTGAACAATTTAGTGACAAAAAGTTATATATATATATATATATATATATATATATATATATATATATATATATATATATATATCACTCAATTTAATAATACATAATAGTTTGTTTATTGGGGGTAACGTCCCGTCGGCAATCATTTCAGTCATTTAGAGACGACGCCTTCTTGAGACAGATATAGTGCTGCAACTATGTGACATGATACCACACCCAGTCATAGTCACCTTATCCTGACACCGGCCAAGCAGTCCTGGAATTACCCTTATAGCTAAGTGAGAGAGCTATACCAGTTCCATTTTTACGACTTTGGTTTGTCGCGGCCGGGGATAATATATAATTGTACACAATTAACAGTATGTTTATGATATATTGTAGCGTGAGCTCCCTACTGCAGGAATATTTCTCTCTCTGTCTACCTTTCTCTTTCTCCCTATATCTCTCTCCACACTCTGTCAGGATTTGTGTTGTGATTGTCGAGAAGGGTGATTCAGTAAACATACAGCGGACTTATAAAATACGAGACATCATTAATTAAATACATGTTACTGGTGTAATTCAAATTCGACATGCGGATAACAGGAATTATAAAAGATCCTTATATATTTTCTATATATACAATATATTTTCCCTTAACTTGATAAATATGTATTCTCTTATAATGTTAAAGTTATTATATTTAGTTCCAACTGTATATTCCAAATACTCTTGATAGATATATATTCTCTCATAAAGTTAATGCGGGCGGCTTTCTTTAGTGTGAATCGAGTTTCTGATGTAATGGTCCGAAATGGATAAGCTGTCAACTGCTCGCGTTTCCCTTATTTATACTTTCGCGCGCCGGGATACTATGTGATGAGGTCATACTGAGTCATCTGCCATCTAGCCAATCAGTGTAGGGAATTCCCATAATCGGGGATCCTCCACCAATCAGATGCCGTGCGGAGAAATCCGTAAAATGGGTACTTCCGTCATATAAAATTGCATCTTATGTGCGGAAATCCTTACACATCCACTTATGCACATCCCACAAGTATAATTAACGTGAAGCATCGAAATAAGTCTAACAAAGTATAACCATACCAAACCAAGCGTAAGGTTCATGTAGACTTAAATTTATATGCAAGTTTAAAATAGGAAAATAGTTCCTGGAACACAGGATGTCGCAGAATAAATAAGTGACATTTCCATGTGCCATGTAAAAAAAGTAATGAAACTCGTACAACAAACTGCTTGTTGAATATAAGAACCATGTTAATATACTGAGATTTAATTAAGATAACTTGTTTTGCCATGGCCGTAATTGCCATACTATATTCTTGGAGAAAGGAGATTAGTAATGTAATTTCGCTACCGATGAGATTAAAATACAAGTAAAGAAATTCTCGCATTTGAATATTAAATCACTACAACAGCATCTTTTAATCATGGGATGATAAACAGGTAGAAGAACCTATTACATTAAAATATTATAACGCAAATGAAAAAAAAACTTTGATTCTGATTGGCTAACTACAGTAAAATATTATATTTGGCGTACTCAAAATCATAATACGATCATTCCTATAGCTTAACACTAGTTCTTCATATTTTCAGTATTTGTCCTGACGTACAATTGAATGATTAGAACTAACTGACCTTCAGTTTCCTGAATTGTCCAGAAAATCTTGTTGAACTTGCACATGTCCCGACCCCTTCGGGACAAGGCTTGGAGAGGAACAGCGATGTCCGTGGTACGGAAGTATTTGTAGCGGGTTGGCTGGCTTGTGTCCCACTACGAACAGTGATTTATCAATATTCAGTCGGAAGTTGGATGGACTAAATAGACTTTCAATTCTCATTAAAATCGGAAAACATTAGTCTTTTATCCTGATATAGAACAATAAGATTGTATGCATATATTAAACGTAAATTTGATTTGTCGGAGATGTTCACAGTTAACATGTACTTGTAAATGGGTTTTATCAGGTTGACAGGAATAATAGCAAATCGCCGCTGTTGAATAACCGACAATGCTTAAAACGGCACAAAAGTCTTATATACTATAGGTTTTTACTGAGGACGATTTCGTGCAACCACTATTGGTTATACGTGAAATGCATTTTGCCAATGTCTGGATGGGTTTTGAAGAGAGAGAGAGAGAGAGAGGGGGGGGGAGAGAGAGAGAGAGAGAGAGAAGCTTACATCAATCTCAGTAAGGTTTGAATACAGTTTAGATGGACTGTCCACTTCTGAAGCATTCAGGCTGGTGACGTAACACACGTCAGATCCGGTCAATTTGTGGGTGACCAGCATCTGCAATTTGCATAGTACACATTCTTCAATTTGTGATACAATTATTTAGACTTCAATTCACGGATTGATATAAAGTATTTGCCTGTCAACCATTTTTATGTTGCGCTGTTAACAACACACCATATTATTACTGCCCGTGGGAATTTCAATACCGGATATCCAAATTCAATGCTTCCGGTGGGCAAACCATACTCGCGCGTGTTTGCTCGTACCATCCTCATACAATATCTAAATATGTTTGAATGACGATGGCCTGTCTAGGTGTGTTACGTTGTAATATTACTGAATTACATATTTACATGAATTTTTCTTAAAATTACAGTGGTCACGCGAGATTAGGTAGTTTTGATATCGATTCGAGAATCGCATAGAATATATAGGATATGTTATCTAGGACCAAGGACGGAGTTCGAGAAATCAAAATCGCATGTTTGAAGAATCGCCCATAATTATATAAATAAGAAGGCTTAATCAAGAGACCGGCTTGTAGCTCGAGCCATCGGCGTATTCAATGAATCGCACAATGAGAATCGCGTGACCACTGTATTTATCTACGATGTTATGATTAAAGTTGTCACGGCATTCAATCGACGAATACAGTGCCACGATGCGTAAACGAGAAATTATCAATGAACCAAATTAATACTTTGAATGAAATTGTGTGAATAAAATGATACATTAGCATCAGATCCATTTGATGTGAAATCATAGAACAGTCGAATAACAAGCACACTTGATTTCTCTTCACTGTTCCAGTTATTGCTAAAACGAACAGTGGGTTCTCAGTGCGTTGGTTATGTTAAATGTTCCTTCTTTAAGGGAGACACAATACTGTACAGAGAAAGAAACACGACAATGCTGCCTATAATATAATACCACATGTGACATCAATTTTCAAAACTGACATCAACGTTTCACTTGTAATAAAGAATTTTAGACTATCAACTATATAATTTTTTGTATAGATCTACGTTTTCATCCAGATGTTATGCAAAATTAATGTCAGTAAACACTTTAACCGGTGGCGCTATTCAATAAAAATACCACATGTGACATCAATTTTCAAAATTTACACCAAAGTGTCACTTGTAATAAAGAACTTTAGAATATCAACTATATACCTTCTTTGTATAGATCTATGTTTTTATCCAGATGTTATGCAAAATCAATGCCAGTAAACATTTTAACTTGTAACAGCTTTCAGGAAATTGCAACCATCGAATGCATTATAGTTAAACACACGAAACAAATGCAACTTTCCAGTTTTAATTGTGATAATTAAGTTCTGCCATTACCATTCATGGCATATATTTTTTTCTACCTATTATAAAATTGAAGTAATTGAATAGCAAGTAAGTAAATGCATCTATAAACACCGGAAAATCCATAGGGACTAAAAAATAAAGGAACGTTTGGCCTTTCTACAAAAGCAAGGCATTCGGAGAGTTCTCTCTTTTTAAGGCTCTTTAAGTCATGTTACGAAAGTACCCGAAGATTACCAATTACGTACCGCTTGGAAATCGTACACCGAACGAATGGTTTCTGTCTCGTAATCCTCTTCTGTCTCCGTAACGATGATCCTCTCGTTCACAGCTTGTCCGCTTTCCGTCGTGTACCTCACCCATGTCTCCTGGTAATGGAGGGAAGGAAATAAGCTATGTTAGTAAAAGTAGTACCAGTAGCTGTTGTTATTGTGGCTTATGTGTACGTAAGGTCACAAGGGCTCGAAGTTGAATGAGACAAATCATTTCGTACTTAACGGTAAAATTAAATAAAGGGGGGGGGGGGGGGGGGCACTTTTTCGACTAATTTTTGAATATCACATTTTCTGCAAAATGGTTCATGTGCATTTCAAATGAATAGAAATAAAGAATCGAACAGTTTCCATGTTGTTTTCACTCTAATAAATGACTAACAAGTGTTTTTAATGTCCCAAACTAGCTCGACAACTGCCCGGACCGGTTACTTCCGGTTCCTTTTGCAGTGAATAAAATGTAATAGCTCATTGGTCAATATATTTAAATTGAATATTGTTTAAGCAGGTATATACCTGCTTGTCCGAAAATGACTACATTGTGTTCATTTTTAATCGTATTGTTTGTACTTTTCTGAATTCAATGATGTTTTTCCGGGAAATGTCAGTTTCGTTTACATTTTGACTGACCAATAAAAACTTATCTTTATATTCACTGCGGAAGAAACCGGAAATAGACTTCCCCGGCTGTTGTCGAGCTCGATCACGATATTATCGTTATCAGAGAAAAACTACCTCAATTACGTTTAGGATTTTTTTTTTAATTTATGCATTTAAAACACAACCTAGTCCACTTTCACTGATGAATTTGGTTATTAACGCGTTTTTCCAAATTTATTTTTAATGTTACTATTAAGTATGGAATGGTTTGCCCCATGCAACTTCGAGCCCCTGTGCGTAAGGTTGTTGCTGTGACCACTGTCAAGAGCTAGAAACGTTTGCAACATGGAATGTCGTCAGGAATTAGATTAAGTTGTAACAACTTTCCTTTCCTTCTACTGATATTAAAATTTAATAACAGGACCACAATTAGCGCTCAGCATTTATACAGGGTAGTTCCAAGACTGTGTAATGTGACTGGGTGTGGTATCCTGTCACATGTCTATGGCGTGAAACCGCAGTTTGGCAGCACTATATATCTCTCAAATAGAAATAGAATCCAAATAACTGAAATACAGTCGGTGGTTCGTTTAACCCAACAAACAAACAATGTGATGCAGCATGTTATGAGTGCTGGAGAGTTGCCTGGGTTGTTAAGAAGTAGAGGTAAAATCTAATCTATATAAAAAAGTTAATGTCTTACGAATAAAGATGACATCTAAAATAGATGTAACATTTCCGTGTGAAACGACAAACCTATTATACACGATACGCATTTAAGAGTAAATCAATTAAAATATGATATGTAGACTTTTTTTAACATAATAATACCATTTTTGATTTAAAATTATGTTTACTGCGAGGCTAAAATATACCTTGATATGTTCTCTATTGAGATACATGCCCAGGTAGAGGGCGCCCACAATCGCCCCGGCCACCAGTGCCAGGGCGGAAACCGCGATGACGCTCTTCACTATCAGTCGGCTATTGGATCTGTTTTCTCTCTTATTGACCTGAAATAAATCACAAATAAGAATGATTATAAATCAAGCACTAACAACGATGAAATAAGACGGTACATCATAAGATATTGCATAGTTTTTTTTTAAATGTATTTTAAAATAATCCGTAACTGCATTGTATAAGATATACTATATAATTAGTATAGAAACAGATGCTGACATGTATGATTTTATGTTAAAGATTTACAGATATATTTTTTTACGATTCATGTCAAATTCGATTAGGATAAATTAAACCCTCTTTTTCTCAATCACTTCTCTCTCCCTCTGATTTTGTAATCGTACCGTATTTCTTTCTTTTATTTATAATGAAAAAGATAAACAAACAAACGGCAAGACTGTATATACATGTATCATACATTGGTTACATTGTTTTTACACGAGGCCATTTTTCTCTGATCTATCTAGTACACATGAAAGAAGGAGATACTACTGAATACCATCTTTTTTTTGTGAAATTATGCATACAAAAAACAAAGCAAAAAAAAAAAAAAAAAAAAAGCAAAAAAAAAAAAAAAAAAAAAAAAAAACAACTGCAAAAACAACAACAACAAAATCAGATATCATATATATTCCTGATACATAATTCGGATAACAACACACTTTCGGAAAGTAAATCAGCAGTTATCAGCTTCCCTTATGTATCGAACACTTTCCAATCAAATACTTCACAGAAAAGGTCAGTCCAGCGAATGTGTTTTCAGTGCAATGCTGCATAGATTGAGGCGTTTCTCACAGTTAAAACATTTTCCTTTTATTGAAATATAAGTCACCACAAAATAATAAGTACGAGGAACAGGAAGTTTTCATGCTTTCATTTGTGGGAGTAATAGACCATTTCGCCAGAGGATCGGCAATCAATCGAAACACCTCGGGTAATTCCGTTATGTTTTATCATGATGGTGAAGTTTTTATCACCGAGGTGTTCCGATTGGATTACCCCCCCCCCCCCAAAAAAAAACACACAAAAAAACAACAACAACAACAACAAAACCAACAACAAAAAACCGGGGTATAATTCACTGATTTAAATTGACCAATCAGTCATTGGGGACAAATCTCAAATGTGTGTTTATTTCCCATTGTACACCATGGAAAGCCGTAACTGTCTTACATATGGATAATGTTTATTGTTGAGTCAACTCTATATATTGTTGCAACTACTCGATATCAGGACATAGTCGCTCAATATATTGACATTTTCACTTCATATAAAGACAAGAGTACACAATATATCGCCAAAACGACTCAATACATAGTTGTAACGACTCTTTATAAGAACATAGTCCATCCATATATAGAGAATGCTAATCCAGACTCTATATATTGCTGTATCGTCTCCACATAAGGACATAGTCACTCAATGTATTTACATCTTCACTTTATATAATGCTAAATCGACTCTATAAGTTGTTGCAACGGCTCTATATAAGTGCATTGTCGCTTCATATAACGTCAGGCGGACCCAATATATAGTCAAAGTGTTACTCAATATATTGCTGTAGCGACTCTATATAAGCAGGTTGTCACTCAGTATATTGTGTTTATGAATCAACAATATACATTATCTACATTTTATAAGAACCACGGCTTTTCATATCATCAGCGTTTAGATTAAGAATTCGGGAATTACTTGTTGATTTACGTAGGTTTACGTCTCGTTTCGGATTGAAATGGTCTAAAAACAAATATTCGTGAGGCATGAGAAACTCGAACTGATTACTCTGCATAAATTTGTCTTATGTAACTACTGATATTAGACTGCAATTAACATATTAGATTAATTCTATCTAATATTCTATATAATAAATTAACAAAGGATTTCACGTGTGTACACGGTTTACACTAATTTCTAGGTCAATGAAAAGCAAGACGAAACTGAAACCATCGTCGCAAACCCACTAGCAACTCATTCCGTCACTCTCCATTTATGAGAGTGGAACGTTAAAGACATATGTTTCCGCCAAGAAGTGTCTGATTGGCTGATCTAGTGAGATACTGTTCGCATTCGCCATTTCTTGACACAATTTGAGATATATAGGATTTTTAAAACATTTAATCTTACCGTCGCGGCATGCTCCATGGTAGTAATGTCCTTACCCTCTACCGTATTGAAAGTCGGTTTCATGGTATTCGAGCTTTCGGAAAACCTGCCAAGACACCGACTCAACAATCAGGCATCCCCGCTTTTCTTTATTTATATAGACACTGCCAATATATGCTTCCTATTTTTTACGTAATTGATGATAGCATCTAGTAAAAAAGACAATGTCTTTCCACGAAAACAACAGCTGAAATTAAGTGGATTGACGTCAAAATTAACAGTAAAATGATTATTTCTGCATAACCACAACCGGCGGTTTGGCCTACATCCGGTTATGGAGTTGTTTTCCGAGACTTGAAGCCATTTGTAAAATTTAACTGCTTTTTAACTTTTTTAAACATTTTAAACAAGTGTGATGGATTGTGAACAATATATTTATGTACATGCATTATTGTCACCTTGATGAAATAGCCCCCCCCCCCAACACCACCAAATTGTCGGCAAAGGTAGATTATTATTATAGTCCAATTTCATACTAAAGAAAAATATGGGTATAGTTGTTTGTTTATATGCATGTTTGTTTGTTGAGTTTAACGTCATTTGGAAACTGTCTACTTGAGATAGATATAGTGCTGCCACACTGTATCACGCCAAAGACACGTGGTACGGCCAGTCACATTATCCTGACACCGGGCCAACCAGTCCTGGAAATATCCTGTATTGGATATCAGTCCTTACAGACATGTGAATTTATTGTAGCTTTGTGGTCCGGAAAATAAATCTGTTTGACTCTGTAATGATTTATCAGTGATTTTCATAGTAATATTTGCAAACTGTTATTTCTTATGCAGAGTGTTGTTAGAATTTAAAGCTTATGTAACTATAAAAAAATTAAAACACACCAATGGAATTTTAATGCATAACATTATTTGAATACCTATCGTTGTGAGGTAGAAATTTTGTACCTCGGTTTGTATATTTTGGTATTTGGGTCAGGGTTCGGGTTAGGGATACTGTTCGTTGGTAGTGTTTGTGTCTGGTTTTGGGGCTGAAAATATGGTTTGTTGGTTTCAATGTTGGGGGATACATGCCCAGATAATACATCGGAAAATTTATTTCCATATGAAAACACTCTACATACAGTTCGAGGTACAAATGGTTATACTGAGGCATGAGTCACACATGGGATACCTCGTTAAGATAGTAATACATGCATGTGTGTGATGTCGTAGTTGTTGATGAGTTTTATGGAAATAAAGTCATATTTTACGTCAAGAGATGACTTGTGGTTTCACCGTGCATATAAATGGGACGAAGATAATACATGTAGTATGTTTGCCTTTCGGCAAGAAAGATGAGGTAAATGGACATTTTTTTAAATTTATTTTCAATAATTAGCCGAGATACACCTTGATACATGTACGTGCTTTTTCAGAACATGTCTATTTTTCAGTCTATCTATATTTCAGTTTTCTTATAAGTCCACAATGAAACTAATTACGATTTAAGATACAACGGTTAAATCAATCAAATTACATGAACCAAAAATTTCATTTTCTCAAAAATACGGCAGTATTGCAATACTCATTTGTGACAAGGTATGACAAAATATACATTTTGTTTATTCCATCATAATTAAGATCGCACTTTATTTCATTGAAAAAAAAATCGGAGTGACGTAGCTGCTAGTGAAAATATGTATAACATCTTCAGACCATTTCACTCCGAAATGAGACGTTAATCTATGTAAGATGCTATAAACGCGATGACCACTTTCATGAAGCTCCTTTAAATTACCTCTCTTGTAAAAAATGCCCAAAACAGAAATAGAACATACAAGCTCTCACATGTGACTAAATAACTAACATGCTACATGAAGCCAATTTATGGACAGGTAAGTTTTCAATTCTCAGGATGTTTTTTTCACATTTTCCCGCTCATATGCTTACCCTTTAGAATAAGCCATAAAATGATAACAACGATGAAGTCATGTGTTTTAATTTATTAAGACAATATTACATGATATATTAAAAACAAATATTAATGTGGTACATTGATAGTGTATACTACTTGAAGCATATAAAATACATAGCCCAATCTAGAGTGATTCTCAGTGCATATCAAGCGGCAGATAACACGTGGTTCTAAAAAAAGTTTATATATTCAATGAGTACAAGATATACATTTTCAGAATCAGTTGAAAAAAGAGTTTAGTGAATTAAATCGTTTTTGATAATATTAGTTCTGTATTTCTTCCCGATATCAATAATGAATTTTACAATATATAAATCATAAATAAGACATTTAGAAACAAGAAAGTTACATGCTTAGACCAATCGCTCCGCTTTTAAAAAAAAGTATTGAAATAAGGAATAACGTTATCACACCCATAAATTGGGAAGTCACGTGGTAAAAAACAATTTACAATGATCACCTGGTACAAAAATACGTTCGGCTTATTTTTACTGTATACCTTTAGTTTGCTCACGTGTTACAAAAGACACGTTAGTTATTACTTTACGAGTAGTTAAAATATTACCACGTATACCGGTAGTTACGTGGTAGTCACGTGTTTAAATTACAGTTGCCATGTGGTACAAAATACAGTTTACTTACTGTAATAGCCACTAAGTGAAAATACATTTTACTCATTAAAATAATCAAGTGGTGCTACCTTACTTCTTTTATTAATCAGCGTATCACAAATATAAGATGGACATATTAAATCAAATTTCTACCCGACAGTCTCTGATTGGCGTTTACGATGACAATGACCCAATATATAGACAAAAATAATATAAACAGTTTTTAATCTCATGACTCCAAAACAATGGAGGCCTCCTGCAAGGCCGCGTGTTCTCGAAAATAAAAATGGCTCTTAAGTATGAATTTCATATTCAGATTTAAACTATGTCCACTTGTTGCAATAGGAATTTGAGTATGATACACAGATTTGGACCCAAAAATTTATACTTAGTATTATTATAGTTCGTATTTTCGAAAACACGGGTCCGGGTAACTGGAATTGAGATTTATGTATGAGAAAACCTTGCACTGAAATAACTTTCAGTCAAAAACATGTATCTGTCTTTTTCTGAATCGTCTGAAAATGGCAAAATGTTTCGACCAGTCGAGTGTAGGCCTAGTGATAAGGTGTTTGAAGTCTTTGCGTCCATGGGATGCTACCAAGATATTGTAAAATTGTACAGAATACAGTTGACATGGTACCTACCGTAGTCATGTTAACAAAATATACTTTACGTTGTAGTATTGATCTGAACATATCATATGCATAACGCTGTCATGGATAACATAATCGAATCCAACTGGTTTTGATAATAATATGAAATTTATCAATTAATTATTGAAAATAATAGTAATTTATTTCATTGCCATGCTTTGGCTGAAGCTCATTCCACAGTTGCAGCATCTTCCGCACGAACAACAACAACTTTGTGCTTCTTTAAGGGCCCTCCTCTTCACCAGACCACCTTTATTATGCTCGTCTGAAAGGGAAGGGAAAATGTGAACAATTTACTGACAGAAATTTATAACATAAATATCACTCAATTTTATAATACATAATTGTTTGTTTATTGGGGTTAACGTCCAATTTCAGTCATTTGGAGACAATGCCTACTTTAGACGGATATATTGCTGCCATACTGTAGTATCACGCCGTACACAAGTGGCATAATACCAAACACAGTCACATTATCCTGGCACCGGGCCAACCAGTATTGGAACTACCCTTATATGCTGAACGCCAAGCAAGCTAAGGAGCTATACCAGTACCATTTTTTTTACGACTTTGGTATGTTGAGGCCGGGGATAATATATAATTGTACGCAGTTAGTTTCAATATGTTTTGTAATAATTTTTAAAGCACCCAGTGTATTCCCTTATCCTTATCACCTTATCCACGATGGTGCTTGTTGACTCAAAGATGAAATTCCAAGCAGGTTTGTGCTGAACATGCATGTTATATAATGTCACTATTATCAAAATATTAAACATGAAACATAATGACAAGTAGTTTTGTGCTGAACTTGCATTGAATATAACCATATATGTGACTCGGTAATAACGATAGCGGGGTTGTCCCAAACTTTTCTATCAAAAACGCTTTCAGGGGGCGACTCAAAAAATTGAAACATTCTTTGATTCTGATTACAGTAAATACTATTTCTGGTGTACTCCAAATTACAATATGATAATTATATAACTTAACACAAGTTCTTAATATTTTCAGTATTTGTCCTGACGTAACAATTGAATGATTAGAACTACTGACCTTCAGTTTCCTGAATTGTCCAGAAAATCTTGTTGAACTTGCACATGTCCCGACCCCTTGGGGACAAGGCCTGGAGAGGAACAGCGATGTCCGTGGTACGGAAGTATTTGTAGCGGGTTGGCTGGCTTGTGTCCCACTACGAACAAAGAATTTTTAATTATTCAATCGGGGATTGGAAAGACTAAAATAGAATTTCAATTCTCATTAAAATCACACGTCATTGGTCTTTGTTCGTGTTACGGAACAGTAAGATTGTATGCATGTATTAAACGTAAATTCGATCTGTCGGGGATGTTCCTGCGATTATCTGTCTTAAGACAGAAATTTGCTTGTTAACATGTTCTTGTAAAGGAGTATATTAGATGCTTAATCTGTAGACAGGAATAAGAATAAGTCGCCGCTGTTAAACAACGGACAATTATTAAAACGGCACAAACTTTTTACTGAGGACGATTTCGTGCAACCACTATAGTGAAATTCAGTTTGCTAAAGTTTGGATGGGTTGGAATTTAAACGCTCTTCCCTACGCAAATGTTGTAGAGAGAGAGAGAGAGAGAGAGAGAGAGAGAAAGAGCGAGAGAGAGGAGGGAAAGAGAGAGAGGGGGGATACTTACATCAATCTCGGTAAGGTTTGAATACAGTTTAGATGGACTGTCCACTTCTGATGCATTCAGGTTGGTGACGTAACACACGTCAGATCCGGCCAGTTTATGGGTGACCAGCATCTGCAATTTGCATAGTACACATCCTTCAATATGTGATACAATTATTTAGACTTCAGTTCGCAGAATGATATAGATTTTCCTCTTTTAACCATTTTTTATGTTGCGTTGTTAACAACACACCAGATTATTACTGCCCGTTGGAATTTCAATAACGGATATCCAAATTCAACGCTTCCGGTGGGCAAGCTATACGAGCACGTGTTTGCTCGTACCATCGTTATACAATAGCTAAATATGCTTGAATGGCAATGTCCTGTTTAGGTGTGTGACGTTTTAATAAATTGCATATTTAACATGAATAGGATGCACAACAATCTTCTTAATATTATTCATTTATGATGTTATGATGTTATAAGTTGTCACGGCACTCAACCGACGAAAACTCTGCAACGATACGTAAACGGGCAATTATCAATGAACCTAATAAATACTTTGAATGACATTGTGTGACGTAAGCCAATGGTACGTTATACATTAAGCGCAGTAGTTAAAGCACCTTTAGCATGTATTATGTCCAGGTACACATGGCAAATAAAATCACGTCTTTCAACCATGACAATAAAATGATACATTAGCCACAAGTTCCGTTTGATGTGGAAAATCAATAAAACATTTCCAAATAATAAGCCACTTGACTTTCTCCTTCACTCTTCCAGTTTTTGCTTAACGCAACAGTGGGGTCCTAAGTGCGTTGGTTATGTTAAATGTTCCTTCGTTTAAGGGGAGAGACAATACTGTACAGAGAAAGGAACACGACAATGCTGGCGCTATTAATATAAATACCACATGTGACATCAATTTTCAAAACTGACATCAACGTTTCACTTGTAATAAAGAATTTTAGACTATCAACTATATAAATTTTTGTATAGATCTTTGTTTTCATCCAGATGTTATGCAAAATTAATGTCAGTAAACACTTTAACCGGTAGCAACTTTCAGGAAAACGCAACAATCGAATATATTATAATTAAACACACGAAACAAATGCAACTTTCCAGTTTTAATTGTGAAAATTTAAGTTCCACCACTCCTATTCATGGCTAGTTTTTTCTTTTCTTCTCCCCCTTTTTTATGCAAACCATGTAAACCACTGACTACCTTTTATACCAGTGAAGTAATTGGATAACAAGTAAGTGAATTTAAATGCATCTATAAACACCGGAAAATCCATAGGGAATGAAAAAATATAGGAACGTTTAGCGTTTCTACAAAAGCAAGGCAATCGGAAAGGCTCTCTTTTTAAGGCTATCCATAGTCATTTTACGAAAGTACCCGAAGATTACGTACCGCTTGGAAATCGTACACCGAACGAATGGTCTCCGTCTCGTAATCCTCTTCTGTCTCCGTAACGATGATCCTCTCGTTCACAGCTTGTCCGCTTTCCGTCGTATACCGCACCCATGTCTCCTGGTAATGGAGGGATATAAGCTATATTAGTAAAAGTAGTACCAGTAGCTGTTGTTATTGTGGCTTATGTGTACGTAAGGTTGTTGCTGTGAACATTGTTAAGAGATGGAAACGTTTCCAACACGGAACGTCGACAGGGATTATAAGAAGTTGTAACAACTTGCAATCCTTTTTAGATTTAATAACAGGACCATGCTTAAAACTCAGCATATTAATACAAGGTAGTTCCAGGACTGGCTTGTCCGGTGTCAGGATAATGTGACTGGGTGTGGTATCATGCAGCATGTTGCAGTGTGACAGCACTATAACTCTCTTAAATAGAGATAGCGGATAGTGTCCAAATAAATGAAATACAGTCGTTTGTTCGTTAAACCCAACACACAAACAATAACAGACAGTCTGATGCAGCATGTCATGCTGGAGAGTTGCCTGGGTGGTTGAGAAGTAGAGGTAAAATCTAATCTATACTATGGTGGCATATTTCTGCCAGTCACTTATCCATTTAGTCAACATAGCTAAGTGGGTAAGTGGCTTGCAGAAATTTGCCATCATACTATTTATAAAAAGTTAATATCTTGCGAATAAAGATATCTAGAAGAGATGTAACCTCTCCGTGTGAAACTCCAAACTTATACACGATTCGTATTGAAGTGTTAATCCATTAAACTATGATATGACTTTTTTTTAAACATAATATTAACATTATTCGATTTTAAATTATGGTTACAGCGAGGCTAAAACAATTTTAAATCAGACATTGACAATGAAAAAAAGGCCATTGTTCGAAAGAAGAAAACAAAAGAAAAGAAAAGGTAATGCATTAATTAATATCAAAGTTGTCGTTATTAGGTCGACGAAAATAAGTGAAAGATCTGCCTCCGCAAAATACCTTGATATGTTCTCTACTGAGATACATTCCCAGGTAGAGGGCGCCCACAATTGCCCCGGCCACCAGTGCCAGGGCGAAAACCGCGATGACGCTCTTCACTATCAGTCGGCTATTGGATCTGTTTTCTCTCTTGGTGACCTGAAGTAAACAAAAACAGATGCTGACATGCATGATTTTGTGTTAAAGATTTACAGATTAATTTTTTACGATTTATTTCAAATTCAAGGAGGATAAACTAAACCCTCTTTTTCTCAATCATTTCTCTCTCTCTGTCTCTCTAATCTTCTTATTGTACCGTATTTCTTTATTTATGATTCAAAAGATAAACAAACAAACGACAAGACTGTACATACATGTAACATTAACTGGTTACATTGATTTTGCTGACATAATTTTACACGAGGCCATATTTTTTTTCTGATCTATCTAGAACACATGAATGAAGGAGACACTACTGAATACCCCCTTTTTTGTAAAATGATGCATACAAAAAAACAAAAAACAAACCCTGTCAGAAATCACATATATTCCCGATACATAATTCGGATAACAACACACTTTCGGAAAATCAGCTTCCCTTATTTATCGGAGAAAGGCCGAACACTTTCCAATCCAACACTTCACAGAAAAGGTCAGTCCAGCCGAGATGTGTTTTCAATGCAAAACTGCATATAATGAGGCGTTTCTTACAGTTAAAACATTTTCCTGTTATTGAAATATTAGTCACCACAAAATGATAAGTATGAGGAACACAGGATGCTTTCATGCTTTCATTTGTGGGAGTAATAGACCATTTCGCCAAAGGAACGGCAATCAATCGGAACACCTCGGGTAATTCCGTTATGTTTTATCATGATGGGCAGTTTTTATCACCGAGGTGTTTCGATTGGATCGAAAAGAACCCAGTATAATTCGCTGATTTAATAATGTATAATGGATAATGTATAATGTTGATTCAACTCTATATATTGTTGCAACTACTCGATATCAGGACAAAGTCAATCAATATATTGGCATTTTTATTTATAACATAAAACCCAATGTGTTGTTGCAATATAAGCGTAATATTCTGTAGTCTAATAAGGTTTAACTAATAATTGTGTTTATGAATCAACAATATAGGTTATCTACATTTTATAAGAGTCATGGCTTTTCATATCACCAACTTGTAGAATAAGAATTCGGGAAGTACTTGTTGATTTACGTAGGTTTACGTCTCGTTTCGGATTGAAATGGTCTAAAATCAAATATTCGTGAGACATAAGAAACTTGAACTGATTATTCTGCATATATTTGTCTTATGTAACTACTGATATTAGACTGCAATTAACATATTAGATTAATACTATCCAATATTCTATATAATAAATTAACAAAGGATTATGTCACAAACATGTTTTACCACGTGTACGCCGTTTACACCAATTTCTAGGCCAATGAAAAGCCAGACGAAGCCGAGACCATCGTCGGAAACCCACTAGCAACTCATTCCGTCACTCTCCATGTATGAGAGATGTAGTGGAACGTTAAAGACAGTTGTTTTTCCGTCTTAAAAGGTGTCGCACTATATTCAAATATCTGCATATTGCAGTTCATATCTTATACATTTACATAGGCTAAAGAAACTATTTAGTTTTGATTTTACGTAACGTTCGAAGTATACAAAAACTGTCATCACCTATCTTTCAAAATTTTAAAAAGTAATTGATAAAAAAATAGATATATCATTGGTACGCTACAATAATATTTGATATTATTGTCATATGTAAATTTCAACACCGCATTTGTTCTTAAAGTAATTACGGACAATGTAATTTATGCATCAATCAACTAATTCAAACGTCATCCATATTTGTTAAAATGTGACAGAGCATTTGTTGTGTAATGTTAATACGGTCATTCGGCAAAACCTCTAAACAGATACATTTTATAGCTACTTTGAACACAATTACACGCCTTCTTTTTATGAGAGAATATTTCGATGATTTGCCTGACTCTGTCATAATATAACCCTTTCACAGCATTTCCACCACCCCCACTGGTCATCAGTACTAGCGTTGCGTGTAGATGGTAACTCAGTGACCTTCATAATGTAATACGGAAAATCAATGTCATCGGCAATAACAGCGACAACAACAACTGGCATATTATGTGTAATTTATATATTTATATATTATAAAATTCATATAAATGTACAATCAAACCTGTCTGTAAAGACCATGAATAAGGAAATGAAGAAGTTGTGATTTTGACAGGTGGTCTCTTAATCAGCACGGATTAACTTACCTTGTCAATTTGTTGGGTTTTTTTTTTTCGGGAAGAAAAAATAATAGCATTTTTAGCAGCAGGTTACATAAACATATTAAAGTATATCGGAACATTCTTAGTAAAAAAAATGCGCCAATACATTTCTGAGTAAATAAAATGCGCCAGAACATTCAAAGCAACGCTCAGGACGTTGTCTCTGTTGAAAACGACATGCGGCACTTTCTGTATTACCTGGGAAAAATTCGGCTGCTTTGCTTTGTTGCGATTTTTTTCATTTATGCAAATCAAATTAAAAAAATGTTTACTCAATACCAAAATATTTTTGCAATCAATGACTTGAACTACTGGTGAACTTATCTGCACAGGAAGATAAACGATCAATACTATCAGAAACATTTACATTTTCACATTTGTTGTAATGTAAATAAGAAAATAAATAAAAAATGAAGCTTTTTTTCCAAGATACCCCCATCAGTGAAACCGCCTATTGAATGAATTTTTGCACGTACTTTAACGAAATTATGTTGACGTCTTTATCTATCAATGATTGACGTTAACGACAAACAGTTCTGCGTGTTACAAATTACACTTCAAAAAATCGCTTTATTATGAAATAAATTTAGCCTTGCGCTTATTGAAGAAAAAAAAAAAAACCAATGTTTGTAACCAACCGGCTGTATAGAAAAAGAAGGAAGAAGCAACACCTGCGTAACGTGTCTATACAAATATAAGCTTCTCGTCACAAAAGAACATACAGATAACGAACATTATAAGCATTATCTGGCTGATCTAGTGATACACTGGTCGCATTCGCCATTTCTTTGACACAATTTGAGATATAAAGGATTTAAAAACATTTAAATCTTACCGTCACGGCCTGCTCCATGGTAGTACTGTCCTTACCCTCTACCGCACTAAAAGTCGGTTTCATGGTGTTCGAGCTTTCGGAAAACCTGCCCAGACTACGACTAAACAATCAACGACCCCGCTTTTCTTTATTTTTATAGACAACACCAATAAGTGCTTCCCCATTTTCACGTAATTGACGATAGCATCTAGGAAAAAAGAGGACAATGTCTTTCTACGAAAACAACAGCTGAAATAAAGTGGTTTGACGTCAAAATTAACAGTAAAATGATTATTTCTGCGTAACCACAATCTGCGGTTTGACCTACATCCGGTTGTGGACATCAGAACTAAGCTCCAACTTGTTTTCCGTCACTTAAATTCACTTTCCAAGTAACTGCTTTTTGCCTGTTTTGCCTTGAAGCGCTTAACTTTTTTTTAAAACAATTTAAACAAGTGTGACGGATTGCTAACAACATATTTATGTACATGCATTATTGTCACGGTAGGCCCCCACCACCAAATTGGGCAGCAAACGTAGATTAGAACATTTTGGAAAAAATATAACATCACATACTTTGAAATCATTAAATTTTATGTGACACTAGATTTTGTTGCTTTTGTTTTGGAGGGTCTTATCCACAAATACTGTCTTCTGCGAAAAGGATTTATTTAAAGACAACCATTTTCTTGAACATGACTCAACGAGTAAATGTTATTAAGTTCATTACAAACAATATTTAATGTTAACGCTACGAACTATATAGTGTTAATAATATAGTGTTCTACACACTATATAGTTATGATCACCAGATTATGCTACGTAGTATAGTGTTGACCATGACATCGCACTATATATGCAGAAATGTGTTTATTATAAAAGTGTATTACGTAGTGTTGGTCATAAAAAAGAGCACTACACACTGTAAGGTTTATAACTATAGTTTTGGTCAGCAGAGTATACTACGTACTATCTAATGTTGTTCGTACATTTGTGTTTATCACCAAATTCCGCAGCACACTAAGTATTGATCATCAAATTGCGCTACGCACAAGATACAGTGCTGATCAGCATATTGCGCTACGTACGTATACTTAGGTAAAAGTTACAATGCACATTACTTTACACACAATGGTGTGTTCTTTTGATTGTTTGTATGTTGGGTTTAACGTCCCAGACTATGTCTACTTGAGACAGATATAGTGCTGCCACACTGCAGTATCACGCTGTAGATATGTTGCATGATACCACACCTGACGGCGGACAAACCAGTTCAGGAACTACCCTTATGGTTATGTTGAGCGCCTAGCAAGGGAGTTATACCAGTACCAATTTTTTACGACTTTGGTATGTCGCGGGCGGGGATCAAACCCACAACCTCCCGCTCCTGAGGGCTGAGGATTCAACCATTCAGCCACCGGGGAGGGTCGTTTTCGTTTCATATAGATCTTGTAGTTCATGTATTTCTAAAAAAGAATGGTATATTTTATTGAGCATGAATATGTGTCCGTCATCCTCACTTTATTTATGAACGTAAGTTTTTAATCAAAATAACATTTATTGTCAACTATAGTTTAAAACATTGTATTTCTGTTATCAATTATAGAAATGTGGTTGAACAACAAGTTCTTACAACCAACTTAGATTCCGTTCTTCCTTTACATAAAATATGATACACAAAATAATAAAAGCTGTCATTTAACATAAACTTTAGCCAGTTAGGGAACGAATTATATGTATAATGCACAGTGAAACAATAGAAAACTGATATAATTAAAAAAAAAAAGAATTTAAAAGCAGATAACATGAATAACAAGAAATATCTTTAAAAAAGATATTCGGCGTAGCTAAATAACTGTTTCATGTAAAACAGATTTAAACTATTTATATAAAGTTGGAAACGTTAGCAAAAATGTTTATAAATACCAAGATTATGGAGAATTGTGAAGACTATAAATCAAAACGGATTTAAAAAAAAAAAACCATTAAACATTATGTACTTGCTGTTTTTTGTTGGTTTTTTTTCAAAGTAAAGACAATTCATATGTAACCAAGCGAAACCGAAAGATCGTATATCGCGTATATATCCAATTATTGTTTTAAGATCCGCACAGTAAACTGCAAACTTCTCCGCAGTAGTTACCCCCCCCCCCCCCCTGAAGGTCGAGTCCACTTTTATAAATTAGGGGAAATTGTGGTCTAAAATTAGACATACGCCTGCTTCTTATTTGGTTGTTATAAATTATATTGCAAATACAGCATTCCTAAAATGATATGGATGTGTTAAATTTGCATTACTGTGTTACCTTTCATGTTTAAACTGAAAAAAAAAATGTTATATCAAATAGAAAGATATTTACAACCTGAAACTCCCATTTTAAATTGAAATATCCTAAGAATAAATTGTACAAGCCAATGATAGCATTGCATTTACTCTGGCTTCATTTGCATACCAACATTTGATTGGTTAAAGAAGTAGGTCCAAATCAATTTATACAGCTACGCCGAAAAAATAAAATTTGCAGCCGCAAGCAAAAGATACTTATACACATACAGATACAACTAAGAACATGAAAAAGAAATGAGGAAACCAGAAAGAAAAAGTAAAAAAAAACTATAGTCCTACCACTACCACAAATTGTTTTCTTTTCTATGAAACGTACGTGTTTAAATGATCAAAGTAATTCATCCATCATTAAATTAAAATCACGGTCCTTCAAATGCTTAAGAAGACTTCACTGTAGATGCAAGCACCCAATGGCTTGGAGTTATAGGCTCCTTTGCTCAAAGTCTATAAAGGCTTACATTTACTATATAAGGCATTCTGTTTATAAATATGTGTGTGTGTGTGTGTGTGTGTGTGTGTGTGTCCTCGTGTGTAAATTATTTTTCCACATCATTTGGTATGTTAGAATTTCTGCACATTTATGTAAATTCTAACATCTACTATGTGTAGCGTGCTATACTGACACCCTTGAAAACTAACCGTACAATCACTACTTGGGAAAAAAATAAAAACCGATCTCGAGCTTTCTTAGAATTTGTTTTAAAAGAAATACTTATATTTATTGTTTTCGACAACATGCATGATATGCAGACGAACTTTTATGCGCATTCAACAGGTGCTTTTTCATTAAAACAATAAATCAAACTAAGTTATTCTCCTTGTCTAGACAAAACAGTATTCAAATGAGTGTACTTAATGACGTTTAAACGGAGAGAGAGAAATTTTCTCGCTTCTTCTTTAATGACTGATTGATTAATTCTGAGAGAGAGAGAGAGAGAGAGAGAGAGAGAGAGAGAGTAATCTATGATATACATGAATGTACGGTATATGGAAATGAATCATGTCATCAAGAAGTTTTTTTTTCGTTTTTGAAGGGATATGGTAACGTTGTTCATGCTCTCTGCGGGGTTGGATTTTATATCCGAGCATAGGTTATAGGGTTATTTGCCTAATGTTTAATAATAGCTTGCGAAAATATAAATGATATTAAATATAAACATGTGATAGAAATATATGAGTTTACGAAAATATTAGTTCTAACAAGTAGAAACATGTGATTAAAATGTATCATGTACATATAAATAGCCTTTGTTTGTTTATTTATTTCCTCAAAAGAACAGAATAAAAGATAAAAGAATCATAATTACACATACTTAAAGCACCAAAAGAGAGACCCCTTTTCCCACACAGAACTTAATGTATTTCTGTAATTACTTTACAGTTAAACTTAATTGTTTATTCCTTAAAAAAAGAATAATATATATTTTATAGTACATTGTATTTCTCTGAATTTTTAGAAGATGAAGATCATAATAAATTGTTGTTAGACATGAGGGGGGTTGTGTCTGAACTGAAATACGGTTCGTCGGATGTAACAACATCTGCTTTGCGATTCAAAGCATTTAACGCGAACGGCAGTGTAAGTTTCAGATTCGCAACATGTGACGTAACTGAAGTTGAGGAAGAATCAGCCTTTTTATCAATTGGCTTATTGTTCCTGGATGGTTTTGCTGTATTGAGGGATTTTGTGGCTGAAGAACCATTTATTGTACTTTGCTTACAATTGAAGTGATACTAATGCAAGGTAAGAACATGGTTCCTACCTTATAGGGGTCCTGTCTAGATCATAATTGTACGCTAATTTCTCCGCTTGCTTTTTTGCTGCAGGCAGGGATAATGGCGGACTTTACTCTCCATGCGTTGGACGCATGCGCATAGCGACAACATCACTACACATTCATTCCGGGAGTAGTCCCATCAATAAGCTGCTCGGCGCGACATGATATTTTTGGTACTGGTTGTATCGCCACATAGAAAGTAGAATGATATCACAAATCATGGGTACACAAATGTGGACTAATCTGCAAACTTTATCATACTTATATTCTCCTTCTTACATCATTGTAGTACAGAGAGGCCACTATGAGGCATTTTCACACATGCCAAATTAAATTTTTTTCTGCCTGGAGATGTATCTTAAACTATATGTGCCAGAGTAACACATCTTAAAATAATATTCAGCTGCATGCAATGATTGATATCTACAGCTTTGATTATAGTTCACCCAATATGTGCAGAGTTATAGCCCTTGAATGACTTATAAAATATGTATCTCAGTATACTGCCAACACCCTAGTGTTCTTAAAAAGCATATTCAGCAGCATGCAAAGACAGACAGTAAAAAAAATGGTATAATAAATTTTGCTTTAATCTGTGCTTAGAGCAATATTTAGTTTTTACAAAGTTGTGTGAACATAAATTTCAAGAGGAATGGTTCTTAAGTATTACTAAAAATACTGCCTTTAAGCAAGTGGTATGATACCCACACCCATCCTCATTATCCGGACAAGGGAGTCATTATGGTAACATTTTAACAACTTGAAAATACCCTTATTAAAATAGAAATCATGATAATCAGATTATTTTTTCTTTTAATTTTCAGATCATTCCATGTAGACGGAGTGCATATGTAAAGAAGAGAAGGAGTGGATATTAGCACTTAAATTTGCTCAATATTTGATTTCACATTAGCGTCTTCAAAAATCTTGACCATAGATTCATACACTGGTCTACAGCTCCCTAGAGATCACCCCAAGAATGTTGATATTGGCAATACTTCCTATGGTTAGTGAAATTCAGTTTTGTATGAATTAAATACATGGTGAAATAAGATCATGCCCTGCGCTTGCACATCAGTGTGCTTCTGCTCCATCGCAGATGAACATGTAATTGGGGCTTCTTTTTTTTTTCTTAATCAGACAAGTCTTTTTTATGCAAACTTAGCTTGTATATTATAATACACATAGATGATGGTTCCCGGTTGAACCGATGCGATATTGGTTTGGCGTTAGTTAAAACATTTTTAAATTTAACATTGTTAGGGAAACAAGTTCCTACTTTACTAATCCCTCTCAGTGGTCCTGGAGTTGGACCAGTACTTTGCACCAGGGAAGGTCTTGAAAAGGTCTTGTACCCAGCAGGGTTTGAACTCACAACCTTTTTATTCTGTATGAGATTATTTGTTACCACTGCAGCCTTCTGGACTTCAATTTGGAGTTGGAGTGCCTCTGTTCTTATTCTTATCTGACCAGAGCTATATCTTTAAGTCACACATATCTTAACAAAAATGAATCATAATCCACATGTATATATATATAGGAGTCCTATCATGTTCAGTCCTGTGCTACACTGACATTACATGAAATTTGATATCTGTTGTTGATAATGTCTAAAACACATGGAAAAATGCTTTATCATGATAAGACCAATCAGCAGATAAGTGCAAATAACTGTGTGAAGATTTTGTAAGAAAAATAAAC
The DNA here is from genome assembly GCA_021229015.1 of Solen grandis. Classification (NCBI taxonomy): domain Eukaryota; kingdom Metazoa; phylum Mollusca; class Bivalvia; order Adapedonta; family Solenidae; genus Solen; species Solen grandis. Next base: position 28,569,058 of record CM037793.1, on the reverse strand, counting down.
CTTTTTGTCGAAGTGTATGTGTTGTTTTTTTAAAAAAAATTTCAGTGATAGTTCTAGTTTTATTTTGCTAAGAGGTTAGGTTGTGCTAAGAGATGACATGGTCGTGAAAAACAAAGAGGTGCAATGTTAAGGTGTGGACACCAGTGCCCAAAATGCTTAGGAAGCTAGCGACCAAAATGCTGAGGAAGCTGATGGCCTAGATGCTGAGGTAGCTGATGACCTAGATGCTGAGGAAGCTAGTGACCAAAGTGCTGAGGAAGCTAGTGACAAAAATGCTGAGGAAGCTGATGACCTAGATGCTGAAGTAGCTGATGACCTAGATGCTGTGAAAGCTGATGACCTAGATGCTGTGAAAGCTGATGACCTAGATGCTGAGGAACCTAGTGACCAAAATGCTGAGGAAGCTAGTGACAAAAATGTTGAGGAAGCTTATGACCTAGATGCTGAGGTAGCTGATGACCTAGATGCTGTGAAAGCTGATGATCTAGATGCTGTGAAAGCTGATGACCAAGATGCTGTGAAAGCTCATGACCTAGATACTGAGGAAGCTAGTGACAAAAATGCTAAGGAAGCTAGTGGCAAAAATGTTGAGAAAGCTGATGACCTAGATACTGAGGTAGGCGATGACGTAGATGCTGTGAAAGCTGATGACCTAGATGCTGTGAAAACTGATGACCTAGACGCTGTTAAAGCTGATGACCTAGATGCTGTGAAATCTGATGACCTAGATGCTGAGGACGCTGATGACCTAGATGCTGTGAAAGCATGTGACCTAGATGCTGTGAAAGCATGTGACCTAGATGCTGTGAAAGCATGTGACCTAGATGCTGTGAAAGCTAGTGACCAAAATGCTGAGATAGCTGATGACCTAGATGCTGTGAAAGCTGATGACCTAGATGCTGAGAAAGCTGATGACCTAAAGGCGAGGAAGCTGATGACCTAGATGCTGTGGATGCTGATGACCTATATGCTGTGGAAGCTGATGAGCTAGATGCTGAAGAAGCTGATGAACATGACGTTTCAGTACATTCTGAATCAGCTCGTTGGGAAAGCTTCTCCTCTAAAGCCTTACAACAGATTTTAGCACAGACAATAGTTTTCTCTTTTCTTCAGAATATTGCTATAAAGATACTTTAAAACATTGTTTGGTACCTGGAATCGGAATTTCTGCACAAAAATTAGTGATTAATGTGTATGATTGTGTAGAAGATGTGCTTCTTGTAACACTTCCCTGGGATCTTTTAATTAAAAAGAGGAAAAAAGTCCAAACTCGAACAGTAATTCTCTTGTGGCTGACATTGAATTACAAGCTGTTTTGTAGCGGGCTGACAGATGACCTAAAGAAAAATAAACCTAATTTTCAGGAGTTGTTGGGTGATGCATTCCTTCAAATTTATAATAATGATGTTAAAACTCCCTTGCATGTATGTGCTGCTGATAGGGAAGTATTTTTACCTTAATGGGATAGAGTTAAGCCTTCTCTTTTTATCAGTGACTCTGCTGTGCCAAATTGAAAAAGAATCAAAGTGAACAGATCTAAATCATTTAAATGCTAAGTGACAAAGTTTTGAGTTTATAGGAATTACATTAGAGTTATTGTTACTTTTCCTTATCTAAGCAAAACTTGTAAAAGGTATAAGTTGGGCTTTTACAGGTAAGCGTTGGCATCCACATGCAGTGCTCTTGTATCAAGACCCAAGTCAGTGACCACGCTCTTCAGTGCGCATCCAAACCTTTATTAGCACAAATCTGCTTTTCAGGTTGTTCGTCAATAGAGAGAAATTTTATTAAAAAGAAAAAAAGATTTCTTTTTCTCATGCAGCACATTGAAACCACCCGCTACATGTCCAGAAGTAAAAGCGTGTTGTCGATGAATATTTCCAGTTAACCTGTATCGTAAATGATGCTGCCACAGCGAATTCTAAGGGCTTAAATTGTTATTTTGAAGGGCTTCTGAGAAACTAGACTTTTCAAAGTGTTGCATTAGAATTGTGATTAAGTGTAGAGAAGTGATATGTAATTAAGTGTATATGCTTAATAAACATTCGTATTCGTATTCGTATTCGTATAGATGTGTGATTAAGTGTACAGAAGTGTGAAAAGGTGTATAGAGGTGATGTGTGATTAAGTGTACAGAAGTGTGATTAGGTGTATAGAGGTGATGGGTGATTAAGTGTACAGAAGTGTGATTAGGTGTATAGAGGTGATGTGTGATTAAGTGTACAGAAGTGTGATTAGGTGTATATAGGTGATGGGTGATTAAGTATACAAAAGTGTGAAAAGGTGTTTAGATGTGATGTGTGATTAAGTATACAGAAGTGTGATTAGGTGTATAGAGGTGATGGGTGATTAAGTGTACAGAAGTGTGAAAAGGTGTATAGATGTGATGTGTGATTAAGTGTGCAGAAGTGTGATTAGGTGTATAGAGGTGATGGGTGATTAGGTGTACAGAAGTGTGATTAGGTGTATAAAGGTGATGGGTGATTAAGTGTACAGAAGTGTGATTAGATGTATAGAGGTGATGTGTGATTAAGTGTGCAGAAGTGTGATTAGGTGTATATAGGTGATGGGTGATTAAGTGTATAGAAGTGTGATTAGGTGTATAGAGGTGATGTGTGATTAAGTGTACAGAAGTGTGAAAAGGTGTATAGATGTGATGTGTGATTAAGTGTGCAGAAGTGTGATTAGGTGTATAGAGGTGATGGGTGTTTAATTGTACAGAGGTGTGATTAAGTGTATAAAAGTGTGATTAAATGTATAGATTAAGTGTATTAAGTATTAAAAGTGTGATTCAGTGTATACATTGCTACTGCATCAAAATTCTAAAATAAAATATAGTAGCCAAGCATAATTTTTACCATAAATCATGTCATTTGTTCGAAACAGGTGTAACCGTGATTTAAAGTTCATCCTACCAAAAGATGACAAATTATAAAATGATTTATCTCGTTGAAAAAGATCTAGATCATATTTTCTTTTCTTCTTCATAGAAATAGAAATGTCTATGTCTGTAATGTTGTACAGTTTAGATTTAAATAGAAACAAAGATGTTTTTCCCCTGTTAATTTGTTTCACTATGGCCAAATCTGCATCATATTAAAAATGTTGGAATTTCCATTACTTATTATTGATCCACAGTTAAAATCAACACAAATTCAACTTGCGTTTGCATCAAACTGCAAGGATGGTATACATTATGTTGACGCATTGGCAAACATAGCAGACCCAGATCAGTCAGCTCTCAGAAGGAAATCTGGGTCTCATCTGTTTGCTAATACAAAATTGTAGTTTAGATTCTACATAGTCTGCATGGCAAAGAAAACTCTTTTGCAACTTATGCCATTTTGAGTTCTGTAAATTTATATTCATCAAGTCATAATTTCATAAATTTGTGCATGAATATTCATGAAGTAAAGGGTTAAATGAATCGTTTTAATTCCAACTGACTATTCCTGGGGATGTAACAAAATGCATACACCTTGAAAATATGCTTTCCTCTCTTTCTATATAAAAACAATATCAAATCTAAATATTTATATTTTAATATCCATTAATACTGTGTTAGAATTTTGATTTGTTTAATTTCACTGCATTATTCATTTGATATTTTGTTCAAATAAAATTTGTGGACAAAAATAAACATACATGAAGTTGCACTGTATTGATATCTAATCTTGAGTTTGATTTTGTGCCGTTTTAAGAATTAGTGTCGCCAATTTAGAGTGTTCACTCGAGGAGCAGGAGGTCATGGATTCGATCCTCATCTGTGATATACCTAAGTCATAATGAATGGTATTAGTATAGCCCCCTTGCATGATGCCCAGTATATAAGTGTAGTTCCAGGACTAGTTGGCCCAGTGTTAGGATAATGTGACTGGGTGTGGTATCATGCCACATGTCTACGGCGTGATACTACAGTGTGGCAGCATTATATCTGTCTCACGTAGACAAAGTCTCTAAAAGATTGAAATACTGTTGGCGGGACTTTGAACTCAATAATCAAACAGACGAGAATTAGATATTTCTTTCTTCCAGGTTGTTTCATATTATAGTGTGAACACACACACACACACACACACACACACACAGATGTTAAATATTTGGTGTAGGAATGATTACCGGTATTCAGTTAGTCATCAAATCATTGAGGAAGACAGTCTGATTTATCGTCCACAATGATTTCTTATTCGTCAACGAATTAGGCATTTTATGATTTAAGACAACAACAGGTTTTTGGTTGGTAACAACTTAACTGTAAGCTTATTGGATAAATGCTTTCATTTCTGAAGCAATCATCTTCAAACTTCATAGCAATTTCTATGGACATAATTTCCAGGCAAAGATTGATTGTGGCTGATATTGGTCCAAAAGGTCAGATATGGCCCTTGGATTATTGAAATTTACCAGATGTCGTTTTGTTCATGTTCTAGCATATTCATTTCTCATTCAATCTTCTATAATCATTATGAAATTGCAAATGACATAATCTGTTGGCCATGTTTGATTATGGCTGATATTTGTCAAAAAGGTCAGGAGTTTTGGTCCTATAATTAATGAAAAAATGCGAGATTTCACCTGTTTATATGCTAGCTTCAGCATTTAGAAAGCAACGGTCATTATACTTGGAACTTTTGTATTACTTGGAAGGAATGTTAATTAATCTCGTAGTCAAATTTGATTTTGGGTGATATTGGGCCAGCAGGTTAGGAGACGTGGCCCTTGAAATATAAAGATAACAGATTTTACTTTGTTTACACTCTTAGCATCCACATTTATAAAGTAATATTGATCAAACTTATACACTAATCTCTTGACTAAGGTCTTTTATGGCTTGCATGGGACAGATAAATCTAGAATATGGTCCATGAAGCTTTAGATTGTCTTCAGAGCAGTGTTACTCAGTTGAGCGATATAGGACCGTCATGGTACTCTTGTTGTTTTGGGATCTGAAACTGTTTTTAAATTTCTATCCTAGAAAAGAAATGAACGAGTAAATACCACAAATCAAAAAAAAAAAAAAAAAAAAAAGAGAAAAAAAGAAGAAAAAAGTAATCTTAAATGTCCACATTATTTTGTTCACATTGTGTGTATTATATGATCAATTCTATGCAATATCCATAAACCACGAGAACGTCAGTAACAAATCATAACTGTGATCCTGGTTGAATTTGATTTCTGCTTCATGAAATGAATTCAGATGTTTATCATGTATAACGTGTCTGTGTTATTTGTTGGAGCTTAACGTCCCAACGACATAAGCAGACAGTCCCGTCATACTGAAGTACCACACAGTAGTCGTGTGGCATGATACTACACCCAGTCACATTATCCTGACATCGGGCCAACCAGTTCTGGAACTTGTAGATATGCTGAGCGCCAAACAGAGAGCTACCAGTATCAATTATGATCGAACCCACGACCTGAGGCGAATTTCTAACCATTCGACCACCGGAGACAGTACTGGCTTTGAAATATGGTGTCTTTTATCATCGCTGACATTACCTACTTTAATTTTGAAATATTTATCTTGATTCGTTTTAAGCTACGAAGACAACTCATGGTAACATAGATGTATTTGTAGCTTTGGTTCAAGTTCTTTGGTAGCATACATTTGAGCATCGGACAACATTTAGACGAGGAATTATAGTTTTAATTATTTTCTGTCTTATCACTTAGTGATGCTCATTTGAATACGATTGTATCACGGAAATTGAAACTGATTTGAAATGTGTTAATAATTGATGCTGGAGATGACATGTTTAATAAACTGTAGTTAAAAAAAATGAATGCGTGAGCGAGATATTTGAACCATAATCAGCTGCATTTCATAAGTTGTAATTACCTATAAATATACATGTTCATGTCTCATACAGGACTGCTCAAATAGCTCAATTGTATCACTAGCTGGAATTTCACCTGTTCACATATATAGATGTACGTTTGTTCGGTAAGGTAGCTAGAAAATTTGAATATATCGTATTGCAAAGGAAGGTTGTGGGTTCGAATCCAGCTAAGGAATGTTTTAATATTTTGCAAATATTTTGCAAATTGAATATAAATGTAATGATATATTTTCTTAATTTTTTGTAATATCAATTATCTATGTAATACACCATGCATAAATAAGTAAAACTATTGCCATGCAGTAAAGTCTCTTACCGGAAAGGGCTACGAGATAATTTCCATCCGGGTATTTTAGTGAAGGCAATATCCAGGACAGATCTAAGTTCATGGTTGGCTGCTCAACCAACTGTATAAAGTCACTGTTTGAAGCTTCCTTTTCGATAGAGAAGAAACGATTGTGCAAAAAGGGGCATACATTTTTCAATACAAAGAACAGGCTTATTAATGCAACTTGATATGTGATCTGTTGTTGTTGTTGTATTGGGGTTTACCGTAGCTGCGATAGTATTTCAATCATATAGCGACGTCCAGTTAATTACAGGTAGAGGAAGACCCCGAGTACACAGAGGTACCCGGGTAGAACCACCGACCTACCGCAAGCCAGCTGGAAGGCTTCCTCACGATATGTGATCAGTAAGACTTGTATAGTTGTATAGGTTCTGTATAAGTAAAAAGTAACTGGAAAAACTCAAGAGAATAATAAACAATTAACTATATTTTCTAAATAAAAGGGGGTACAGTTTTGTCAATATAAGTATAGTTTGTATAAAGTCTCAATCAAATGCACCGACAGGTTCCAGAAATATTCAAGGAAATAAAGAATTTTTGAAAATTTCCAATGAAAAAAAGGGATAACTTTGTGAAACCAAAGGTCAGAGTTATGGGACATAACATGTAAACTGGCCTTTGAGTCCCAAAACATGTAGCAAGTTTAAAATGGATATAAAAAGGGTTTCAAATGCATTTTGGCAATATTTCAATCCATTTATTGCCATAGCAACCATATTTCTCAACATATGAACATAATAAATGATGTGTATAATCTCTATATTGCTATCAATGTTTTAAGTTTCATGAAAATATTACAAATACTTATTGAATTATCACAGGATCCAGTTTTTGCGGACAGACAGACAGACAGACGGACGGAGGGCAAACCTATAGTCCCCCTGTGAAACGGTAGGGAACTAATAAAACGAGTAAAGTTTGTTGTTCATTTGGTGTTAGTATATCATTGAAAGTAATGCTATGTCAGTCATGTGTTTACGGAAGGTTAAAGCTTGTTTATAACATTGGTTTATTGGCATCGCTTGAAAATTTGATCATCGTTTATTAAATTTACTTTAAAAAACTAATGAAATGCGACATCATCACCTGTTCTGGCAGTGCTATCGGCGCTTTGATTTATTTAGGTTTTTACCTCACGTCATTGGAGACTATGTCTACTTGAGATAGATATAGTGCCGCCGCACTGCAGTATCACGCCGAAACCATCTGGCATGATACTACACCCAGTCACATTATCCTGAAACCAGACCAACGAAAATGACGTCATCCCACTGTCCATTCTTTTGATATTTTTTTTACCAGCTTTACTGATTAAATGAAGGGCACTATTCTATATACTGTTCCCAAGTCTCACCACATCTACGATTATTTGATTCCGAAATCATGTCATCAAAGTATTTTTTCATGCCACTTGAACATTGACCGAATCTATTTTTATCCCAAGATTTATTATTTAACCTCCCTTGTTTTGTATTGGTATAAGACCGGTACCCAAATAAACAAATATTATGTTCGCCCTGCTACACCTAAATGCGAGACATTGTCCTCTCAACAAATGCTGTCGAATGTTGATATTGCACGAGAAGGTACGTTTGTTTTGTTTTTTTTACTATTTTTGAATTATTTTCTTTCTTTAATTTTTGTTTTAAATAGTTAAGAACTGATCCGCCTAATGCTGTATTCAAAACAACGTACTAAATCGTGTTTTTCCAGTTTTATTCTAAATTACATTTTGGCAACCATACATTTTGACAACTTTCGGGTACGCGGTTGCGAGGTGAGCAGTTATATTTTTCTTCTTCTAAAACGATCAACAAAATATGCTTTATAGGCTAAATATAGAAAGCATGCAGCGTGCATTATTTTCTGATATATGTACTGTTCAAAGACCTCATACAAGTTTAAGCGTACCAAAAGTTCTTTCCAGTGATTTTCTTAACTTTGAGGTATAGAGTGAAAGTTGATTTAGGTTTAACCAAAGGGCTCGTGACATTACCAAAATATCTGACGAAAATCAAGCTGTAAATAAGTTCATATTATCATGGGAAATAAAAAATATTTTCATAATTTCTATCTATGACATAACTTTACATGTCATATCACATCTATGCATACATCAACATATATATCGCATTTGAGAGATTCAGTTTTTAAATTTAGCTCTACTGTGAGGCCAGGGCCTCTTTTTTGTTGAATTTGGGACCGATTATGGGCTCCATTCTCCCTAAAATCATATACCCCCCCCCTCCTTGTCAGTGAAAAATTCCCTTTATGAAACAAATAAAAAATATTTAACAATAAATTGTATCTTAGATAAAATGTTTAATAGAAAGTTTGTGACGGTTGCAAAAAAAATATCAATGTTCATGTATTTTAATTTTAATATTACGTTACGAGCCCTTTGGTTTAACCTAAACCAGTTTTCACTCTATACATCAAAATTAAGAAATGCACTGGAAGGAACCTTTAGTAGGCTAAAACATGTGTTAACTTCCATATCTAGCAGCAGATAACAGATTATCAGCTATAAACAAGTCCAGAGTAAAACACTAGAGCGAACTACAGCATTGTAACCTGACACCCTGTCATAAAAAGATACCTAGTGAATCGTGATACACTGAGAGAGCCTATCAGCAGACCTGTATAACTTCACTCCTGCTAATGTATGTTTTTTTTGTTTGTTTTAACGTCCCACCGACAGTATTTCAGTCATTTGGAGACGATGTCTACTTGAGACAGATATAGTGCTGCCACACTGCAGTATCAACCTGTAGACATGTGGCATGATGCCACACCCAGTCACATTATCCTGACACCGGGCCAACCAGTCCTGCAATTACTCTTATATGCTGAGCGCCAAGCAATGGAGCTAAAACAGTACCATTTTTACGACTTTGGTATGTCGCGGCCGGGGACGAACCCACAACCCCCCGCTCCCGAGGCGGACGCTCTAACCGCCTCGGCCACCGGGGACGGTGCTGTATGAAATTAAAGGCCATGACGCCAAGGTTTGTTACGAAACGCATGAAATGAATGAATGAACTTATGAATGAAGGCGTCTTTCCCTGCAATTTCAAGTGTAACCCCCGAAAAAATTATTGTCATAGCCACGGATTACTGTTTCGTATGGTTTCTTGCACTTGATAGGATGTGAATATCATGATGCGGTATCATGCCACATGTCGACGGCGTGATACTACAGTGTGGCAGCTCTATATTATGTCTCAAGTAGACATAGTCTCTAAATGACTG
>CM037793.1:28509514-28559514 GCA_021229015.1 Solen grandis | reverse complement strand
TATCCACTACTGGCAACTTTGAGACACTTGAGTAAACTAAATTTCGAGGGCTCAGTGCAAAAGGGTCTCAACTTGTTCTTTAATACATATAAGTTACTACCCTTTTGCACTGAGCCTACGTAATGCTGAACTTGTTAAGATAAGAACTTGAAAGTTAAATACCTGTCATACCCTAAAAACAAAACACTCTTGAAGTCTTTTATACCAGTTTGAATGATCCTCAAATAAAAATGTGGAAAAAATGGGGGTCCCCTTTCTACTTTTTGAGTACTCTGCCTTGAAAGTGACTGTTTTCTGTCAATTCCATGGACAGATAACTCAAAATCAAGCCTGTTGATACCTTATTTTTTAATTTTTTTTTTTATAATTTTAAAAAAAAAAAAAATCTATATACAGTAGAACCTCGCCAAACCGAACATCGTTAAACCGAATTCCTCGCCATTTTCGAAGTTTATTTTCGGTCCCGATTTCTTCCCTTCTTATTTTAACTAAAAATAAAATGTTTAATCCGAATTTCGCTATTTCGACTTTTTCTCTATTTCAAAGTAAAATTCCGGTCCCGAGGTCGCAATTAATGTACATTTTTCAATTTTTATTTCGAAGTCAAATTTCATAAATTTTCGTGAACTAATTTTCGCCCTTATTATCATTTGTATCCGGGTCAGTAACCCAGTTTATTTTGCGGAGGCACTTGGAGTGATGGCTCAGGCAAGTTTTTCACACCTTTTTTCGAGATTGGGTTGGGCAATGTGTGTCCCACCGGAAATGTTGATTATTGCTAATCAATGTCTGCAGGTTGCATAATAGACCCGTGCCAGAAGATAAACCCAGATGTCAGATCTTTAGTACATTCCATATCATAGCGTTCGTCACCGGCATGCGACACTACCTGAAGCAGCAGATCGACGGTAAAAATATGTATCATTGTTTGACATGGTAGAATGATTATGTTCATCAGAAGCATCTGAGTAGATCATGATATATTTTCATTACATTTCATAACTTGCAAACAGTATATACGTACACCTAATAAGTGGTTTTCACGGCATAACGATTTCCACAATATGCACCGGTAATGAAAACGCAGACATGCACGCTCACAAACTGAACTTTCCATCAGATTTTTAATCTGAATAATCGTTATTTCGAAGTTTTCAGCTTGGTCCCAAGGACTTCGATTTAACGAGGTTCTACTGTATTTGTGTTAATCTGTTGCATAGAATTTCTAAAACTTTTACACAGTGACAGGGAATAGGGAATCAAACATCAAGTCAAAAACAAATGAGGAGTTGCTAGCCATAATATTGAGTTATCTGCCCTTGAAATGACATAAGAGAGCAAAAAATCCACTTTCAGGGGTACAACAGTAAAATGGATCGTCTTTCTTTATATTTTATTGTACAAATAAGAAATTAGAAGACACAATGCAGGACAACATACTTATAACTAAAAGATTTGTTCATACCAAGTTAAGTGAAATGGGCAGATTATCCTGATCAGACAGCTTCTTCTACGAGTTATCTGATTAGGGTCTCCTCTGTTTACTCATAAATTATTAAAGTTCAAATTCAACAAAGTCTATATGGCAAAGAAAAATACATTGTATGGCAAAGAAAAATACATTGTTTCACATATTATTTGAAGTTCAGTAAAATAATGGACATCATGTCATAAATTTGTACATAAATATTCATGAGGTAAAGGGTTAAAAAGCATATATTACCTGACTCTCAGATCAATATATTCTCCAAATTGTGCTTGCATTCCATATACAGCGGTTTCTCTCGCATTAAGTAATCCTCTCCGAAAAGAGTCAAGAATGTCACTTATACTATACATTTAATTTTTTTTTATCAAAATGAAGTTAAAACAAAAATTAAAATCATTAAAAAAAATCTAAAAATATTTTGATAGAAAAATCTATTCCATTATAAGCCGCACTGGCTATTTCTGGAATGTAAGTAGAAATGACCTTAAAACAAATGTTATTCTCGAGTGAGCTTTGTGTTCATTAAGTTCCTCGTGTGAGGCTATTTTTTAATTAGTCATGGCATTCTTTCATTGTTTGGATTATATGTATCAAAACCCATTGTTCTATAAACTGTGTTTACACCCTCAGTAATAGGAAGAAACCCCAAATCACACAGACTGCGATTAAAAATACATGGGCCTGGATGAATATTCATAGATTATAAAATGTAGGTTGCTATGATAACTTATAGCTCATAGATGGTAGGTTGCCATGCTATGATTACTTATAGCTCATAGATGGTAGGTTGCCATGCTATGATTACTTATAGCTCATAGATGGTAGGTTGCCATGCTATGATTACTTATAGCTCATAGATGGTAGGTTGCCATGCTATGATTACTTATAGCTCATAGATGGTAGGTTGCCATGCTATGATTACTTATAGCTCATAGATGGTAGGTTGCCATGCTATGATTACTTATAGCTCATAGATGGTAGGTTGCCATGCTATGATTACTTATAGCTCATAGATGGTAGGTTGCCATGCTATGATTACTCATAGCTCATAGATGGTAGGTTGCCATGCTATGATTACTTATAGCTCATAGATGGTAGGTTGCCATGCTATGATTACTTATAGCTCATAGATGGGATTACTTATAGCTCATAGATGGTAGGTTGCCATGCTATGATTACTTATAGCTCATAGATGGTAGGTTGCCATTGCTTGCAATGGGGGCTCATTGCTGAAGTATGACAAAGTATAGGGCCATACAAATTATTTGTTGCAATGAAGATTCATTGAACATACATCATAATGAACAAGGCTTTGTCAGTATAGCAAGCAATACTGTCAAGAGTCCCAACCTGTGACCCCCCCCCCCATCTCATCCCATGAAGAATTTGTGTCAGATAGAAACAAGAAAATGATGGAAATGGGTTATGATCCCCAAACTGCTATGACCTTTCAAGTGGGCATATGGTTGATGTGTGTGACTTTTGTGTTATGACAAACACTTCTGTAAAGTTTTATGAAAATCTATCCATTAATATGGAAGTTATAGAGTGGACATGAAGATGTAGCCTATGAAAATCAAAGACAATTTCTAACAATTCCTGTGAACTTGACCTTTCAAGGGTGCATATAGTTGATGCATGCGACACACCCTTTGGTTAAATGGAAAACTTCTCTTAAGCTTTATTGCAATCCATCCATAAATGTCCAAGTTATAAAGCGGACATGAAAGTGGGACGGACGGATGGAATGACAGACATATGGACAGGCAAACCTGTGGTGACTTATTATTGCTTTCTATCTGATCTAGCCTCTCTACATCATACATGCTATAAAATGGTTCAGCTGAGGGATAAATCAGTTAGAAAGTGTCTAGATTAGTGGATAGGTCCATGGCCTTTTCAATTTGTATGATTAACAAATAACTAGCTATATTTTCACAACAAACATAGATATAACAATAGTCCATATCTCAATGTTTGTGGGTAAAAGGTCATACTCAGATCTATCCATTTATTTCGACAAAACAAAATTTTGATGTCTGACAACTCTTCTATGTACAGTAACGATAGGTCATATTGCTTTCACTGACAAAAAAAGAGTGAATGATCCCTCGATCATTTGATCATTTCCACATGTATATCCCGGCCCAGTGAGAACTACAATACCATACCATAACAACACACACCTGTACCCTGTATACAGAGGCTATCCACTATCTGTACGGAGGGCATCAAAGTTTAAATCTACTGATAGTTGAAAAATGGGTTTGAGGAAAAAAACATATACAAATGCTCAAGATACAATGGTACATATATAAATACCGTAATAATGCAAGAAGGAGAATTAATGTGACTGGATTATTTATCCCCCATGTGAAGATTATTTTTACTCATTTGTATGTCTATGTTTAACTGTCTATGACCTGGATTACCCAATAATTAATCAAAATGACTAGAATTAGGTTAGGGCTAAGGACAAGGAACCAATAACTACTTACTCCTCTAGAGCTGCACTCACAAAACAACTTAAGTCTAAAATCAGTTATTTCTGATAGAAAGTTTTATCTGTACTATCATTCCTAAAAATTGATAAAAATGTCTATAATGGTACATATATGTTACTTTTATCCATATAAAAAGCTGTTTTGATTTAGAGTTGCTGTAAGATCTACAAAATTCTACCAAAGTTAAGCAAATCTTAAGATCTTTAAAGAATATGGCTGCAGATTATTGATTTACTGTAACTCTTCCTGATAGTTTTCAAGTGGCAAAATGTAAATTACATGACCTGGTGCCCTAGACAGACAGACAGAGAAAAATGACTTGACTCAACTTCCTTGGTGGAGGCATGGTCCAATAACTCTGGCACCTACCTGGTGTTTTCATAATACAATTGATAGTACATAAACAGTTCAACACATTCCTGTACAAAATAATTATGTGACCTGAATTAGCTATCTGTTGTGGTTTAACACTTTACCTCATATAGACTTGTTTAGACACACTGGCAAACAGTGCAAACCCTGATCAGACAGATCCTTTCAGGAGACTGTGATTAAGTATCTCTTGTTTGCTAAAAAATATTGTAGCTGATGGATTCTACACAGTTTGCATGGCAACGAAAAATTGTGTGTTTCATATATCATTGAAAGTTCAGTAAATGAATATTCATAAAGTCATAAATTTTGTAAATGAATATTCATAAAGTCATAAATTTTGTAAATGAATATTCATAGAGTTGTAAATGAATAGTCATAAAGTCATAAATTTTGTAAATGAATAGTCATAAAGTCATAAATTTTGTTAATGAATATTTATAGTCATAAAGTCATAAATTTTGTAAATGAATAGTCATAAATTTTGTAAATGAATAGTCATAAAGTCATACATTTTGTAAATGAATATTCAACTTGATGCTTGCCAAATGTAAACCATGTTAAGCTTCCAATAGGAAGATTGGATATTAGTCACTGGATTAATCATAATAAAACATTCAATTTAACATAACTTCCTATTCAAAGAAACAACCACATCAAATAAATGTGATCTCTCTTGCATGCTATTTTTAGAAATTAGTTACATGATTAGTCACATGACTTTTTTTTTCAAATAACCATATTAATAAATAAGTTATTGAACTTTTCCGGATACATTGTGAACACCCCTCATACATGGAACTGTCACTGGGACACATTCTTTCTTTTCCGGATACATTGTTAACACCCTCATACATGGAACTGTCACTGGGACACATTCTTTCTTTTCATCTTCTGCAGATGTTCGTCAGTAATGGTCGTTCTTTTTTAACCTTTCAAGAAGGTTAACAAGATTTAAGTGAACAAGGCCATGACCAAATAAGGCAAACTTCAGGGAGACCTATGAACCACTCTGACATACTTATAGTTAACACAAATTTCACCACACATACGCACACACATCAAAGCTTTCTCACATTACTGAAAACCACAGAACTTTCACCCCTAAATGTCAGAAAATCTGAGAAATTGCCAAAGGCTATCACCCAGCTGTAAGTATTCAGTAAGAGGTTTCATCAATACAGGAAGCATGTGTCAATCATATCTCAAGGGTCAATTTAGATGTGGCCATACACTGTAAAACCTCAAATAAATGCTCCCAAAAGAAACCAAACACCATAAGTCTGAAGTTCTGTCCCTAAAGGCCAATTCTATTTTTATTGATTTTGAACAAAGCAGAGGGTTTACCTCTGTTCCAATATACATGTATTTTGAAATCTGACCAGTGGCTATGAAGAACATTTCTGCGGAGAATCAAATTCTTTGAACCCCTTTGAAAGGGTGTTACCCAAGGAACATCCATGTAATGTAACCATAAGTGACCTGAAGATGGCATCTGAAGATCTGATGACGAAAGGACAATGACTGGTCACAACAGCTCACCTGAGCAAAGACCAAACCCAGAATGTTGGTGTTTTTTACTCACCTACTGGTTCTCATGAGATGAAATGAAAAAGTTTATTATGCAAGTGGGAGGGGGTCATTTATACCAGGGAATAAGGTATGTACATGATGATAGTCTGAACTTTCTAGTTGTTGCAGTGAAAATTTAAGTGCCAAGTTTGTAACTGTTGGACTTGACTATCTGAGTTTACCGTTGCTTCAACAGCATTTCAGTCATATAGTGACATCCAGCTAATTACAGGTGTAGGAAGACCCTGAATGCACAGAGGCATCCGGGTAGAACCACCGACCTACTGCAAGCCAGCTGGAAGGCTTCCTCACATAACTAGAACTATCACTAAATGTGATTAATACTCCCGCAATACTGCTTTAGAAATGATGAAGTTATTAGGATTAAGAAGAAGAGTATGAAAAAGACATTTTTACATTAGTTTTTTTTCCAGATTTTTGGCCGGGTTACACAGGTTGTGCTTGACCATTGTATGAAATTGTTTTGAATTCCAACCAGTAGTTTTAAAGTTAAGCTCCGGACAAGGAAAAGTAACAAAGGGCAATAACTCTGTAATTACAATAGATAGAGTTATGGTTCTTGTGCACTGCACTTCCTCTTATTGTGGTTGACAATTGTATGAAATTGTTTTGAATTCCAACCAGTTCTTTTCAAGTTATGCTATGGACAAGGAAAAGTAACAAAGGGAAATAACTCTGTAATTACTCTAGATAGAGTTATGGATCTTGTGCACTGCACTTCCTTATATTGTGGTTGACCATTGTATGAAATTGTTTTGAAATCCAACCAGTAGTTTACAAGTTATACTCTGGACAAGGAAAAGTAACTAAGGGCAATAACTCTGTAATTCCTATAGATAGAGTTATGGTTCTTGTGCACTGCACTTCCTCATATTGTGGTTGACCATTGTATGAAATTGTTTTGAAATCCAACCAGTAGTTTAAAAGTTATACTCTGGAAAGGAAAACTGCACTTCCTCTCATTGTGCTTGACCATTGTATGAAATTGTTTTGAAATCCAATCAGTACTTTACAACTTATACTCCGGACAAGGTTACAAGTTATACTCCGGACAAGGAAAAAATACAAAGGGCAATAACTCTGTAATTACTCTAGATAGAGTTATGGTTCTTGTGCACTGCACTTCCTCATATTGTGGTTGACCATTGTATGAAACTGTTTTGAAATCCAACTTGTACTTTTCAAGTTATGCTCCGGACAAGGAAAAGTAACAAAGGGCAATAACTCTGTAATAAGTCAAGATGGAGTTATGGTTCTTGTGCACTGCACTTCCTCTCCATGTGCTTGATCATTGCATGAAGTTGTATTGAATTCCAATAATGCAATGGACCGCTGGACCGACCGACTGACCGACCGACCACCGGGTGACTCCTATATACCCCCCCAAACTTCGTTTTGGGGGTATAAAAATCCGAATGACCCTGCTGGGATTTGAACCCACGTGGTGAGGAGCTGAGTGAGTGTTAAAGTCAGTGACTTTAACCTTTCGGCCATGGAGACCCCTTTGTAACTGTTGGAGGATCTTTACAGGGCTACTGCTCACTGACACCCATCTCTTCCTTTGTATAAACCAGGCTAACTACCTGATATAGCTGTAGCTCTTGGATAAACTTACAATATTATAAGAATTCAGACAGTCCTATATAGTCATAGATGACACATCTGAGGGGTTATCATATTATGGTCCTGACTGATATAGAATTATTCATAGATTCTTTTCTGTATATGTATCCAGACCATCTGTGTAAGAGTGAAGTTATCAACGTAATTAATGTTGAAAAGTGTAAAAAAGTTCCTTGTAATAAATGCAGTAATCAATATCTCATTATTCCATTTGTCTTTCAGAGTACATTGTAATTGCTCAGATGCACTCTGACAACTTTTTTCCCCCTACAAAAAAAAAAAAAAAAAAAAAAAAAAAATGATTGATTGCTTACAGAAGGAGAGTAAGAAATGCTCCTGAATGAAGACATTCCTGAAGAAGCTTTCATTTTTCATTCCTTTGATGGAAGATTAACTGTCAATCAGACTTCAAGTTCCCCAGTTTATAGCTCCGTTAAAAATTATGTTCAACAACTTACATGGGCGTGGACTAAGATCATGATGATACAGAATCTGGAATATCATCTTCATCACAATCTCAAGATAGATAATCAGTATTCTCTCCTTCATGAAGTAGGGCTCACATAAATTTCATAGAATAATCACTTAGATCAATGTTTTAACCCTTACCATGCTGGAACCTTAAGTGCTTATCTTTGCCACCAGTAAAGAGCCAGGCCAGCCTGCACATCCGTCTTTACTGTTGGCTGACCAACTACATGTTTTCATCTTGTTATCCCTAAAATTGATAATGGACAGTTCCAAAAAAGATGCCGGCTAAGTCCATTTAAGAAATTCAGTATGTTAAAGGTTAAGCATCTGGTCAGAAACCTGTTGGTCTAGGTGGCCGCTACCTGCAATTAAACATGGCACCCAGAATGTGTTTCACTATAGACATCTAGATTGAGATTTTCCTCCAAATATAGAAAGATTCAATTTTTGTTGCTATTTCATGCCAACTCAAAAATTAAGTTTCAAAATAAATTTTGAAGAATATAATACAAATGGTCCTCAAATGGAAGATATAAGCTTACAATTTTGAAAAGACATCCTAATTACCATCTTAATTGTTCACTAACATCATTGCAGCTCTCTTTGTGAAAACAATTGTTCTCACCCTTCTCCTTAAATGTCGTCAATTTGAGAAACAGTACATCAGTGAACTATATCAAATTTGAACAATTTGTTTAATTGTAAGAAATGTACTTTACAGAAAGAAGTTTTTTGTTTTTTTTACCTTATAAGGATACAGATAGATGCCTTAGCCAACAAGCCTTCTAGGTGCTGTCAAATCAGAGTCTCCTTAGCCAACAGGCATTCTATGTACTGTCTGATCAGAGTCTCCTTAGCCAACAGGCCTTCTATGTGCTGTCTGATCAGAGTCTCCTTAGCCAACAGGCCTTCTAGGCGCTGTCTGATCAGAGTCTCCTTAGCCAACAGGCCTTTTATGTGCTGTCTAATCAGAGTCTCCTTAGCCAACAGGCCTTCTAGGCGCTGTCTGATCAGAGTCTCCTTAGCCAACAGGCCTTCTAGGCGCTGTCTGATCAGAGTCTCCTTAGCCAACAGGCCTTCTAGGCGCTGTCTGATCAGAGTCTCCTTAGCCAACAGGCCTTCTAGGCGCTGTCTGATCAGAGTCTCCTTAGCCAACAGGCCTTCTAGGCGCTGTCTGATCAGAGTCTCCTTAGCCAACAGGCCTTCTAGGCGCTGTCTGATCAGAGTCTCCTTAGCCAACAGGCCTTCTAGGCGCTGTCTGATCAGAGTCTCCTTAGCCAACAGGCCTTCTAGGCGCTGTCTGATCAGAGTCTCCTTAGCCAACAGGCCTTCAGCGCTGTCTGATCAGAGCTCCTTAGCCAACAGGCCTCAGGGCTGTCTCCTTAGCCAACAGGCCTTCAGGGCTGTCTGATCAGAGTCTCCTTAGCCAACAGGCCTTCTAGGCGCTGTCTGATCAGAGTCTCCTTAGCCAACAGGCCTTCTATGTGCTGTCTGATCAGAGTCTCCTTAGCCAACAGGCCTTCTAGGCGCTGTCTAATCAGAGTCTCCTGAGACTGTTTGCTCATATGATACTGTAGATCAGATTCTACAGGCTGCATGGCAATACAAAAAACCCATTGTTTCTTATTATACTGCAACATAAAATTCCCTCTTCTGATTGGTCAATAAGCCATGTACATAACGTATATGTATATGACACATTATCAGTATTTATTAATGCAGAAACTGAACTCAACTTTGCAGTATAATAAATCCGTTATACAGCTTCCTGACAGGGTACATGACTATTTATTCCCAGCTGACAAAAGTCAGGTCATCCTAGCACAGAGGCTTGGGTGACATGACTTTCCTCAGCCGGGAATAAAGTCATGTACCCTGTCAAGAAACTGTATAACTAATAATATACCATTTTAAGTTCAGACAATAAATGTTCATCTAAATGGATGACAATATTTTTCTGCTTGCCCTATTTTTGCCTGTATGACCTTGATCTGTGTCATAAAGGTCAAAGTCATTTTTCTAATGCTGTAAGGAGTTAAAATCACAGAGGAAACTAATCAGATGACAGAACCAATGAAGAGAAAGAAATCATGACTCAATGCATTTCAAAATGTAACTCCAGGTGCACAACTTCTCATGCTTATGAGCATTCCTTTGAAATTTTATGACCTTGGCTCTTACAGTTTTGGAGATATGCACAACACAACATTTTGTGATGGATTGAGGGATTGACAAGGTCAAGTCTATATGCCCTCTATCCCCTCTCAAGGTGAAAGAATGAAACATGATGACCTTCATACTATTTTTGACTTTGTTGAGTGAGAAAAAAAAAAGAAAATAAAGAGGGTGTCAGGAAAAAGAGCCAAGATGGATTACTTCACTCAACTGACACCACTGCTTTTACCTAATTGACCTGATATAAGCCATAATGAAACTTGATTGATCAAGACACTGTCACCAAGACTGATCAAGAATACCTAACAAATGCAGATGCTAGAGTGTAAATGATATTTGGATTTTGGTTGGACAAAAGCCATTATTAATTTCATTAACAATGTTTCCAAATTTGATAATGATTACTTATTTAAAAAAGAATACAGGAGTCATTCTGGACAATAAATAGATAACACAAAGACCTATGATGGACACCAGATATCTAACTTTATGGTCAAAGATAGAGAAGGGGGGGGGGGGGTTTAAACTGGAAATTACAAATAATCAAAGGAACAGAGAGGGAGAGAAAGAAAGAAGAAGGGGTAAACCTTGTGAAGGATAAAAAGAGAAGAGAGAGAGAGAGAGATTGAGAGAGAGACAAAAGTTATACTCCAATAATATTCAACATCATATAGAGAATGCCACATTTTCGGCAGCCACTTAATATAAACTAGAAGAAGGGCATAAGATCAACAAGGGCTGCAGCCTGACCTAGCGCTGCAAAAACACTGAGGTTTAAACGGAAATCCTTTCTGAAAGCACTTTTTTATAAGTCCTTCAAAATCATTACTCATTTTTTCTGTCTGTCTGGCACACTCTTGCAATGTTGATGGCAATATCATATGAAAATTATGTCAGACGATTTGCTTAGCTCAAGGGGGTTTACTTTCCATCTCCTGATCTGAGCCTATCACATTATGGCCTGCACAGATATAGGAAGTCTTACTCCAGTGTAATACCATGGGTATCATGCCGCAGGATGGTGCCCAGTGTTACACCAGCACACACAGGTCTGGCACGTCACGACAGTCAAATTTCACTATACATAATAAAGATATATGACCCACCTTTCGTTCCAGACCCCTTTGCACCAGCACAAAGCAAAGATCTCTGTTAATATTGTATAACATTGTATGTAATGATTTCTAATTCTTCTTTATTTTCCCCATTTCTTTTTTTCCTCTGTTTATCAACACTTATATTTAAAGCCATAACCCTTTTCACAGACTTTTCTGATAATTTTCTTTTGATTACTCCATATTTACTTAAAAACAAGAGGGCCATGATGGCCCTGTATCGCTCACCTGAGTACCATTGCTCTAAAGGCACTGTATAATGCTACACACTAAATATCTTAACTCTTGACCTTGTGGTTTCTGAGAAGAAGATTTTCCTTTCTTCCTCTGTATAAGCCTATGTAAAATCAAGTGACACCTGGGGCGGACCCAATTTGGACCCAAGGGCCATGATTTGAACAACTTTGGTAGAGATCCACTAGACAATGGTACAAGCCTTATATCTAAGCTCTAGGCCATGTGGTGTCTGATAAGAAGATTTTTCTAGTTTTTCCCTATATAAGCCTTTGTAAAATAAAATGACCCCTGGAGCGAGGGCAATTTTGACCCAGAGGTCATTATTTTAACAACTTTTGTAGTAGTTCACAAGACAATTCTACATACCAAATATCCAAGCTCTAAGCCTTGCAGTATTTCAGGAGATGATTTTTCTATTTTTCCTATGTAAAATCAAGTGACCCCTAGGGCAGGGCCAATTTTCACTCAAGGGCCATGATTTAAACAACTTAAGTAGAGATCCACCAGACAATACTACATACCCAATATCTTAACACCAGGCCATGTGGTTTCTGATGAGAAGATTTTTCTAGGTTTTCCCTATATGAGCCTATGTAAAATAAAGTGACCCCTGGGGCAGGACAAATTTTGACCCTAGGGCCATGATTTGAACAATTTTTGTAAAGGTTTATAAGACAATTCTACACGCTGTAGGCCTTACAGTTTTGCAGGAGAATATTTTCTAAGATTGCATTTTAAAATCTATTTTTAGCTCCTGTGACCTACTTTTTCAACCAATCATAATAATTTGTACAATTTTGTTAGAGGACATCATAAGGATGATTCCTGTGAAATTTTGTCAAAATCCCTTCAGCGGAGTAGGAGGAGATGTTGTTTAATGGAAAAAGTTGACGCAAGACGCACGCACACACGGATGGATGACAGACGCCGGACAAAAGGCAATCATAAAAGCTCACCATGAGCACGTTGTGCTCAGGTGAGCTAAATATTTAAACTCTAGGCCTTATGGATTCATAAAAGAAGATTTTTAAGATTTTCCTATATAACTCTATGTAAAACAAGCAACCCCTGGTGCGGGGGTCATTTATCACCATAGGGCTATGATTTGAGCAATCTTGGTAATGAACCATTAGATGATGCTACAAACCAAATATCTTAGCTCTAGGCCTTATGGTTTCATAGGAGAAGATTTTTAAAGTTTTTCCTATATAAGTCTATGTAAAACAAGTGACCCCCGGGGCAGGGCCAATTCTAACCCCAGGGTCATAATTTGAACAACTTTTGTAGAGATTCACTAGACAATGCTACACGCCAAATATCTTAGCTTAGGCCTTATTATTTCATAGAAGAAGATTTTTAAAGTTTTTCACTATATAAACCTATGAAAAATAAAATGACCCCTGGGGCGGGGCCAATTTTGACCCCAGGGTCATAATCTGAACAACTTTTGTAGATGTTCATAAGACAATTCTACATACCAATTATTAAAGCTCTAGGCCTTACAGTTTTGCAGGAGAAGATTTTCTAAGATTGCATTTTAAAAATCTATTTTTAGCTCCTGTGACCTACTTATTCACCCAATCAAAATAATTTGAACAAATTTGATAGAGGTCATGATAAGGATGATTCCTGTGAAGTTTGGTCAAAATCCATCCAGTGGTTTAGGAGGAGAAGTCGTTTGAATGAAAAGTTGACGACGGACGCATGCACGGACGCAATGACGCACGGACGATGGACGACGGACAACGGGCGATCACAAAAGCTCACCTTGAGCACTTTGTTCTCAGGTGAGCTAAAAAGGGGTTATACAGAGGCAAATAGACTTGACCTAAACATAATGGAAGCAAACATTTTATCACTAGGTGACTGGATAATTTTTATTCAATTCATATCATAATCACAATTTGCAAACATATAAAATTTCACCATTTTTCAGGACAAACAAGGGATATAACTCAAGTGTGACCATGGTTCACACAGGATTTTCGTACCTAATTTTAAGGACTTTTCAAGGATTTTTCAGGGCTAAAACTGTTTTTTCAAGGCGACTTTTGGCACTTTTTTTCCCTTTTCATGGCCACTTTTTGAACTATTTGAATGCTAAAAAATTGTCTCAAAATGTGGTAAACAAACAAGAAAATTATGTTTTACTCAGCACTTATACGCAATTTCAGTTTCGTTCACAAATATGCATCAGTTTCTATTTGGATGAGGTTTTTTTTTTAATTTATTTTGATCAATCGATTTTTGTACTTAAAATGCATTGCTTTAGCAGTTCTGAATATACAAGGTTGTTTACTAAAATACAAGGACTTTTACTGTAATCCCAGTACTATTTTTAAGTTTTCTCAAGGCAACACTTAATTTAAGTATTTCTCAAGGTTAAAGTCATTTTCAAGGACTTTTCAAGGCCTGTATGAACCATGGTGACCAAGGATGTATATAATACCACAAACTGCAAGCCCCAAAAATTTGATAACTGGTCTTGGATTACAGGTACGTTTTGTATTTAGGTAATCACCTGCTGAGGTTTAAACCACTACGAATATGACGCCCTTTTATCTTAGTACCACTAATATAAAGCATACATCAGGACTGTACCCATTTATCAAGCGCCCAACAAAGGAAAACCAGATATCTAAATAATACTGACACTCAATTCTACGATATAGATGACTTTTGACGCACAAACAAAGCTAAATCCGAAATGAAAATAATCAATAATGGAGCTTACCCAATACCTAATGTCATCCACTCGAGGGACTTAACTTTGCCCACCATGTTTCTAAAGGCACATCAGAAGTTACCCAATTCATTCAATATTTAAACTTTCAACAAAACACACTCTTTAAATGGAGGTCTTTAAATTTTATCACAATTCAAACACTGATACAATGTACGATTAACATATAAATATGAAATTGTTAAAAAAAGCATGATTTATTGTGAAAATTATCAAAGAATAAATACTGTAGGATGTCAAACAATGTAATTTAAAAGTATCCACAGATAAGGCCAGAGGAGTGGTTTAATGACCAGCAGTTCACTTCAGTTTCTCCTGGTATGACTGACACCCATCAAAATGTCTAATGTTGCTTGGAGGATTTCTAGATACAAGTAAATAATGTTTATCATGTGTTTAGTTACGTACAATCATTTTAGGGAGAATGAGAGACAGAGGTGGGGAAAGACAAAAAGGGAGAGACAGAGAGTGCAAATAATCTAAACTTGATAAATCGTCGAAAACCCACAGTATATATTCCATTATCACTTCTGTATATACCGTGGGATTTTCAGCTGGCAAAACTTTGTTTTCATAAATATCAATCCGATGCTTGCTGACCAATGAAATAATGCATAGTATTCTGAATACTCTTCATTGAAATTTACAAAAGCAAAAGATGACTCATTGTTCCCGAAAGATATACAGCTACCCTATGGCAAGGAGCATAACATCACCTCTACATGTTAGAACGTAGCTAACTTTCAAAATCCTGTGACATTTCATTGGTCAAATAATCCCTGCTGTTGCTGTGCTGCCTCTGCAACGGATCCAATGAAATACCAAATTGATAATTCATGAGTACGAAGTTTGGCTAACCAAATATCCCACGGTCGATTATGAAGCAAAGCGTATAGAGCGAACATGGGTTTTCTGCTAAGGAACTTGATAATAATAAGACAAAGTGACATCTCTCAAGACTATCTTCTCGTTGACACTGCTGGTGGCATTCACATCTATAAATTCTTCTCGCTACAAGACCACTTCATCTTCCTACTTTGGTTCCCAGTCACCATTATTTTCCTGTCACATTTTTCCTGCATTTTCTTCCATCACTCTCTCAATGACTCTAGATAACTAGCAATTTCACACAGATGCTAATCTTTCATCTTCCTTCTCCTTTCCAATTTCCATTAATTTTTCCTCCCTATATCATTCTAATACATTCAATATACACAAGTCACTGATGAACCTGTAATAATATGATACACAAAATTAATACATGTCCTGACTATTCTCCCTTTTCCTTCCTTTAATTGGACATCTTGAAATTTCCTTTCTTTCTAAACTCTTAATCCCTCCATCTAAATTCTCTTTTTTTGATTCAAGTTTGATTTAAAATATCTCTTCCTCTCTATATGCCCCCCTCTCACTCTCTCTTTTACCTTTTCTTCTTTTTTAATCTAATTAAAGTTTCTTTACACACCCTTTCTTTATCTCTCTCTCTCTTCTGCTTATGGTTTTAAATATTAATAAACTCAGTCTATCTTTCCCTCAGTTTGTGTTTCTCCCTTTATTTCTGGTTTTATCTTTATTTAACCAAAATCGAAATACTCCCTTCTTCTCTCTCAATCTCTCTCTCTCATGCCATCTTTACATCCTAATATAACACTATACAATTACTTCATCATCTACCTACTCTTTTTCCTTTTTTACTTCCTCCATTCCTTCCCATCCCCATGAGCACCATATATCCTCCTTCCTCAAATCCCCACCCCCTGTCTAAGTAACAAATGATCCTACCTGGGGATACAAGTGACTCTGAAATCACAAACCATTTACCACATAACCCATTACCCTTTACAACACACAGTCTTGTGCTTTCAATGAAATACCCCATGTGACAAGCATAATATACAATCAACATGTAAGTAACAAGCATGCTGATCAGGTTTTAAACTGTGCTATCATTACTGCATTAGAATTTACTGTCGCTGTGACAGTATTTCAGTCAAACAGTGATGTCCAATTAATTACAGTTGGAGGAAGACCCCAAATGCATAGAGACACTGTACTGATATGTAGTCATCCGAATCTTGCAGATCTGAAGGAAATACAGTAAAACTTGATCAAACTAAGAGTTGCTTAGTATCTTCTGATCTATTACTATGTAATAATGATATTATTATGAATGATAAAGGCTTCATCCGATTAGGAGCAGAATTCCTGTCAAACTTCAACTTCAAGGTAAGTCTCGTTTGATTTATCAATTATTCAATAAGATTGGGTGAATCTTAACCCTTACCCTGCTGGAACCATAAGTGCTAACCTTTGCCACCAGTAAAAAGTGCAGGCTGGCCTGGCTCTTTACTGTTGGCTGACCAACTACAAGTTTTCATCTTGTTATCCCTAAAATTGATAATGGACAGTTCCAAAAAAGATGCCGGCTAAGTCCATTTGAGAAATTCAGCAGGTTAAGGGTTAAAAAGAAGTTATGACAAAGAGAATTCTGGACTCCAAGCCTAACAGAGTTTAAAGTTAATACAATGAAATTTGCTGGACTTGTGGTGCTCGAGTTTGGTGCAGTCCTATAGTGTCTCCCACCCAATTACAGATGAAGGAGGACCCCATGCATACAGAGGCACCATGGATCGAACCACTGACCTACTGCAAGCCAGCTGGAAGGATTGAACTATCCCAATACACACAGTTACAAGCACTGGCATGCTACCTGCTGTGCCATGATATCAGCATAATTACTTATAATAACAAGTAACTGGTGTTGTATGCAACACATAAAGTCCCCTACCGGCTCCACCTTGACTCAATATGGTAATCAATCCCATTTTTTGCCATATTTTCACTATTTCCGTTACCATAGCAACCACAATTTAATCGAAGAACAAAAATAAAATGACGTGCATAATCTACACATTGCCATCTAGTCATATACCAAGTTTCATCAAGTTAGCTTGCTTAGTTATTAAGTTATCACGGGATCCAGATTTGAGCGGACAGACGGACGGACGGACAGACGGAGGGCAAACCTATTGTCCCCTCCGGTGTGAACACCGGTAGGGGACTAATTATACATTTTCCAGTTCATATCAATCAAAATCATGAACAATTTTCTAGACTATTTTTTACAATAATAACAATAACTGTCACTCAACAAAAACATGACAAAAACAGAATTAACAAAAACAACATCATAATTGATGACAACAACAACAGAGGCAACAACATCTTCATCATCAACAGCTAATGAAGTAAAACAACAAAACCATCCTGAACAATAAATTACAAAAGAAAAAAATAATAGCAAAAAAGAAAGCCATATTGCCTGAAACCTTGTCTAAAAGACATTATTCTCTCAGTAGGAAATCCCATTTGAGCATTGAACAATTTGAAACACCGTCCTTTCCAAGTACTAATGCATGTATTTCTGCAGCAGTTGCACAACCCTTTATCTTGTAAATAATAATGCTGATGAAAATGATGCTGATGAAATGCTAAGAAATAGAACAGACAAAATATATTGGAAGAAATTTGACAAGGGGGTAACTCAGTAGAAATTGAAGCATGCAAGAAATGCCTACAATATAGTCAAGTATGCTTGGTTCTTTTAATTGTTGTGAAATTAAATAAAACCCTTAGCAATGGTAGCCAAAAATGGAGCAGACAAAATAAATTTAATAAAGGGCCATAACTCATTTAAAATCAAGCTAGTCATAACATGCCAACAATATTCGCAACTAGGCTTGGTACCCATTGATGCTGTGAAGTTGAATTAAAATCAGACCAGTGGTAGCCAAAAAATAGGGCGGACAAAATATATTCATTATACCCATTGCAATAAAACTGATGTTATGTGCAACTAGGCTTGGTACCCATCAGTCTTATAGAGTTTAAATCTGACCAAAGGTAGCTGAGGAATAGAGCGGACAAATCTAGACTACAGACTGGAACGACCAACGGTCTGACGAACAGGACTTCTATACAGCACCCATATACTTGATATCTGGGGGTATGATGATGATGATGATGATGATGATGATTATGTCAACGATGAGACGATGATGATGATGACGAAGACGATGATGATGATGTCAACGATGACGATGATGATGATGATGATGATGATGATGATTGGTAAGAATTAGAAGATTCTTTAATGTCACTCTGAGAAAATCAATTTAACTGATACCTTAACATTAATACTATATAACTATAAATAAAGTACTTTTTCATTCTAGATCATCACCTAAATATATTCATAATTATAACCTCTAATAATAAGATTATCTTAAACAATTTTCAATCATTCCCTATCCTATACACCACAAGCAGGAATTCACTACCATATTATGATAATCAATTTAACATGTATACGATACCTTTCTTTTTGATCAATTAAATATAACTCCAAAATAGCAGATAAAATACCATTCAAATAACCATACATAATTTCCTATTCACAAACAACTCCAAATCAAAAAATCACTTTCAAATATTCCTCCATAGCAAATAATCACTTTTGAATAATGAAATGAAATAAATCCGTAATTATACAACACTCCGTTATCACAGCATATTGAGTAGAGTATAAACTACTCAGCGGGGACAAAACTGAATATGACACAGAATGACCTTTGACCTATCAAGTGTCTACCAATTGTAACACAAGATTCACGCCCCCTTCGGTTGCTCCATACTTGTGAATACTCTCCAGTACACTGACCTATGAGGATTATAAGTGTCTCTAGATCTTAATAGCAAATGGTGAAAATAATCAACATTATTTATATTAATTAAATGCTTCACTTTTATTTTTAAAGGTTGCAAATGATGACATCAATTATATCTGATTTCAACATTATCTTTTACAATATTTATCCATGCTTAATTTGTCATGATAATAAAGTTACAGTGGACCATTAAAGATAACTTAGAAAGAGCATTCTATCAGTAAATGGTTTTCATTCTATTCTACTAAATTTAAAGGCATATGTGCACAATGCAGATATTTTCTATAAAGACAAAGAAGGAAAATTAAAACTAGCAATGATAATTTTCTAAAACTTTGCATGATTATAGAGAATTACGTTAAAAACTAATTAGTGGGGTAAAATTTGGGGTCACCATTATACTTTTTAAGTTATCTGCCCCTGAAAGTGAGTTTTTTGCTCTTTTATGTCATTTTCAAGGGCAGATAACTCAAAATCAAGCCCTACTGATTCCTTCTTTTATTTCACATTATTGTTTGTTGTTTCATTTCCAGCTATGATGCAAAGTTTTAAACAATTCTGTTCAATATATTTTTTTCACTATGCTTCAGCAAATAAACAGACTGTGTTTTTCTTTAAAAAAAAAGAAAGAAAATTTCTATATACAGTAAAACCTGTCTTATCCAACACCCACTGGAACCAACTGACAATGTCGGTTAAGACAGGTTGTGAGATAAGACAGGTCATTATAGACTGTACCTTTAAGATTGATAGTCCATAAATTTGCTATATATGACATTAAGCTTTAAATAATTCTGAAAATATTGTTGAAATACATGATTGTATACATGTGTAAACAAAAACTCATGGGCAAAGTTTATCATCAAAGTTAATAAACAACAACATAAAAAAATTGATTTGTCATTTTAATTGCTTGGACATTGAAAAGTAACGGTTTGCTGATGTGTCGGATAAAGCAGTGTTATTATAGTGCAATTATCACTAACAGGACAAAATTTGTATGTCGGATTACAGGTAAGACAGGTGTCTTTATGGTCCAGGTTATTTATACAGACTTCAAACAGGAAAAACAAACAGGTCTCGTTATATACAGTTTGCACTTTATTTGTGTGTGAAACTATACTATAAAATCTGTTGCACAGAATTTCCATACTTTAGATAGAAAGACTGACAAAAAATGAGGAAGTGAGATAACAATAACAGAGATAATGTTATCTCCTACCGGAAGAGAAAATTTTACCCAAAACAGGAAAAAGTCAACAAAAAAAAAAGTGAGAACATTTATTGATTTTTCTTGTAAGATTGTACTTTCTTTCATTTGTGACTTTAGCTGATACATAACACATAATGATACGTAAGTTTTCTATGAGCATGCACATGAAAGAAAATGTAATCTTGCAACAAAAGGCAAACAAATATTCTCTATAGCAACCTGTATATTAAGCTGCACTCTCTAACACATCGGCTTACATTACATTCCCCTCTGTGGTGGGCTCAGAAATAGTTCCAAATATATGACGTCATCCAGACCATTGTTCCAAATATTTAACTTGAAGGAGACTAGATAGGCTCCTTAAACTGTGAAATATATAAATAGCACCACTGATCCTGATCGATATGGTCATTAAAATTACAAATTATGAAAATAAAAAGCTGGCTTTAAATTACAATATCTGGCTGAATCTGTGAATATTTACATTTGCAGACGAGCATTTGCGGTTTATTCCCATCAGCGAAATAAGGCAGAAAATAGTTCCGATAATAACAACTGAAATTAATATTTTACACAGGTTTCATGATGATTCAAAAAGTATTTATTCAATGTTTCTATACTTTTGATCCGTAAAATACCCTTAAATCTGCGTTAAATGAGTGTTTTCTGTTTTGACAAGATTCTTGTCATTGAGCCTATTGCAGAAATGTGAGGAACAAACGACAACTCTGCTTGGAGATTGATTAAGCTATGTACAATAAGAAAAGCCTTATAAGCCCACTGGTTAGGTTACAGGGCTTATCCTCCTGATAGCCCTCTGGTGAAAGATGGGAGAATGGGATGTGGACATGATGTCACAGACAACAACCTTGTAAAGCTCAAGGAGAATGCAATCTTTGTATTCATCATCAGATGCTGGTAGTCAAGGATTGAGCCAGGAGCTTCTAGATTATTGTTGGAAAGTCTCTGGGTTGATTTATTTGGACTAAGCAGTTTAAGCAAGCAAAATGTTGTTTTGCATCAGTTGTTAAGTAAAATATCATTCCATGAAAACTTGCCTTACAAATGAAAAACTCTTCATTGTGGAGACTTGAAATTCATGTAAACTTTTCATAAAAATTACCTCTACGATTGGGTTTAAAAAAGACTTGATGGAAAAATAAAACACACTCTGAAATGACAACTTCAGGCGCAAAACCCCACAGAAGTTGTTCAGGTGTGGGTATCCGACGATGCAAGATAGTTTTAGGAAATCAATCACTTGCTTGCCATGGAGAGTGAATATTTGTGGTGGGCAAATGAGAAATCAGATCATTTCATTGTATATTTCTTGACCTATCTCTCAGATTTACAAAGGGAGAGTGATGATTCTCGGAATTTTACAAGTCTGTCCATCCATCCATCCATCTGTCTGCATTATAAATGTAAATTCATCCTTTAATCCATCCATCTAACCACTCCCAGATACCAAGGAGAGATTTTCTTTCTGCTTTGTTCATCAGCACACACACACACTTGCTTGTTATAATCATTATTATTTATAGTTCTTTTAATGTTTTCCCCTCACTTCTGGTTCATTTCACTTCAGTTTTATTCAGGTCAACTAAATGTCAAAGGGGAAGACCGGATCACTCACTTAATTGACACAAATAACTTCAGAGTACCCAATTAGTGGAATCCTGTTAATAAACTTGACAGTAATGGCCGAAATTGCTTTCAAATTAAGATAAATTGATATAAAGATTACAAAATCTCTGGTTTAACTGGGGGAAATATATTTAAACACATAAAAAAGGAATTAACTTCTCTTAAAACTTTAGTAAACTTGGACTACACAAGCTCATAAAGATTGTTTTGCCACCTTGGCAAATAGTGCAGATCCACATCATAGAGGTCACCATGAAAAGACCTATGCGAACAGCATAAAACCAGATCAGCCTGCGATCAGGTTTTATGCTGTTGGCTGCTCCTCAGTGGTCTGGAAATGAGGATTTTGTAATTAAATTTGGTAAGGTTTAACTGTGGTTTTCTGCAGATCGGGCTTTATGTGGTACCTATTGAGTGCGTCAACATGAGTCTATATGAGGGAAAGGGTTATACTATTTCAAGTTCAGTAATTTGATATTCATCAAGTTGTAAACTTGTGCAAAAATATTCATTAAGTATAGTGTTAAACTACAGTCCACAAAATACTGGAAAAAAAGTTCATAAATATTATCCAGCACTTATTTCTTCTTGCCTGTTGTAACAAATTTAGTGTTTATTTTTCAGAATTTTTTAATCATTTAATGGAATTAAATTTGGTGTTAATGCTAGTTAAACCAGAACTGGAAGCAAAGCACCTGTATGAAACTTGTGGCATTCTGACTGAAGCCTGGACTAACAACAGTTTCTAATTAGGAGATTTAGATTGATGGATTAGCATATGTTTCTGTGCTTTTGTTTACCATCCCATCAACAGTATTTAATTCATATGGGGACACTGTAACAGTATACAGATATAGAGCTGCCTTGCTGCCATAACATGCCACAGGCCTTCGACATGATTCCACACACAGTCATATTATCCTAACCCCTGGCCAACCAGTCCTAGATCTAACCTTGTGTGCTGTGCATCAAGCAGAGGCTAGGAATTAAACCCTACCACAAATAAACCCTTCTTTCTCACTACCCTTCTCTCTCTCTCTTTTTCTCTCTCTCAAATGGGGGCCGTCGTGGCCGAGCGGTTACAGTCGTGGACTACAAATCTCTCAGCCCCTCACCGCTGTGGGTTCGAATCCCGGTAGGGACTTCGGATTTTTCATGTGAGGAAGCCTTCCAGCTGGCTTGCGGTAGGTCGGTGGTTCTACCCGGGTACCTCTGTGTACTCGGGGTCTTCCTCCACCTGTAATTAGCTGGACGTCGCTATATGATTGAAATACTATCGCAGTGACGGTAAACCCCAATACAACAACAACAATACAACAACAACTCTCTCTCAAATGTCTGTTTGTTTGTCTGTCCCACCAACATTATTTAAGTCCCTTTGAGACTAAGTCTACCGTATTTAAGACAGATATAATGCTGCCACACTGAAATATCACGACATAGAAATGTGTCATGATAACCACACTCAGTCACATTATCCTGACACTGGATCAACCAATCCTGAAACTACCCTTATAAATAATTATGCTGAGCACCTAGCAGGAAGCTAACATTACTATTTTTGTCAGTATCAAGGATCAAAATTGCAACCTCCCACTCCAAAGGTTGACACTCTAACCCCTATTCCAGGGTTGGCCATAAAATGGCTTAGATTTTTTTCATTCATTACAATTTTAAAATATGCTTCTGCTCCCTTTTTTCATTCTCTCTCTCTCCCATTGCCCTTTCTCTTTTTACCTCTCTTCTTGCACTTTCTCTCCCTCTATTTGTCCCTTTCTCTCTCTTACACAGACTGTTACCTCAAACAAAGTCAATCATATTATTACAGAGAAATTGAAGTGCTATGAATATTTTTTTTTTTGTGGAGATGATTTAAAAAACACACAAATACAACATTGCCAGACAAAACTGACTCATACACCACAACTCTTAACTCCTGTAACACCCCCCCCAAAACATCATGTATCTCAGATCTTTTCAACAAATCAAGTGCAAGACACACAATATCCCTGGATCTGTATCACAGATAGCAGTCCAGTCTTTTCATCATGGTTCCTATTCTATTATCACTGCTGCCAGTTGCTCATCATAAACAAATGAGTCCATGATTTACAAGTGTATAAAATAGATTAATGATCTCTAGGGGCCAGAGATCAAACAGCAGGTCAGTTACCTGGTAAGATATTGATGACAGATCTGTTATTGTAACAAGATACACAAACATTGCTGGTCTCAGTGAGGCATTTGATGAACAGATGCATTATCCAATAGAGGTATAAACAGTACTACAACAGTATTCTGTGCCACTAATCAACCTTTGATATTTTCCCTTGAAGCTTTTTCAAATATGATATTTTGAATTCATTTTCAAATTTCCAATTTAAAACTGATTTCTATTAAATGACCGACATACAACACAATCTTACAATGCTTTGTTTTGGGTGTGAAGAAAAGTAGACAATCCACTCCAAACCTGAAGAAGGATCAAACATTTAATAGCACAATGGTCTCACCACAGATTGCAGATACAGTACCAGTATGTTTTACAACTGAGGTCCATGTATTTCAGGTGTCTGTCCCACTGTTTTGTATGGCTTGTCACCACACATTAGCCTACAAGAAACTCACAAGATAATCAGGTTTTACATTGTTTTCTATCCATCAGTATATTTGAGATGAGAGAATGGACATTAAAAACTATATTTACTTTTAGTTAAATTATATTTTACTGACCACATAGTTTTATTACATCTATATTATAATTCACCTTGGGTCGCCGTGGCCGAGCAGTTACAGTCGTGGACTACAAATCTTTCAGCCTCTCACCGCTGTGGGTTCAAATGCCGGTAGGGACTTCGGATTTTTCATGTGAGGAAGCCTTCCTGCTGGCTTGTGGTAGGTCGGTGGTTCTACCCAGGTACCTTTGTGTACTCGGGGTCTTCCTCCACCTGTGATTAGCTGGACATCGCTATATGATTGATATACTATTGCAGCGACGGTAAACCCCAATACAACAACAACAACAATTCACCTACTTTTGATATAAAATAGGACTGAATCAAAGCTTATTGAGTTTTCACTATCAATATGATCTGGATTGTTTATGGTTTAAAATGACATAAAAATCAGTTAACCCTTTCCCTCATATAGACTCATTTTGACGCCTCAATAGGTACCACATAAAACCTGATCTGCAGAAAACCACAGTTAAACCTTACCAAATTTAATTGTAAAATCCTCATTTCCAGACCACTGAGGAGCAGCGAACAGCATAAAACCTGATCAGCCTGCGAGTTACTCGCAGGCTGATCTGGTTTTATGCTATTCGCATAGGTCTTTTCATGGTGTCCTCTATGAGGGAAAGGGTTAACTCATTCTATTCAACTATTCCAGCATCTGGAAGGTGAAAGAGCTCTTTTATTGCATGTATCTTTGTATACTCTGGTATGAGGATTAATTTTAAATCTGATAAGAAGATTTTCCATGTTAACATATTTCCTCTTCAAATAAATGATAAAGCTGGTGATTTAATCTTGTTAGAGGGACTAGTACCTCTGACTGCATCCAAAATTCTCTGTATTGTATATTATTTTAAGTTAACTCCCCCTTTTTTTTCTTAATCCTTTAATTATGAACTGCAAATGACCCAACTTGTACAATAAACACTGAGTACATCAAAAAGCATGAAAGAATTTTAATTCAAACAAATATCTTCATAATCAGCATTTAAATACATAAACAGCTTCCATCTGTACCTGTGGTGCTTTGATGCTGCATTGCATTGTGGGAAATCAAAGAAGAAGATCTGGGTAAACCAATGAGGGAAGTAAACTGTGATCTAAATCTGTCTATATAACAGTAGAAACAGGTGCACTATGCTTGTCCCTGAATACAAAACATACGCACACACGGCAGGTGAGGATTTCAGATTTCAAGAAGAGAAGAGATGTTATCTAAAATGATGAAATATGGCTGATATTGTAAAATCCTCCATTTTTTGATGATATCGTATTTTGTTGGTTTTTGTTTGAAATAATCTCTGTAAACATATAAACTGGATCTCACATAAGAACTTATTGAAAACTGAAATTATTAAACAGGACTAGTGGTTCATCAAATAACACACACTATCAGTTGTTTTTGATTACTGTCCAAAACTTTTCCATAGAAAACAAAGCGAATTCAGAGCTAGTGGAACATGTAACGGTAATCGTAGAAAAAAAAAAAAAAAAGTAATCTAACAAGTGGAGTGGTTTACCCTAAGATTGAAGAAGCCAATCATATGGGTTCGTAATCCTGATTGATTAAATGGCAATTTGTCAGTTATGTAAAATAGGTAAAGATGTATATCAGCATTTGGAAAAAAAGAAAAAAAAAGAAAAGAAGCACAGCCCACCTACCCACCAAATTTCATTTAAAAAGCAACCTGGTATGCTTTAGAAAAAAACCAAAGAAAAATCTTTGACACTTAATGATATAATTAAATAACAAGAGGCCCATGATGGCCCTAAATCGCTCACCTGAGATAAATAGGTTGACCCAAGGAACATCTGTACCAATTTATTTTAAAATCTGGCCAGTAGTTTTGAAGAAGAAGATTTTTTAAGTTGTCATATTTTTTTTTTTTTGTTGCCATGGCAACCAGAGTTCTATATGGATCAAGTTTATTTTAGCAACTTTTGTGAAGGTTGACCCAAGGATCATCCCTGCCAAGTTTAATCAAATTCTGTCCAGTGGTTTCAGAGGAGATGTTGTTTAAAGGTTTCCCTATATACATATAAGGCAAATAAGCCCCGCCCCTGGCGGCCATGTTTTTTTACGGATCGGAATAATTTTAGCAACTTTGGTAGAGGTTGACCCAAGGAACATCTGTACTTAATTATTTTGAAATCTGGCCAGTAGTTTTGAAGAAGATGATTTTTAAAGTTGTCATATTTTTTTTCTTTTGTTGCCATGACAACCAGAGTTCTATATGGATCAAGTTTATTTTAGCAACTTTTGTGAAGGTTGACCCAAGGATCATCCCTGCCAAGTTTAATCAAATTCTGTCCAGTGGTTTCAGAGGAGATGTTGTTTAAAGGTTTCCCTATATACATATAAGGCAAATAAGCCCCGCCCCTGGCGGCCATGTTTTTTTACGGATCAGAATAATTTTAGCAACTTTGGTAGAGGTTGACCCAAGGAACATCTGTACCAATTTATTTTAAAATCTGGCCAGTAGTTTTGAAGAAGATGATTTTTAAAGTTTTCATTTTTTTTTTTCTTTTTGTTGCCATGGCAACCAGAGTTCTAAATGGATCAAGTTTATTTTAGCAACTTTTGTGAAGGTTGACCCAAGGATCATCCCTGCCAAGTTTAATCAAATTCTGTCCAGTGGTTTCAGAGAAGATGTTGTTTAAAGGTTTCTCTATATACATATAAGGCAAATAAGCCCCGCCCCTGGCGGCCATGTTTTTTTTACGGATCAGAATAATTTTAGCAACTTTGGTAGAGGTTGACCCAAGGAACATCTGTACCAATTTATTTTGAAATCTGGCCAGTAGTTTTGAGGAAGATGATTTTTAAAGTTTTCATTCTTTTTTCTTTTTGTTGCCATGGCAACCAGAGTTCTACATGGATCAAGTTTATTTTAGCAACTTTTGTGAAGGTTGACCCAAGGATCATCCCTGCCAAGTTTAATCAAATTCTGTCCAGTGGTTTCAGAGGAGATGTTGTTTAAAGGTTTCTCTATATACATATAAGGCAAATAAGCCCCGCCCCTGGCGGCCATGTTTTTTTACGGATCCAAATAATTTGAACAATCTTGGTAGACACTTACCAAAGGAACATCTGTGCCAAAACATTTTGAAATTCAGTTGGTTGTTTTGGAGAAGAAGACATTTTAAGTTTTTTCTTTCCGTTGCCATGGCAACCAGAATTCCAAATGGAATTCAATTCTTTGAACAACTTTGAAAGGGGACCACCCAAGGAACATCCCTGTAAAGTTTTATCAAAATTGACCAAGCGGTTAAGGAGGAGATGTCGTTTGAAGCAAAATGTTGACGGACGACGGACGGACGGACGACGGACGGACGACGGACGGACGGACGACGGACGAAGACCGGTCACA
Source organism: Solen grandis (assembly GCA_021229015.1). Lineage (NCBI taxonomy): Eukaryota > Metazoa > Mollusca > Bivalvia > Adapedonta > Solenidae > Solen > Solen grandis. The sequence goes on along the minus strand of CM037793.1, from coordinate 28,531,496 downwards.
ATAGCTCACCTTGAGCCTCTGGCTCAGGTGAGCTAAAAAGTATGAAATAAATTTCGCAAGAACATTGTCTGCAGAATATTCAGTTCTAAAGAATTGGAACGAAATTGAAACACATTTTCTTTCCGATACCAGAAATAGTTCATTCACACTCAGATACCCCAACATTTCCTACATGTTCACCCACAACGATAACTATCATTGTTTATTAATAGACAAAATTGGAGAGGATATCTGTCAGTTTCTACACACGTGGTTCCGACAGACGTCGATCCTGAGGCGGATAATCGTCAGACAAGTGTACCCATCACGTCTGATGATCTCGATCAGTTAGAACACCAGGATGATCTAAATAAAATACATTGTTATAAATAGCTTACAGTGATGACAGATCTGCTCTTTTAAATCTTTACGTAGTTCAGTGAACGGATTTAGCATTTCTAATGGATGAATGATTACTTGATTCTTCATCATCATTTAGATGCAACCTCATCATTATTTACCAGTTTCATCATCATCATCATATCATCATCATCACCATCATCATCATTCTTTGTGATCATGAGTATGTAATGCTGATAGAGTGAACAAGATAGAGAAATATCATAAGACAACAATGATTTTTCTTTCCCTTTTCTAAAAAAAAAAAAAAATCCTAAAGTTACAATAAACTTGAAGTGTCAAGTCTCATAAGAGACCACAACTTCTGCTTGGCATTTTCAGAAATGACGACTGTCATTTGACACAACTGTCGACAACTCACAACTGGATCCCATCTCTCAAAAGTATGATCTCGTGCTCAAATTTGAATACCATACCAAAACCCTTGAAAGCTATTTGAAAAGTTTTTTTGTTTTGAGAACACCAGGGCCAGATAACAAATGTTGAAAGGCACCTTCAGCACGAGCTACAAGCCAAGTAAAATAAATCAACAACCTGTATATATAGCTGTGATGACATTGAGGTCAACAACAGATTTCATCTCCTTTATTTCCTAGATTTTAGAATAAGGTACTTTAATTTTCATTAATTTTTCAATTGAATTTTCAATTGATACTTTAATATTTTCTATAATCAAAGTCAGTACATGTATATTGCTGCAAAGACAAAACTGCAAAAAAAACAAAAAAACTTAAAAACACTAAAATTTCATATCTCATCCTTAAAAAAAAAAATCTTTTTTTTATCAAAATGTCTCAAACTCAGGATGCCTAAATAACTTCTAAATAACAGCTGCATGAGAATCCAATGTCAAAATCATGGCTGTACCATATACCTCAATATTCTGCCGTGATTAAGTGACTATATCTCTTACCTCAGCATTAAATCTTGCGCATGAAGCATTAATAGTTTTTACAGTCTTGTGTACCTGTACATGATATGTATATCTATGTACTATATGTACAACTTTCATAAGGGCAGCATTTTTATATATATTTAAACTATAAGAGCAGATTAACAACCAGATTTTTTTTTTTAAAAATTTTCCGATTTAACGGATTTTAAAAATTTTGTTAATTAACATGCAGGAAATTAAGTTCAGGCCCAACATTCTTTTTCAGTTATTTAGAATATAACATCACAATTATCATCTTATGATATCCAACTTATAAACATTTCACCTGAAACTAATTTCGATTCACATAGAATTCAGAACAGGTTTAAAAATTTCAATTTACTATATTAAAATCTGATTAATACAATTTGTTTAACCTTTATCTCATGAATATATTCTTCATGGACATATATATAACTTAACATATATATATTAATTAACCCTTTCCCTCATAGAGGACACCATGAAAAGACCTATGCGAACAGCATAAAACCAGATCAGCCAAGGCTGATCAGGTTTTATGCTGTTCGCTGCTCCTCAGTGGTCTGGAAAGGGTTTTAAAAAACTGTGGTTTTCTGCAGATCAGGTTTTATGTGATACCTATTGAGGCGTCAAAATGAGTATATATGAGGGAAAGGGTTAACTAAACTTTATAATAGTACATGTATATATATATATACATATATGAAACAATGGGATTTTCTTTGCTGTGCAAACTGTATAAAATCTCTATAGCTATAGAATCAAATAAAATCTTATTGTCAACTCGAGACCCTCAGAATGAACAAGCTCCATGGCAAGGAAGTAAAAAAATGACATTTTATACAACTATGACATAAGTAAAAGATAGGGAATGAATTTGTGAAAGAGATACAAGATTGTGAAAATTCATTGCTTGTTTGCAGTATGAACACAAACTAAGGAAGCCAGGGCTACATGTGAAGTAACAAGGCTCAGTGCCTGGTTCCTGCTAGTATGCTGGTGCCCTGATAAATAGGTGTCCCATTTAATACTGAAAAATCTGTTAGATTTTCCCCTTTTACAAAATTATCAATAATCACATTGTATACCAATTATTTTCATAAACAGAAACTTTAATTTGAATATGAACAAATTGGATTTTTTTTTCATAGTAGCAATACTACCATAGTAAATTACTGTGTTAAGTAATGTTTATGATTATAAAGTTTGGTGTCAAAACAGAGACGTGCTGTACAGGGGGTACAAGAGGTAATTTAATCCACATCTTATAAGTTTATGAGACACGCTTGTGGTATCACACTTCTAACTTGTAGCATGATAGCATACTCCACTGCATCATCCTGACAACAGGCCAATCATTTCTGGCACTACATTAATTTTATATTTAGACCATAAAGCAAGAGTAACATACCATCTCAAAATTTGGTACCACTTTTACCACACTGGTGTGTCACCAGCACAGAATCAACTTGCAGATTTCTATTACTAAAACAAATGCTGTTACAATATACTACTTTGGAGCAGGGAACATTAGCATTTGAATATAGCAGTACATGTATTCCTTTTCAAATAGCACTGAACTACTATAACTCTCTACCAATATTTTCATATTATTCTTCAATATATTAAGTAATTTTCAAAACATAAAGTAACAATACATACCGGTTCTGGCGCAAATTCAACATAAATCAATTACTGTAATTGAATAATTGAAGCACATCAAAATGCAATGTATATAATTATGCATTGTTGCTAATCAAATAAAAACACTGAAATATGTAAAACAACTTATTTGCATGTACAACCTTGATGAAAAATAATTAGAGAGTTTGGTGCTCAGTCAATTTTAATCTCTTTTCATAAAATTGTTTTGCTGAGGCTTAAGGAGACAATGGAATAATGTAAAAATGATAAAAAATAATATGGGGAATATGATTTTTTCATCTTGAAGCCAAATCTGTCAAATGCATATTAGAATCCCTGGAGATTAAATCATAAGTAACATGGTCAAGTCCGATGTCTAAAGAGGAGGAAGTCTTTAATTGAGAACCTGCAATAACAGACACAATGGTTGCTCATTAAAATCACATCATCTAAATTAATGTACATGTATTAGCAATGTACTATACTCAACAAGGCTGAGAACTCCTGAATTAAAGAAACAAAAGCTGGATCAAGAACCATAACTCATTCTAAGGTTCACACACTCTCCAAAGACAAAAGCCAGAGGAACAGATAAGCTGCGTATCTGCATATTTTACGCAAATAAAATGGACCAATACGCTAAACATTTCAATTTCGTGCGTACCATTTACGGATAAAAAAAACGACTTCAGTCAATTCTTTTTAACTCCTTGTGTATAGGATTCCATTGCTGCTGATGTTTTAACAAACAGCTGATTGTCACTTTCTGCTTTAAAGTGTATTACCTTCAAGAACCACTGATCATTTGGCGTTTGTACATTTAAAATTTCAGGAGCATCTGGCACACCTTGATGACTTAACAGGGTTGTCGATAGTACCCCAGCCCATCAATAGTAGACTGGGCTAAAATGCACAATATCATCTTTTGGGTTATATTTTTTTAACGTTAAGACGTTTATGCAACTTAGAAATTAATTATATGCAACGCAAAGAATAAAAAAATTAAACATGCGAATATATATCTTTTTTCATAAAGATTATTGCTTTATTTTCAATTATGCCACATTTGTCTCATGAATTAGACCTTGTTATCTTTACCTTCTGGCGAAAAAAACAAAATGTCACTTCGAGGTAGAAAATCAAGTTCTAGGAAACCATCCCTTACAAGAAACCAAAATACATGTATCATTCTAAGGTATTGTAGATTTAGCCACATTTTTAAGGTAAGAAAAAGTTTCACTCAAAAAGTTAAAATATGTACAGTAAAAAGTACTCATAAGAAACAGGTTTCACTCAAATCGTACAAAAACAGGGGGTGATCACTCAATTGAAACCATTTCTTATCTGTTCCTCTGCAAAAACTACTAGATAATTAAAATCTCAGTAACACTGAAATCAATGTTGTAGCAATCGTCTATGTTCAAACCCAAACATGTTTCAAAACAAGGCTCATAACTCCTGGAATAACAAAACAAGAGCACAGAACCATGAACTATAACTCTGTAATAATTGATATTCAAGAATATAGCTGTCTTACATCAAACAATTTAATGACGAAAATAAATGATCATTACTAGGTTAATCATTTACCTCTTGCAAAATTTTGGAAAAAGAAATGCTCCAGTTAAAAACCAGATCTGTCAGAGCAAAATGGTATGTAAATCAGGTTTTATGTTGTTTTTTTTCTTTAATTGTAAATAATGTCACAAACAAGAGGGCCAAGATGGCCATAAAGACGCTAACCTGAGAAAAACTGCCTTAATTGCCTGTACAAGTTGCTAAAGTATAGCATAGTTGTACTGAATACATAATCCATGAGATTATTAGAATTCCACGAACAGTGCCTGTGGTCAAAATTTGGAGTCAAACTTGACTGAGAAATTATGGCTTTAAACACATAAATTTAAATATCGACTTGACTTGACTATTTGAGTTTACTGAGTTTCAACAGTATTTCAGTCATATAGCGACGTCCAGCTAATTACAGGTGGAGGAAGACCCTGAATGCACGGAGGCATCCGGGTAGTACCACCAACCTCCTGCAAGCCAGCTGGAAGGCTTCCTCACATGAAAATCCAAATGACCCTGCCGGGATTCGAACCCACAAGGTGAGGGGCTGAGTGTGTGTTAAAGTCAGCGACTTTACCCTCTCAGCCACGGAGGCCCCTAAATTTAAATATTAAAAGGGGCATAACTCCTGACCTAATTGGCCAATATCAGCCAAAATCAAACCTGGCTGAAGGAATATGGCTATGAACATTGTTCTAAAGTTTGAAGATGATTACTTCAGAAATGAAGATGCAAGAGTGCAAATAAAGTGAAATATGACATTTTTTTATATTAAAAGGGGCATAACTCCTGACCTAACAGGCTGATATCAGTCATAATTGAAGTTGGCTGAGAGATTATAGTCATAAACATTGTCATAAAGTTTGAAGATGATTTTTTAAGAAATGAAGATGCTAGAGTGCAATCAAAGTGAAATCTGGCATTTTTTAATATTAAAAGGGGCATAACTCCTGCCTTTATGGGCCGATATCAGCCATAATCAATCTTGGCCGAGAGATTATGGTAATAAACATTGTCATAAAGTTTGAAGATGATTTCTTAAAAAATGAAGATATTAGGGTGAAGTGAAATCTGGCTTTTTTTAATATCAAAAGGGGCATAACTCCTGACCTAATGGGCCGATATCAGCCATAATGGAACTTGGCCAAGATATTATGGTAATAAAGATTGTCACACAGTTTGAAGATGATTGCTTAAGAAATTAAGATTGCTAAAGTGCAAACAAAGTGAAATCTGCCATTATTTAATATTAAAAGGGGCATAACTCCTGACCTTATGGGCCAATATCAGCCATAATCGAACTAAGCCAAGAGATTATGGTAATAAACATTGTAATAAAGTTTGAAGATGATTGCTTAGGAAATGAAGACACTAGAGTGCAAACAAACTAATTGTAGACGACGGCCAGACAGACGACGGACGGACATTCATCAATCCTAATAGCTCACCCTGAGCCCATGTGCTCAGGTGAGCTAAAAAGTAACAGTGTAAAACCTAATCAGGCTGAGAAAAAAATACAATCTGACTGATCAAGATTTTTACTGACTTTACTTGTGATACAACATGGTAAAGGATTTCACAACTCTGTCACATAACAACAAAGGGCCACAACTCTGTTTTTGATACACAACCTCACAAATATAAAAGACAGTAACTGATTAATCTATATTTCAAATCATATAACAAAATCGCCATTCTGTCATGCAACAAGTTTACAATAACAGCAAAACATTACACATCAACACCTGATTAACCCTTTCCCTCATATAGACTCATTTTGACGCACTCAATAGGTACCACATAAAGCCTGATCTGCAGAAAACCACAGTTAAACCTTACCAAATTTAATTACAAAATCCTCATTTCCAGACCACTGAGGAGCAGCGAACAGCATAAAACCTGATCAGCCTGCGAATTACTCGCAGGCTGATCTGGTTTTATGCTGTTCGCATAGGTCTTTTCATGGTGTCCTCTATGAGGGAAAGGGTTAACTGTCAGAAACATTTGGAAAATAAATGTGTATAAGATCTTTTTTTGTCTGAGTGGGAAATATTTTTTTTTAACCAAGATCAAGTATCAAAATCAAGCTGACAAATGCAAAAGTAAATGCAACTTTCAAATAACAAGATGCCTCAACATGATAACCTTACTATTTACTGCGAAACATTTTTTTTAAATAAAATTTTACCCTTTGAAAAAGTTAAGATTTAATCAAACCGGACATTGTAAAAAATATAGTATCATTAGTTTAATTCTTGGCCATATCACATGCATGGAATAGACTCAATTATTTTCCACTACCAGGCCACAGTGAAGGGGCCTTAAAAATCCTATTTTTGAGTATTAAAGTACCAGTTTGTCAAATTTATGGAAAAGAAAAAACTGGTGTTAATAGCAATTTTTGTGGAAAAATGAATGAATTTTAAAAAAATTTCAGCTGGGAGGTTGCCTTTGAAAGGACCCTGATAAGGAAGGAACAAATACTCGTCTGGCCATCATAACCAAGCCAATATCTCACAATTATAATCAGAATTTATCTTTGTCTGAGATAAGTGGGGGGAAAAACTGAGATAAAAGTCCATGTATACCAAATGTATCCGGTATGTTGATTTGACTGAAAAACTGCTGCACTAAAAAAAAAAATCTAAGTATATATAAGGTCATTGATTTTTTTTTTTTTGATTTTTTTTTTCTTTTCTTTTTTTTTTTATGGGCAGCAGCGTACTGTGGGTACCTTTGATGCATACAGGAATATGTTTTGTCAGTCAGGTTTCTAGAGTCTAGAGTATGACAATTTAGGGCTTAAATGCAAAACATATACATGTACCTAAGACTTAGATGTTAAGTTAATACTAAACAGAGGTTAAAAAGAATGAAATCTGGTTGTTTCATTGACAACTTTCATGCAAAGGGTAAACAGATGCTATCAGGGAGTGATAGTCAAACCTGAATGAATCAACCTGGGAAAGGAAAAGAGGTAAGGGGCTGCTAAATGAAGGTTCAGGATTTTTTCTGATTTGTGACAGCTGCTTGTTTTTTGCTTCTTTTTATTATGGAAAAAAAAATTGCATGATTTTCACATTATGGGGAAAAATAAATGCATTTTCTGGGGAATATATATCCACTTTCTTTACATTGGGAAAAGAGAAATCCTTAGACAATTAACAATTTTTTGGGAAAACTGCAAGAATTAAAAAATTCTGAGGGGCTTTTAATGGCACCTGATAATCAAAGATAAAACAGTTTTAATGTAGAGTAAAACATCTTTTCATAATATTGTCTCCTTAAAACAGATGGTCACAAACTCAGGCTAAATTGTTGAGTAGATATACGGCATCTGATATTTTTCAAGGTAGGTATGTGAGGAATTTGAGTGAGGGTAGGAAGATGAAAAGCATTCAAGTTGAGCTAAATCATGGATCACTGACAGAACCTTCATGATAATACGACCAAGTTTTGTAAGATTACCACATTGAGGCCTTAACAAAAAAATGCTCTTGGATACAGACCCTGTCGCCATGTCAACCTGTGTGTAAAATACAGCATCTAGTTATTGTATAGTATAAGTAGCAATTACGTAAAGGGAAAAAATTTTTCCATCTTTCTCTTCTGCAGTGGGTCTCAGTGCCTTAAGCCAAAAAATGAAAAATAGTACCGTTTCTGGTCTCAGAAAAAAAGTTTTTTTTAAATGAAATGAAAGGCAGAATAAAAAAGGAAAGATCTTTTCAAAGGCGGAAAGGTAAAAAAAAACTATAGGGTCAGTTGTAAAAAAAATTGGTGGGGCTACCAGAAAAGAAACTTTTTTTTTTTTGACCTTTGTAAAACTTAAAACTTAAACTTACATGATGAACCATCTAGTGCCAATCAGGTCTTATACTATTCCTGATCAGGATGTGAGTCTCTTACTGATAAAATATCATTACATATGGTCATTTTTTAGTCAAAGTAACCATTTTGATGCAAACTTCATTTATATTTGCCATGGTCAGTAAAACATTTGATAGTTATAGCTCATATAAACTTGAAATGTTTCAGGCTTTTTGAATCTTAAAGTAAAAATATATATCTCATTCCAAAAAAAAAAAAAAAATTGCACCAAGCAGAAATTACCTTCAAGGGAAGCAACTCTTCTTCAAAAGAATTTACTGGTACTGTTGTTCCACATCACTCCCTCCCAGGTTGTCTCCCTTTAAAATCTGAAAACCATCAAAATATAACTTAAAACCAAGTGAATCAGACAAAGTGTGACTAAACAAGGAAGGAATTATTGACCTAGAAATTTAAAAGTAAAGTCACGTTTATGTAATTTAATATAAATGAAGTCAGGTATGAGTTGTACGTCCCTGAGCTGTTTTGAAAAAGTGAACAACTCCCATGCAATAAAATTATGCTCCTAATTCATGTTTATTGTTTAGATTTTACAGATTCAAATGAAGAAAAAAAACCCACCATAAACCTAATTTAAAACAACCAAACATTGAAATTACTGAAGCCAGCTGAAATAATGTGAGAACAGGGATAAAAATCAGGGTCCAGTTTGTTACATTCAATCAAGAGATTAAATTTGAAAACATCTTCTATTCTGACCTTGACATTTGAAGCCCTGGGTTTAACACTCATAAATGATCTCGTTATTTCAGGGCTTATTCAGCCAAGCTTGGGATGAAGCCTAAGGGGGGCGGGGGATAGTATGCAAATTAGTCAATTAGGAAATCTATTTTTACTTTATTTACAATCTCATTAAAATCACATCCTTATTTGCGCTCCTCTACTATCTGCGACTAGGATCTGACATCATCACATTAGGGGTCAAGTTAGATTGACCTTTTAAGTAATTTATATGCATAAACAAGTGCTCAATTTTAAACCAATTAAATACCGCATTTTAAACCTTTTAATTTTAGTTATTCTCACCAGGGTTTCTTTAATACTATATACAGAGATCCTGTTCTCACTGAACTTGTTACCAAATGATCTCCTGAAAAGAAAATCCACACACAAAACATCCGTCACTCGAAGAATTTAACTGGCACACAGTATTTCTAACGATAACATGTTTTTGTTATTGTTTTGAATGGGGCTGACATGTATTGAAATCACAAACAGTGACTAAACTCTGTTGTACTGTAGTGTATATATAAAAACCAAAGCGGCGCAGTGGGATGACAGTCCTCTTATACCGTAATCGAAAGGTTCCAAGTTCTAGACCAGCAAAAGAAGTATTTTTTTATTTAATTTTTTATTTAAAATATTAGCCCTGTTTTCCTTGTGAAAGTGGAGTTATGTGTTCAAATCAAATGTACATGAGTATTCGCTACCAAATTTTCTGTTCCTTATTTTTCGTTAGTACATGTACAATATTTAAACGTCTCAGAAAAGATGAGTGAACTAGATTCCAAAGGTGTACAAATCATCAAAAATATTACGAAGGCGACGGAAACAGCAAGCGAATGTTCTGACTACTCAGACAAAGATAGTGCTTTTGAACGAAAATCTGAATGTATTGAAATGTTCATGAATTAATATATAAATAATGAAAAAATGCCAAAGCAAAATAAAAAAAAAATACAAGAAAAATACAAGAAAAAATAAAATAAATAAAATGATATTCGAACCTGTGTCTCCATGCTTTTATCCACTGAGCTATGGTGATTTCTACTTCATTAGAATTTATTTATGGGAACATACTATGACATTTGAATTTTACTTCTCCTGGTTATACAAAACGATTCTGTAGCTGCCGATTTGATTGGCTAATACAAAGGTCAATCTGAGACGACCCTTTATACAATGTGGTCAGATCAAGTTAGCACACAGAATCTGATTTAATGAGATTGACCTAATTTACTTCATCACAGTTTGAACCTGGCATTTCTGAGACGTAAAATCCTAATAAGGTATCTATACTAGGTTAAACATTAAATATATTATGATCATGTAATATGATCTTTACTTGTTACATCTCTTTCGATTGTTGTCATTTTTTCATCTTTAATTCAATGGATATATGAAATTTTAGAGATCAGTTAACTTAATACCACGAATATGTCGTAACAAAAAATATTGGTACACACATTTATAATCATGTTATACAATGTAAATGTATATTTTCTAATGATTCAGAAGACATTTTATTTTACTTTGATTGGGAAACAAGTTCAACAAAATTTATACTAATCTCTCTCTATGGTTCCTCGGTTGGACCAGTACTTGGTGCCTGGGAAGGTCATGATTGTCTTGCTCCCAAAGGGATTTGAGCCTGCAACCTTCAAATTCACAGGCATATGTTACCAGTGGATCACAGTGCCAGTGATTAACTACACAGTGGAAAGACTGTAATCCTAATGTAAAACCTCAAACTTTGTAAAGCTATCTTATAAATACACACTGTACATTGTTTAAATAAAGTTGTATTGACCAGCACTATTGACCTGAGATTGATTAATCTCCGTGATGTTCTTCGTTAGTTTCAATTGATATTTTCAGTATATGTAGAGGTACGAAAGCCTATTGAGCTCATTTTGGTTGGAAAAAAAAAATTTTTTTCGCGAATAAACGCGATATTTTCGCGAATTAACGCGATATTTTCGCGAAACGTTCGCGAATAAACGCGATAATTTAATAACTTTAAAAAAAATTTTCGAATTACGGAAACGTTCGGGAATAAAGATAATTTTGCGAATAAACGCGATAGTTTCGCGAATAAACGCGTAACTTTCGCGAATAAACGCGAAATTTTCAGGTGTGTGAAGTTAGCGCGTAGATCGTAGATCGAAACTATAACTAATTTTCTTTGTCGATCTGGGTCGTAGATCGTAGCTCAACCATTGAAATAAACCAAAATAAATGGTTGAGCTGGATCGTAGATCGTAGCTCAACCATTGAAAAAGTTCACGGAATGGTTGAGCTGGGTCGTAGATTGTAGCTCAACCATTGAAATAAACCAATATAGTTGGTTGAGCTGGATCGTAGATCGTAGCTCAACCATTGAAAATGTTGATGGAATGGTTGAGCTGGATCGTAGATCATAGCTCGACCATTGAAAAAACCAAGATTAATGGTTGATCTGGATCGTAGATCGTATTTTAGTCGTCGTCGGTAATTTTGTACTCGTCTGGAAAAATGAACTTGTCGGGAAAAATTATCTGTCGCTTTTTGTTTAGTATTAGTCGTAAACTAGTTATATATTTGTCTTTTTTGTCGGGATTATTGTACTTTTCGGAAAATTGCATTAGTCAGGAAAAAGTCGCAGATCAACCAATGTCGGGAAAATTGCATTTGTCGGAAAAAAAATGTTTTCGTCGGGAAAAGAGTTTCCGTCGAAAATCTTTGTACTTGTCGGTAATATCTCATTCGTCGGAAAAGATTCCGTCGGGAAATTTTCTGTTCGTCGGGAAAAAATATATGTCAGGAATTTAGTATTAGTTGTGAAAATTGTATTTTGTTAATATTTTTATCTTCGTCGGGATTATTGTACTCGTCGGAAAATTGTATCAATCGGAAAAAAGTCGCGTAATCTTTTTCGTCGGGAAGTTTGTCCTCATCGGGAAAATTTTGGAAAGTTATGTGTTCGTCGGAAAAAATTGCATGCGTCTCGAAAAGTGCTTCCGTCGGGAAATTTTGTAGTCGTCGGGAATCTCATTCGTCGGAAAAAATTTTTTTCGCGGGATCTACGACCCAGCTCAACCATTCCATGAACATTTTCAGTGGTCGAGCTACGATCTACGATCCAGCTCAACCATTTATTTTGGTTTATTTATGGTTGAAATTTATTTGGTTTATTTAATGGTTAGCACGATCTACGACCCAGCTCAACCATTCCATGAAAATTTTCAGTGGTCGAGCTACGATCTACGATCCAGCTCAACCATTTATTTTGTTTATTTCAATGGTTAAGCTACGATCTACGACCCAGCTCAACCATTCCATGAAAGTTTTCAATGGTCGAGCTACGATCTACAACCCAGCTCAACCATTTATTTTGGTTTATTTGAATGGTTGAGCTACGATCTTGGATCCAGCTCAACCTTTTTTTGGCGATCTACGACCCAGGTCGACAAAGAAAATTAGTTATAGTGTTGATTTACGATCTTCGATCTACGCGCTAACTTCACACACCTGAAAATTTCGCGTTAATTCGCGAAAGTATCGCGTTATAACACGGAAATATCGCGTTTATTCGCAAAAGTTTCGCGTTAACGCGAAAAATCGCGTTAATTCACGAAAGCTTCGCTTAATTTAAATTTAAAATTTTTTTTAATGGTTTACTTGAATGGTTGAGCTACGATCTACGACCCAGCTCAACCATTTATATTGGTTTATTTTAATGGTTGAGCTACGATCTACGACCCAGGTCGACAAAGAAAATTAGTTATAGTGTTGATTTACGATCTACGATCTACGCGCTAACTTCACACACCTTTTTCCAAAATTTTCCGAAAAAATAATCCCGACAAAAAAGACAAATATAAAAAGATTTTTACGACCAATACTAAACAGATCCCGACAGATAATTTTTCCCGAAAAGGTCATTTTTCCAGACGAGTACAAAATTACCGACGGCGACTACAAATTTCAGACAACTATAATTTTCATGACAAATACTATCAACAACCCAGCTCGACCATTCTATGAACATTTTCAATGGTCGAGCTATGATCTACGATCCGGGTCAACCATTTAATTTGGTTTATTTGAATGGTTGAGCTACGATCTACGACCAAGCTCAACCATTTTTTTTTATTTTGGTTTATTTGAATGGTTGAGCTACGATCTACGACCCAGCACCATTCTATGAACATTTTCAATGGTTTAGCTTGAGCTACGATCTACGATCCAGGTCAATCATTTATTTTGGTTTATTTGAATGGTTGAGCTACGATCTACAACCCAGCTCAACCATTTATTTTGGTTTATTTGAATGGTTGAGCTACGATCTTGGATTTACGATCTTCGATCTACGCGCTAACTTCACACACCTGAAAATTTCGCGTTAATTCGCGAAAGTATCGCGTTATAATGCGAAAATATCGCGTTTATTCGCGAAAGTTTCGCGTTAATTCGCGAAAGTTTCACGTTATAACGCGAAAAAAATCGCGTTAATTCGCGAAAGTTTCGCGTTATAACGCGAAAGTATCGCGTTAATTCGCGGAAGTTTCGCGTTATAACGCGAAAATATCGCGTTTATTCGCGAAAAAAAATATTTTTTTTTCCAACCAAAATGAGCTCAATAGGCTTTCGTATAGAGGATACATACCTAACAGCCATAAATCAAATGGGTACTTTTGGACAAGAAGAATTTTCAAATTTGTACTACATACATACAAGGAAAATGGGCTTCGCCACCTGGGGGCCATGTTTTTTGACCAATCCAAATAATTTGAACAATCTTGGTAAAGGTCCATAAGACAATGCCATACACCAAATATCTAAGCTCTAGGTCTTGCGGTTTGGAAGAAGAAGATTGTTAAAGATTTCACTTTAAAAATCTTTTTTCAGCTCTTGTGACTCAGATTTGCAATGGACTGGAACCATTTGAACAACTTTGGTAGAGCTTAATGAAAGGATCATCACAGGTACTTTTCATCAAATTTGGCCCAGTGGTTTAGGAGGAGATTTTGTTTAAATGATGCCCCTGGGTTGCTCACCTGAGAACCAGGTATAAGTGGGGGAAAAAGAAACAGCAAATATCTTATGATATTGTGGAAAATGGGCTCTGCCCTCTGCCAGCCATACATCGAGCATGTACTTTTGTCTAGAAGATTTTTCAAATTTGTACTATATACATATAAGGAAAATGGTCTCTGCCCCCTGGTGGCCATGTTTTTCAATGGATCAAAATAATTTGTACAATCTTGGTAGAGAGTGACCTAAGGAACATCTGTGCCAAAAAACTTTCAAATCCAGCCAGTACTTTTGGACAAGAAGGTTTTTTACGATAAGGAAAACAGGCTCTGACCCCTGGCGGACATGTTTTTTTACCAATCCATATAATTTTTACAATCTTGGTAAAGAGTTACCCATGGAAAGTCTGTGCCAATAACTTTGAAATCCAGCCTGTACTTTTAGGCAAAAAGAATGTTCAAATTTGTACTATATACATATCAGGAAAATGGGCTCCGTCCCCTGGTGGCCATGTTTTTCAAAGGATCAAAATAATTTGAACATCTTGGTAAAGAGTGACCTAAGGAACATCTGCGCCAAATAACTTTCAAATCCAGCACATACTTTTGGACCAGAAGATTTTTTAAATTTGTACTATATGCATATAAGGAAAACAGGCTCTGACCCCTGGCGGACATGTTTTTTTACCAATCCATAGAATTTTTACAATCTTGGTAAAGAGTTACCCATGGAAAGTCTGTGCCAATAACTTTGAAATCCAGCCTGTACTTTTAGGCAAAAAGAATGTTCAAATTTGTACTATATACATATCAGGAAAATGGGCTCCGTCCCCTGGTGGCCATGTTTTTCAAAGGATCAAAATAATTTGAACATCTTGGTAAAGAGTGACCTAAGGAACATCTGCGCCAAATAACTTTCAAATCCAGTTAGTACTTGAGAACTTTTGGTCAAGAAGATTTTTTGTATTAAATACAAATAAGGAAAATGGGCTCCGCCCCCTGGTGGCCATATTTTTCAATGAATCAAAATAATTTGAACAATCTTGGTAGAGAGCAACCCAAGGAACATCTGTGCCAAATAACTTTCAAATCCAGCACATACTTTTGGACCAGAAGATTTTTTAAATTTGTACTATATGCATATAAGGAAAACAGGCTCTGACCCCTGGCGGACATGTTTTTTTACCAATCCATAGAATTTTTACAATCTTGGTAAAGAGTTACCCATGGAAAGTCTGTGCCAATAACTTTGAAATCCAGCCTGTACTTTTAGGCAAAAAGAATGTTCAAATTTGTACTATATACATATCCAGAGCTACAGATAAGACGCGTATTTGCGTTTTTAAGCATTATTTTTTGGTAAAAACGCATTAAAAACAAAATTGGAGGGTGAAATAACGCATTTGAAAAGTCCGATCAGCATTATTACTAAACTTTACGCGTATATCCATATTCTTATTCCAAATCAATTTATAAATCATGGTTTCACAAGGAAACAATCGAAATAGCCCAAGTTTTAACGTTGGTTCCCGGATATATTATATACTATAGAAGTTAAGGTTCTTCATAGTTGGGAACCATGATGTTGGTTCCCGTTTCTACGGCCTATTGTAAAAGTCAACGTTATCGGTATTCGGGTACCATGCGTATCGTGCAGACGCTAAAATGGCTGGTAAAAGCAAACCGGGGCGATTGAAGAGAAAATTAAGCAATGCAGATAATCCTAGTGTCCTCAAATTTTTCAAAAATGAAAATAAATCAAATGCAGAATCTATTGCCAAGCATATATTGGAAGAAATTATATCTGACAGTGTAATTATGACCGAAAATGCTTCCAAGAAACATGCCGGTGATTCCGTTTCCGATAAAACAGTAAAGATATGGTCGGAGAAGCATCCATGGTTGAAAGTTGTTGGTAGTGGGAGAGATCGGCGATTGAAATGTGTAACATGTGAGGCCCATAACATACGCAGTATATGGGCCAGTGAGGGGTCAACAAACTTCCAAAGAAATAGTATCAAACGTCACGGAGAATCACTTGAACACCAGAAAGCGGAGACTCAAAGCACAAAGTCAGAATGTCTAAAGTCTGCTTTTGATTTGGACGATGATTCTGATTCTACATCTTCAGTAAGTTTAAGTGATAAGAAACTTTTTCGTACTGTATTTTATGCTGCCAGTTCAGAATTACCTTCATCTCAGATCAACAATCTGCTTCATTTGCAAACTCTTAATGGTGCTAACATTGATTATCAGAATTTAAGCTGGAATACTATCACAGAAGTTCAGTCTTGTATAAGTGAAGTTTTTCTAAAAGAATTGGTTGCAGAAGTGATTGAATCTGATGTTTATGCTGTCATGATTGATGAGAGTACTGATTTAACAATCCACAAGCATTTGTCAATATGTGTCAGGTATGTTAAATGTGGTGAAGCAGTGACAAAATTTCTGACAAATGTGGGTCTTGAAGATGGGAAGGCACACACTATTGTAAATGAACTTGTATATTGTTTATCAAAGCTTGGGTTAGATGTCTCTAAAATCATTTCCCTAGCAACTGATGGAGCATCAACCATGACAGGCAAAAAAACAGGGGTTGGTGTTCAGATGAAATCAAAACATTCCCCTTTCCTTGTGCAGTCACATTGCATCGCACACAGACTTAATCTAGCTGTGACTGATTCAATAAAAAAGGAAGAAGCTTTGGTAAAGTTTAAAGAAATGTTCAATGCACTCTATCATTTCATGAATGGATCTAGTAATCGCACAATGAAACTGAAGAAAATTCAGGACATGTTCATGGAACCAAGCTTAACCATTAAAGAACCACATAGTATTAGATGGCTGGGTCTGAAAAGTGCTGTTGAGGCAGTATATGAAAGTTACAGTTCTGTCATAGCCACACTTGCCTACTTTGCCGCAGAGAAGAATGCATCCGCTAGTGGTCTCCTGAAGTATTACTCAAAATATAAAACAGTTATGCTAGTAGCATTTATGTTAGATGTTCATGAGGTATTAGGGTTTCTGAGCAAAGCTTTTCAGAAAGAGGATATAGCTTTCAGTGAGATAAATCCCTTGTTGGAAGCTGCAATGGGGAAACTTGACTTCATAGAGTCAAATGATGGGGATGCACTGAAAGGAATGAGATGTTCCATTGAAATCCGAACAGAAGAGGGTTCAAATACTGCATATCTAAATGGTGAGAAGTTAACTGGGTATTCTGACTGCAGTGAAACTGAGCTGCTTTCTTTAAGAAAGAAGTACACAACCAGCCTTAAAAAGAACATAAAGAACAGATTCAGACAAGTGGACAGTGACATATTCAAGCATCTTAGTGTTCTTCTAGAACCAGCTGTAGTAAACTCTGCCAGCACAACTGAAAGTGATGAAGCTCTAAATGTTATTGGAATGTTGTATGGAGAAGACAAATCTGTGAAGGTCACAAAAGGTGACAGCCAGGAAGGTGTAACAGAGGAGAGAAAAACTGTTAAGAACATGTTAAAGAAGGAGCAGTTGATCCAAGAATGGCCAATGATAAAAGGAATGATCCAGGGCTCATACAGTAAGAAAAGTACCCAGGAACTATGTAAAAGAATACTCTCTCTTCATGGAGATGCATTTCCAGAGTTTACAAAGCTATGTAAGATTGCATTGTGCATGTCTGTGTCTAGTGTTGCTTGTGAAAGAAGCTTTAGTACACAGAACAGGATAAAGAACAAGTACAGGAGTTCACTGAAAACTGAGAACCTTGATGTCTTAATTCAGATTCAAATGTCAGGAAAAGATCTGTCCAACTATGATCCAGTTAAGGCAGTAAAGCTCTGGTGTGCTAAGAAAAGGAGGAGGAAGTCTAGACTGACACAGCAGTACAAGCCAAGGGTGAAGGATTCAAGTGTCCCTTTTCCCTCTAAGAAAATAGACTAAGCAACACATAGCTGAAGACATGTAGATATATGTTATACCGTTTATTAACAGTTTTTGTTGACAGTTACTTAAATATTGTCATTTCAGTTGGAAAGTAACACAAGGAGTGTTGTATATAGCTCTTCATATAGAACTTATAAAAGTTTTTCACAAAGCTACAAGGTACAGACAATGCTGAGTCTTGTTTATCATGGTTTATCCAGGTAAGAGGCAGATGCCTTTAAATATAAGTGCTATTTAGTTTTTTGATGGGGTGAAAAAATATTTGAATTTTCAGTTTTCAGCATTACAAAAAATTTAAGGGGGTAAATATCATTTACACTTAAAAATTATCTGTAGCTCTGCATATCAGGAAAATGGGCTCCGTCCCCTGGTGGCCATGTTTTTCAAAGGATCAAAATAATTTGAACATCTTGGTAAAGAGCAACCTAAGGAACATCTGTGCCAAATAACTTTAAATCCAGCAATTTTGGCCAAGATTTTTTAAATTTGTACTATATGCATATAAGGAAAACGGGCTCCAACTCCTGGTGGCCATGTTCAACATATCAAAATAATTTGAACAATCTTGGTAGAGAGTGACCCAAAGAACATCTGGTCCAAATATCTTTGAAATCCAGCCAGTACTTTTGGACAAGAAGATTTTTTAAATTTGTACTTTATTCAATTATAAGGAAAATGGGCTCCGCCCCCTGGCGGCCATGTTTTTCAACACATCAAAATAATTTGAACAATCTTGGTAGAGAGTGATCCAAAGAAATTTGAAATCTAGCCAGTACTTTTGGGGAAAAGGGTTTTTGGAGTTTTCACACTATTTTCCCTAGCCTTTTCTGGCCATGGCAACCAGATTTTGGCATGGAATTCAATTCTTTGAGGACCACCCAAGGAACATAAATGTTTTATGAAAATTGGCCCCGTAGTTAGGACGAGGTGTCGTTTAAGTTAAATGTTGACTCGGACGCTGAACATTCATCAGTTACAATAGCTCACCTTGAGCACGTTGTGCTCAGGTGAGCAAAAAATTTGAGCATTTAAAATGTGCTAGTTTTTGATAATGATAAATAAAGAATTTCTAAACTGCTGAGAACATTTTGTGTTCTCCATTTGAAGAGTTATTAAGCAATTAACTTAGTACTGATGATATAAACAATGTTATATCAATCTGAGGTTATAAAATCCAAACAGCTGCAAAGAAATAAACATCAACAACATATACCGAGAATGACTGACTCGAGAATGACTGACTCGAGAATGACCGAGAATGACTGACTCGAGAATGACTGACTCAACCCAAATTAAAATTGACAAAGAGTAGTTTTCTTTTAACTCTATGATTTGGGAATGAGAGAAGAAACTATAGCACTAAACAAACACACATGCACATCACACACATTAAAAAAAAAGAAAGAAAGAGACAGAGCAGAAAGCAAATGAAAATAAAATGCAATCTGATGAAGCATAAAACAAAAAATATCATACATTTTCTCTTTCCTGAGAAATTGTAAAGAAATCATGTACCAATTAACTCCAAATATTGATTAGTCTGTTTTCCAGTCACAAAATCTATATTAATAACAGTGGGTTTTCTTTGATGAGATTTTTTAACTCCAAACGTAATCCTGTCAGTGAAGTAACTGAGTTTTTCAGACTGACATTTCAAGCAGCATACTACTTCCTTATACGGTCAAATATCCTTGTATGTAAACTAACACCTCCACAATGGATTGAAATAATGTAGAGGGAATACCCCCGAGGTCTTAATCTCCTTCTATGTCTCCTTCACGCAACTCTTCAACCCGGCCAGGGGAAATTCCCTTTTATGGTGTACATTGCAAGATTACAACACTATCACTGAGAATTCCCAAGGAAATGTTTAAGTGTTAAAATTTATTGCATATAAATAAATAACATCTTAAGATCTGGTTTCCTTAACCCCTTACCTCATATAGATGCATTTAATTTGTAATGGCAAACAGAGCAGACCCAGATCAGGCAATCTCCTTTCTTTGCTCATTCAATACTGTGCACAGTCTTGCATGGCAAAGAAAAATCAGATACCATTTAAAGTTCAGTAAATGATATTCAAGACATAAATTTGTAAATAAATATTCAAGAGGAAAAGGGTTAATGTGACCAGCAAGTGGCAAGCAATAGTTGTTTTTGTTTTGGAGCCTACCATGCATTGATGTAACAGTTTTTAGACTAGCAATTTATGTAACAGTTTTTAGACTGGCAAATTATGTAACAGTTTTTAGACTGGCAAATATGTAACAGTTTTTAGACTGGCAATTTATGTAACAGTTTTTAGACTGGCAAATTATGTAACAGTTTTTAGACTGGCAATTTATGTAACAGTTTTTAAAGTTCTGCTCCAGACAATCAGTATGAAGTATTAACAAAAATATAAGACAGATAACTAAAAATAAGATATTATTAGAGTACATGTATAGTTCTTGGACAATGCACTTCCAATAACTCCCCTAGCTTTATCAATATGTGAAATATAAATCCCTTTTACAGTTTGACAAGCAAAATGTACCAAGGGGAAATAATCAGAAAACTGGGCTATATAGAGTTATATTTTTTGTGCACTGCACTAACCCTCAATGCCTTCTATCACTGTATAGCATAAATCCCTTCACTGGTTTTCAAGTTATATTCTGACTGACTGACTGACTGACTGACTGACTGACTGACTGACAGACAGACAGACAGACAGACAGACAGACAGACAGACAAGATTTCATCTAAATGCTACGCTGAACATTTTTTCCAGGGCATAAAAATGACACACAAAGAAATACAGAAACCTGGCCACATGTTTCTGAACATAACAACGGTACTTAAGTATAATTTTCATACTCAGACTCAAACTAAGCCCATTAGTTTCAATGGGGATTTGAGAATGATACTCAAGTTTGAGGCCGAGATCAAACAAGTATTTTCGAGAACACGGGACCTGCTCCTTTGAGCTTCATTTTTTAAGGGATCAACATTATTACAAGAACTTTGATATCTAAGAGTCATGACAATGAAATTACTTTTTTGCCATATGACATTAAATTCTCACTACTAGTTTCAGATAATAGCACAGTTTAATCGATTTTTAATTTCTGTCTAGTGGTTTTATTAAAAGGATGCTGCTGAAGAGGGATGAAGCACAAAGGATGATGACAAATGCAGTGTGATCTTTAAAGGAAATTTATCAATCATAGCAATTCATAAAACATCCCCTGTCATCAACAGCATGAGAGCTCTACCATCCAGTCAGACATTATAATTGTAATATTTGACCTCAACTAAAGAAAATTCCCCTACATGTAAAATATTGTGCAGAAAGAACTCTCTCACTGCAGCGTGCACAGTAAGGTGTCACAACTCGACCTTGCAATTCTGCACGTCAGACATGTATCCTGTTAGCTTAAATGACATAGCCAGGTATTCTTTACTCTATCTCTCTATCTCACTGCATGAAATCATATTTTTTCTTGTCAAAAAGTGGGGAAATATTAATCTATTTACATATCAAACTGTTTCAAAATTACATGTATTTCATTTCAATATCCTTTAATAGAAAATTGTGCATTTGTAAAGAAGTTTACAATGACATTGATAATCACATCTCTTCCAATTTCAATAAAAATCCATCAGGTAGCATTCATTATACACAATATGTACATGAATAAAAAAAGTCCTTTAAGAAATTCAAATTCTTGGCCTAAGAAAACCTCTGAAGACTCACAACTGTGGTTCTATATCTTAATTTATACCCGTCTCCAGACTGTAGGAAGGTGAAGGCTACTGTTAGCTCACATTAGGTAACAACTGCAAGTTGGTACCATGCTTACGTTCTATACTGAGATGCAACTACTCACGTAAGTGACTGTAAGGTTGACTGAGTGCAGGA
>CM037793.1:28459414-28509414 GCA_021229015.1 Solen grandis | reverse complement strand
AGTTATAGTGTATTTTTTTACTCAAAGTATACAAAGGCTTTCATTTACTATGACATTCCCTCGTATATAACTTGATAGACCATGATCACAATCACCTTAACATGCGTTAGATTAGCATAAAATAAACATTTGTTGATTTTATTGTAAGGTCGTATTTTCTCATTGAAAATCTGTTTTCATTTGTCGCTCCACAACTCGTAAAACATTGTTTTCTTTGACCACACATAATAGTAACTTAATCATTAT
This sequence comes from Solen grandis, assembly GCA_021229015.1. Taxonomy (NCBI): domain Eukaryota; kingdom Metazoa; phylum Mollusca; class Bivalvia; order Adapedonta; family Solenidae; genus Solen; species Solen grandis. Next base: position 28,509,168 of record CM037793.1, on the reverse strand, counting down.
ACAAAAAAAAAAAAAAAATAAAAAAAAAAAAAATAAATAAATAAATTACCCTTCCTATTCAGAGTATGAAAACTTAAAATAACATTAATACTGATGTTGTTCCTTTGTTATACAAACTGAAATACTTACGTAGAATGCCTGTTTGTTCCGCTGCATTTCTTTTTCCACACGACACAAGTCACGACAGTTTGAGGACGAGGAACAGGACTCCGCCCACAGTACCTATCCCTATGACAACCAGCTTGTCGACCTTCGATTCGTTAGGTGTCGGCACGCACACTTGGTAACAATAAACATAATTTTCTAAAAATGCTATCTCAAGTTAGTACATAGTATAATGATATTGATAGGGATATTGTTATTTATGGAAACAACATTTTCATATTTAAGTACACTAATAACTATATTCAGCATTCGATTGTTTCAGAAATCTATGACGTCATAGTGGACAGGTTGTGCCTCAGAAGGGGGATAAATATTTAGTTCCAGCGAAATACAAAGACGTCTTGTGTTTCTATACAGATTATATAAGAAAAGTAGCAGATCAACTGGATGCCTCTTTTTCCTGAAGCCCCTCACCGCGTGGGTTCGAAACCCGGCAGGGTCATTCGGATTTTCATGTGAGGAAGCCTTCCAGCTGGCGTGCGGTAGGTCGGTGGTTCTACCCGAATGCCTCCGTGCATTCGGGGTCTTCCTCCACCTGAAATTAGCTGGACGTCGCTTTATGACTGAAATACTGTCGAAGCGACAGTAAACTCAAATAGTTAAGTCACGTCAAGTCAAGTCTTTTTCTTAAAGAGATAAAAAAAATGCGAAGCGATTACTGTATTAAAAAAAAAGAAATTTAAATCTGAAGATCGGTTTCAGAGGAGAAGAATTTTGAAATTATTTATAGAGTATAAATGAAACTAGCCGACGACATGGAGGCCTCACTTTCCAAAGGTTCATCCATATTGTAGCACTTATGGCAGAAAACTTTTGGTAATTGCTTTCATAGGAGATGAATTTTGATTTTTTATATAAAGCACAGAATGACACTATCGACCCCTGGATACCTCATATTTTAAAATATCAACTTTACTTTTGCAATACTGATAGAGGGATATAATGTAACCATTTGGGCCCAATGGAATTTAACTTTGTCCGTTTCATGGAAGAATTTTGATTTTTTCTAAAACGAGTATTTAAGGAAACTAGCCGACCCCTTGGGCCTCATTTTTCAAGGGACGAACGTCATTTTAGGAATTATGGTAGATGGTCATGGCGTGATCAGTTAAATTCTTACCACTGGTTTCAGAGGAGGAAATTTCTAAAGTTTTTAAAATAAAAATTCAGTTGGTTGTCATAGGAAACAAAATTCTGCATGTATCACATTTATTTTAGCAACTTTTGCGAAGGGCCACCCAGTTATCATGCATAATATCTTCTTAGTGGAATCAGAGAACATGTAATTTAAAGCAAAATATTGACGACGGACGACACGCGATAACGGACGGAGGGTGATCCTAATAGCACTTTATGATCTGTGGAGCTAAAAAGGTAAATATAATGCTTACCATCTGTCCAGTTGAAAGAATTGAAAGCTGTGTTACACCCAAGGCATGCTTCACTAATATGAAGATCACCATTGGAGACACATTGTCCATCGATGAAACAATGACCATTCTGAAAAATGTAAACTTTATAAATTAAGCTCAACCTTTTGCTCACATATCAGGGACTGTAAAATAGATTTTATTTTTCAGGCTTGGTTTTCGCTTTTTCCACAAAAATCCACGTGACAGTGACTTCTTTGAAAAGCTAATTGTGACATATTCTGTTTAAACGTGACTATAGCACAATATTCATCTTTACCCAGTCTCTGCATATACTTACATGCATAAAACTGATATCTAATTACTTTGTAGAAAACTGATTTAACCCTTTCCCTCGTAAAAACCCAGATCAGACGCTCCTTCTAGGACCCTCCCCTATTTATTAATAAAATATTACACAGCCTGCATGGTAAAGAAAACGCCAGTGTTTTATGTATTATTTAAAGCTCAGTAAATCAAGATTTATCAAGTCATACATTTGTGTGTTTGTTTGTTTAATGGTTTTAACGTCCCACCGACAGTAATTCAGTCATTTGGAGACGATGTCTACTTGAGACAGATATAGTGCTGCCACACTGCAGCATCACGCTGTAGACATGTGGCATGATACCACACCCAGCCAAATTATCCTGGCACCGGACCAACCAGTACTGGAACTACTCTTATATGCTGAGCGCCAAGCAAGGGAGCTATACCAGCACCATTTTTACGACTTTGGTATGTCGCGGCCGGGGATCGAACCCACGACCTTCTGCTCCCGAGGCGGACCCTCTAACCACTCGACCACCTTCCATAAATTTGTACATGAATATTCATGAGGTTAAGGATGAAACAAAGAAGCTTTATTGTTTCAGTAGTGAAAACACGACCTGGTGTGGAGCTTTTGTTTTAAGGGTGCATTTTCAGTCAAACGAGGGCATACATGAAAATATTCACATTTCCTATCCATTATTATCAGTCAAATGTGAGGAACAGTGTGCATACATGTATATGACAAAAAGCGGACCAAATCTGACTTTTTACTGCACCATGTAAATAGATTTCTTAGAGATCTTAATTTTAAATACAAGAGACAATATATATTATTGGGAATTTTATTTTTAAAATGGTTTTAGTAATACAAAATGTCATAATATACTGTTAACTAAAATAAATATATTGTTATATATATAAGATGCATTGATTGTTCCCAAAATAATTCAAAACAATGTTGACCCTTGGTAATGAAACCATCTGCCTTAATTGACCACTTTCACATTCTCCCCTGAGCGGTCTCTTAAGACAGGTTACACTTTACATCTGACTCCAGCACAGGCGTCTGTGATTAAAATGATTTCGAGCGCTATGTTAAAATATTCATCTCAGTACATAATTGTGAGTTATGATAGAAACAATACATTTGTATCCACCAACAAACTAAACGGCCTTACAATGGACCTTTCGCTGCTATGGTAACTCCCAACCCCATTTGTCCGATTCATCTGCTAACGGTTTCATATACAAACGCATGCGCTCTTTTGTGCAAGATGGGTCAATCGCAGAGTAGCTTTTTTGTGTATTTCGTGAGTCATTTTGAATAACTATGTAAACATTTGAAATGTTTTGTCCTTGTAACTTAAAGGTCAACCATACGTACTTTCAGCTGGATGCTTGTAGTGTTGTCATTGTTCACTAAAGCCGTCTGGCAGATGGAGTCGTACAGGGCAACAGTAAAGGCTGCCCCAAAGTTGGAACCACTGTTACTAATGGAGATGTCTAAGTACGTCTCAAATGTTGGATTGGTAGAACTCTTGTCCGGCAGACAGCAAAACCCGGAGAAAATGTCATATCGCTCGCCTATCACAAAGGTCGTTGAAGACGAGTTGATGTCATGGTTATTGTCGACCTAAACACATTAATTATTAACCCTGATAATTGTATAAGAGAGTATGCGTTCTGATGTTTGATATGCTGTCGTGGAACCCAAAAACACAGTTTTTACACTTGTATGTAAATACGAAACCTAATGACATTTCATGCATGTGATGTTGTTGTGCTGGATTTTACCGTTTATGCGACTGTTTTTCCGTTATACAGTGACATCCAATTAATTACGGGCGGAGGAAGACCCCGGGGTCAGAGGTACCTGGGTAACACCGACCTAGCACAATTCATATGGAAAGCTTTCTTATATAAAAAAAAATCCTAATGACCCTGCCGGCACTCGAACCCACAAAGGTGAGAGACTGATGGATCATAAGTCAGTGATTATACTCGCACGGTCGCGGAGCCCAGCTTCCCCCTTCCCATTTAACGTAACCACAAAATTCATTTGTGGAAACCGTTTTACACTTTAAAAACATACAATGATTTTTATTTTGATATGCATCTACGATTGATGTACAACGCGCCATATTTCAGGTCCTACTAAAATCATTTTCTCACTTACCGGCAACTGTCAAAATGTCAAATTACCTCTCTCTTGGAGAACTGACATGTGAAGTTATCGATGAGCTGAGACGTGAAGACATAGAAACACCTACACTCCCCACCCTCAGACAAGTCACAGAGGTTGCCGCCCTCAATATAGTCCACGTCTATCAGATCCACATCGGCAATACTGCAGTCAGGTCCATGGTATCCAGACGAACAAATACATTCTCCTGGAACACAGCAGGGCGGGACATTAGGTTTTGGCACAACTTAGAATACTGTAAATGTACAATTACAACTCTTGCAATCTGTAGTTGAGAAGTTGCTGTAATTATATACTATTTTACAATTACAACTGTAATTTTCGATAGATACAGTTTCAACGTTGCAACTTTAATTTCTAAATACCTTTGCGACTGTATATTTGAAGTTGCAACTGTGAATTTGTTACTGTATATTTACAGTTAAAACTGCACATTGTTGCAACTTTGTCGCAGCTTTATTTTTGTCGTTGCAACTGGATCTCATATACAATAATTATACTTTAGTCCCGGTCAAACATGTAGTTCCAGTCAAGTGCTTCAATGTTAATACATATCTCAAACCTAATATCAAGCGGAGTACATGTAACATTGCATCAGATAATGATTTCTGTTTGCAGGTGTAACTTAAACTTAGTGCCCGTACTCAACGTTCTCCTCACTACTACTCGGTCAGCAGGTTCGCTAATTTAAATATTATACCTCACCAGATAGCTTAATTTATGGTCGTGCTGACTCGCAAAATGTAACAATTTGCTTATTTGTTTGGTTTAACGTCCCACAGACAGTATTTCATTCTTTTATTTTGACTATGTCTTTTTGAGACACATATAGTGCTGCCACACTGCAGTATCAAGCCATATTCGTAGATATATGGCATGATACCACACCTTGTCACCTTATCCTGACACCTGGATTGCCCTTATATACTGAGTGAAAAGCAAGGGAGCTATGCCACCCGAATTCCACTAACAATACTTAGCACTAAGTAATACTTAAATTCTTTAACTAAACAGATACATGTACACACTCCACCATTGCTATTTTATGAAACATTCAAGTACATGACAAGGCAGAAATGAATTATTACCTTAATAACTAACAAAAAGTGTCAAAAAATTAAATATTAAGTATTTAAGTATTGCTTAGCGCTAAGAATTGTTGAAATTCGATCCAGTACCATGTTTTACGACTGTCGCGGCCTTGACCTTCCGATTCCGGGGGATGAGCAACATGTAACAGTAAAGAAATATCCAATTATACCAGTCGAGTCCATGTGGCGAATTGATACATATGGGGTGACACCCTGAAAGACAACCTCTCTCTACCCTTATCTAGAACTAAGCCTCAAAGAAATATGAATTTGAAACATATACATCTTTTCAGATATGAGGGAAAAAGTTCAACATACGAAAATATTAAATAACAACTTCCTTGCATACATCTTAAACGACGAAACGCAATCATATGTCAAATACAATATGTACAAACAACTATATCAAACAATATTAAGCCGGACCATCCAAATGTTTAAAAGCTGAAGGCCTTTAATCGTATTTGAGATATAACTGCAACTGTTTATTTGCAACTGTAACTGAATTCGTCATATTTTATCTGGTATGCGTTAATGAAGCAACGCATGTTCATCACCTACCTGTATTATTTCTAGTCAAATTTATTTCTGTAAGTTGTTCATGTGATATGGGCCTGATACATGGAAAGAACAACAAAAACAACATCAAAAACAACAACAACATCAATAACAAAAGGGAATCAACAACAACAACAACTAAAAAAAAATTAAAAAAAAGAGAGAGAGAGAGAGTGAAAGAAAACAAGCATTTTATTCATGTACTACAATTACCATCACGTGTCTCACCTTTATCTGAGCATGTTCCCCTGGTGTTACAGTTACTAGGACATGTATTTACAACGAATGTTTCTACAGTTTGTTCGTTGTTGGTCACAAATAAAGGATCCAGCTGAAACTCTCGCTTAATCCGGTTATTCAGAGATTCAACATGAAATTTTCCCAATGTGACGTCATTTCCGGCCTAAAACAAGTATAAACAAAAATATAAAAATCGTATTTTCTTATATTCAGAGTGTTTTCTATGTAAAGATACCGGTAAGATTATGAATTCTTAATAATAAACTCTTTTTTAATATTTGGATATACCATCAACACACCACAGTTGTAATCTACTGAGTTATCGTTCATAAGTCAGGTGGATAAAAATAGAAAATTGAAGAAAAAAATCCCTCTCTCTTTTTTTCACTACTTTTTCGCCGCACAATATCGATATTTTTACAGACTTTAAATGTGTCTGAAGTTAGCCTATTAGCCTATTAGCTAAGTTAATAGGCTACATTTTTTTTTTTTATAAATTTGGCCTATTTAGCTTTTGTACATTTGTAGTACATAGACTATATTTTTTTATCCTATTTATATAGTGAATATGCTACAACATTCAGCCCGTTTATTCTATTTAACGTTTAAAGGCTAGTATGTTAATTAGACCACTTAACCTATTTAACCAATGTAGAGCATAGGCTACAACTTTTGGTCTATCAAGCCTATGTAGGACATAGGCTTTTATTTTCATCCTATTAGTATATGCAGTAAATAGGCTACAGCAATCTGCCAGTTCATGCTTTTTATCCTATCTAACTTAAAAAGGCTAAGTATATGAAACTATTTAGACTATTTTACCAATGTAGTGAATAGGCTACGACTTTCAGCACATTTTACCTATCTAGCCTATTTAAATAAAAAAAAAATATGCTATGATAATTAGCCACTTTACCCCGTTAGGCACGCTCAGCCTAGTTACTTATAACATTAAGTCCGTTTATCCTATTTAGCCAATTAAAATTTAAAAACCAATTGTTTTTGGAACAAGTGTGTCACCTGCTGAAACGTGGCGGAAAAAGTGTGACAGACAGACGGGCGGACAGATGGACATACAGACGGACAGATTGACGACGGAAAAGTGATCCCTATGTGTCACCTCAGTTTACAGCTGGTAACACAAAAAGACTTAATTAGACCATAATAGTTTAGCCTTTTTAACCTATGTAGAACATAGGCTACAACTTTTGGCCTTTTAAACCTATGTAGAACATAGGCTACAACTTTTAGCCTTTTTAACCTATGTAAGACATAGGCTACGGTTTTTGTTCTTTTTAGCCAATGAAGTGAATATTCTACAACAATAGGCCCGTTTGAAAAGATATGTTAATCAGACCATTTAGCCTATTTATTCTACTTCTTTTCATACTAATGACACCGTAAATCAATGACACATGAAAAAGCTACCAGGCGAAGCGAGAGAAAATGATTGAAATGTACAATACAGGTAGGAAAATCCTTTGATCTTTTAACTCGCATTAATTTTGTCATCATGGAAAAGCACCCGTGTATCCATGAACATTTATTTATTTCACTCATAGTTTGAATTGTTGCTTAAGAGGCAAGGTTGGATCACTGTGTCCCTGGTACCGAGAAAAAACAAAACAAAAAAAACAAAACAAAACAAAAACAACAACAACAACAACAACAACAACGTCGTTTGATCTAATTTGAGGATTAATGAATTGTTTGTTCACGGATTTAAGTATATAGTTCCTCGGTTTCATGAAGCAAAAATTGTGTCTCCTCATGTACTCATCGTTTTGTGTGAGAATTATTTATTCAAGGATTCACATATAGGACTGTGTACGGCGATTTGCCTAAAATATTACCAAAGTCAAATAGAAGTTCATTTTATGTTCTAATTTTTATGAAACATTTTTCTTACATAATTTACATTTAATCATGCAATGGTTGAATATGTATGTATTTCGTTTTGTGTATACATTCCCGCCGTGAATTTTTAATTTGCTAAATTCACAACTTATGTAATAGGGGAGATAATCTAGATAAGTGAAGCAACAATTATTTTTAGATTGATTACGACTTGACTTGACTATTTGAGTTTACCGTCGCATCGACAGTATAGAGCAGTCATAGAGCGAAGTCCAGCTAATAAAGTTTAAAAAAGTTTAAACTTTATTAATATTACATCGATTACGAAACAAATTATCACAACTTATATTAATCACTCTCGATGGCTCTGGTGGCGGCGTAAGTGGTCATTATTGTGCGAGGAAACCGGAGAGCTCGGAGAAAACCCACGTGTCTGGACGGGCGACCACTGTACCCTCTCACGTATGTGACCAGGAATCGAACGCAGGACGCATTGGTGAGAAGCGAGGCGCGTTACCACTACGATATCCAGGCACCCTGGCACCCGTCCAGCTAATTACAGGTGGAGGAAGACCCCAAATGCACGGAGGCATCCGGGTAGAACCACCGATCTACCACACGCCAGCTGGAAGGCTTCCTCACATGAAAATCCGAATGACCCTGCCGGGATTCGGACCTACGCGGTGAGGAGCTGAGTGAGTGTTTAAGTCAGCGACTTTACCCTCTCGGTATCGGAGGTCCCTAGATTAATTACGAAATGATCGTTTCAAGTGTTTACAAAGAGCCTTAAAAACTGTACTATTTTCAATATTATTCAATATACACCACATTCCGTTTGAAGTCATTTATTAATTCAAGAATTATGTAACAGGTAAAAGTATACATCACATTTTGTTTGAAATAATTTATTAATTCCTGAATGATGTAAGAAGTCTGAAGATTCACAGTATCAGAAAACCCATATTCAACCCGTCATGACCTATTCGTTACCAAGGTATATAATCAGCTAATGAGATAACACCCTGTTTTAGCTAACGACAACCAATATCTTATGAAACAAGAAGAAAAAGAATATCGCATGACCTAATCTTACTCTCAGCCCTATAGTGATGGGAAATGGACAAATATACGACGGTACCGACACTACTGTTATTCTTCTAGGCGAAAATAAATGCATGTGATTGAAAACCTTGGTGAAGGTTACGTCAGAAAATATTGAAGATTGTACAACACCTAACACAAGTTCCCTTCCTTTTCAGTGGTCGAGTGATCACCTATATTTCAATGTTGGGTCAGTAGAAATCCATATAGTGTCAGTATGAGGAATATTACATATATATGACCAGGAAAAGAGGCCGAAGAAGCAAATCAATCATTTTATTTGGTACTGACCCTTCACGAAATATAGGGGACCAGTGATGTTCATAGGGGTCTCGACTAGCGCCTCGCCCCCTATGAACATTATTGATGCCCAATATTTCCATATAGGGTCAATACCATACCCTAAAATAAATAATGTTCTAATGTGTATATGATAAATCAAATGTAGCAATATGTCACTGCTCACCTCACAATCTCATCTCCAGCATTAGAAAGAAGCCTAAACCAGAGTGGCCATACCACATGGTATATGATGTCATTTTAAGGTATCATAAACTGCATCTTCTATTTTCTAACAGTCAGGAAAACATTGTTAGTGATGCGTTTTTCGCGATAACAAATACAATTTCACAAACTCTGAAGCTTTTCCCGAATATTAGAGAACACCGATCATCTGACAAAATAATCATTAGGGCCTATGTATAGGGTACAATTTTCCGCTTCGCATGCGATGTATCCCATTAAAAAAATCATTAGGGCCTATGTATAGGGTACAATTTTCCGCTTCGCATGCGATGTATCCCATTAAAACTGACCTGAGATCAAATATGATTACATCCATTTATTAACTGCTCTTTGTGATGTTTTCCGGCTTAGCTGTTTAACCTAACTTTTGAACTACTTAGGAATGATGACGTAAGACAGCGCCGAATGATTATTTCCACGGTTTTCATTGGTAGAAAAAAGTATTCACGAAATGTTAATAAAGTATTCTGACTAAATTAAAGTAACTTTGATAAATATAAAGTTATTTGATCAAAACACTTCTCTTTGATGCACATTGAGACTTGTTCCGGGCCGAACGTTATGAATACTTGGAGTATAATATTATAGTCTGTTTCACCGTTTCAAAGACGGTGCGCTTTCTAACAATGGTGTCTTGCGGTGGAGGGGACGCTTTAATACCGAGATTTTTCTATGCTAGACTTCCTAGGATGAAATGCTTCACAGATAATTTTTCTATCATCATATAACCATTCTACATTCTCCATTACTTTAATCCCCATTAACGCCGCATATCTTTCTTAAAAGATATTTTTGTTTTATCGAATATAAAGTCAGCCTATAGTCTGTAAAGAAACAAGTATTCTGCACACAATCTTCCGTGTATTGAGAAGAAGAGGAAGACGGGTTAGATAATTTAAAACCAACTGTTGAATACACCCTTTATAAACTATATTATAAACTATATTATATATATTAATATAGAGAGTGTTTTCTTGGTAATTTGAATTGTTCATATCCTCCGAGTCGGGGCAAAACGCTGCTTGCAATTGCTCAAAATGACGTCACACACCACATGGTATGGCCACATAGCTAAACTAATGTCTGCTGAGAAATAACTAAATGAAGCACAACTCCGATATTTAAGGTTCTGGAACACTAATGCATCACCTCCAGTGAAAGAGTATCCATACATAGGCTAAATTTTCTATCAAATGCTTTGAAATTGGGAGTTGTGGAGATTCAATATCTTTTCTTTCTATTTTTTTCTTTGAACATTATTTCATTTAATTTTTTAAAAAAAAACGCGATAAAACTAGGTACTTGCTTAACTTACTGTTAAATTTTAAACAATACAATGTTGCAAAGCATGTCTCATGATTATACGGACAATGTTACAGACATAACGTTTTTAGAGACTCAGTATGTTTATAAACATTGTTAAAAAACACATTTTAAATTTGAGTAGATCGATATATTAAATGATAAATACCCCCCCAATAAAAACAACAACAACAACAACAAAACAACAACAACAACCCCCCAAAAACAACAACAACAAACAACAACATACAACAACAAAAACTGCATTTTTCTTCTCAGTCCTGTTTCTGCATGATATGGCAAATAATTTACACATATCATAATAAAAAGAAAATATTTTCGTACCTTTAGTCCCAGTTTTTCGGCGCCAAGCTGGACATAACGGTACAAAATAAAAAAAAATCATAACTGAAATTACAGAGTATAAAACTCACTAAAACCTTATCATCGCCTTATGTATTATTTTATATTTTTCATAATATCATATTCGGTATATAAGATCGATTTATGTGATTCTTAATATAATGCATTAGAACCTTGAAATGTCTCAGAAACACTGTAGGAAATTATAAAAAAAAAAGTTCCGCCCCGTTTTAATATTCGATTTTCAAAATAGGAGTAGCTAAACACGGATACTTTAAATACACAAATCTAACATAAATTATCTACCCACCAAACGACAACAAAAATTAAACGGTAAGAAGACACATCCAAACATATCCAATTCTCTCCAAAAATCCTGCAGAAAAGTGAGGTAACACGATAATCATTCAAACCTATTGATTCTGAACGATATTTTGGCGTTAAGTGTGTGAGCAAATGTTTGTCATTACTTTGTGAAGGAACATCGTGGCGCCTAGTATCATGTCATGTTTAATAGTAGCACCACCGATGTAAACACCAGACAGAAGACTAAGAAACAAACACCTACCAACACATCTATGACGCATTGCTCAATGACGTCATCCGGGTCTTCGCCAACCAAGATGTCTGAATAACTTTTGAACGCCAGAGATTCTGAAATCGTTACCGTGCAGTTACCTCGGGCATCCGTTTCCGACACTTTATAATCCGAATCTAGTCTCTGACAAACATGGAAATATAAGATGATATTAAACGATTTGTCGATGTTTGTATTACATTCAGGAATTAATAGCACATGTATATACTTAAGCATTATGAATATATAAGATTCAGATTTAGATTATATTTTTGCGTATATAGAAATAACAATTAAATTTATACATGTTTTATTTCGTTTGTTTTACAAAAGCAGCCTAAAATTGTTTTCCGTAGAAAAGAAAGGAGTGCGCTTAATTTAGATACGCCAAAATATATCAGTTTAATATCAGATCAACCAATACTCTGCAAACTGGAAGGTATCGCCGTAAGCCATCTGAAGAATACACGACTGTGGATCCAAATGTTGTGAGTTCGAATCCCTGTCAAGATGAAGAATATTTCACGACCTTCCCGGGCGTCAAGTACTAGTCCAAAACAGAGACCGTCGTGAAGAATTCGTATACATGTAAATTGTAAAAACGAATTTTCCAATCGGCGTAAAAGGGAGTTAAAACTATTTAATTCTACAAAACAACAAAAATAACATGCCTACTGATACCGTGAAATAGAATGCTGCCTACCTTTTGTCTACTGTTGGGATGGCTGAATCGAGGTTTTCTCATAAGTTCCAGTAATGTGTCAATTTCTCTTTGAAAATGGTCCACCGACCTACGTCTTCCACTCTTGGCCAGGAAACATTTCTTTTCAGTTACATCATTTTTGAATCTACAGTTCAAGTATTGTGTGGGAGCACAGCGGGCTTGAGCGATACGCTGAGTAGGCAGTGCTGAATTTGGTAAAGCTTGTTCACAAACACAGAAGAATCTGTTCGTCTCCTCCCATCGGGTTAACTCCCTTGGCTTTACTGTGCCGAACATACTTGTACTGCCCGAACGACTGCAATTGTTGATAAAATAACAAAGAAAACACTCAGAATAAATGTTTTGGTGGCATACTTGCGCCAACATTTATCAACTTATTTTTCGCGGAAAATATGGTGTTTACAATAAATTAATTTAGCTTTCATGGAAAACAATCGACTGTCAGGGAAGAACCCGGGCAATTATGAGATGTACGCTAAAAATGAGCTACCATCGGTAGCGAGGAGTATGACCTAAGAATAGTTAAATAATCACCACTAAGGTATTCCGATTGTAATATAGTACATTTTTCGATGACATTTTATTAGTCGGTGAATATAAGTTTTCGGCGCTCGCTCGTAATTTTTTTTGTTGAGTTGTATTTTCGCATTGAAATGGTCTACAGTAAAAATCATTTATTTCTTGAGGGATTAATTTTCGTAGATTTCGTGGACGGTCATATCCACGAAATTTTGTCCCTACAAAAACATTTTCAATGGTCATTTCTGTACCTTTCAAAATCATTCGTTAAGTCTGAATCCGTTAATGAACGAATATATGTTTCCACGAATCTTTGTCTTATATCAATGCATTTTTTTTTTACAGAATTAGCTAATCATTTGTAGTGATGGGCACTTATTAAGTTAATTTATAAATTGAGATTCTTAGGAAAAACATAAATGTATGTAAAAATAAAATGTGGCATCGAAATTTTATTTCACGAGAAAATAATCTCGTAACACATGTTACACTTTTCAAAATGACATTCTCGAGACTATGTTCAATCATGATAGACATGTAATTAAATTTTTCGCGAAAATTAAATTATCTGACTGCACGTATTTCTGTAAGCCAGTCACCCACATGACTTGACTTGACTATTTGAGTTTAGCGTCGCTTCGAGAGTATTTCAGTCATATAGCGACGTCCAGCTAATTACAGGTGGAGGAAGACTCCAAATGCACGGAGGCATCCGGGTAGAACCACCGACCTACCGGAAGCCAGCTGGAAGGCTTCCTCACATGAAAATCCGAATGACCCTGCCGGGATTCGAACCCACGCGGTGAAGGGCTGATCACCCACATGTAGCTCTATAATCTGAACATTGTTTATGATCAGGATCAGGACAGTACTTTAGACCATTCATCCAATCAGACCCACCCTATCATCGACACTACATTTACCTGCATCCTTCTAGGCCCAATATGTCGGACCTGAAAGTCAACAATTTCTGAAAAAATTTACATACAACTAAATTTGTGTCGGGGAAAGTCGAATCCAAATACCTCCGTAAGTCTTTAAAATTGTCAGTGTCATCATCATCTTTATCATTATTGAAATTCCCACAAAGTCCTTCTGTTTTCCGGACGTCTTTTGGTGACATTGTGATATCGATGTTCAAAAACTTGTATTTATAGCCTCCACCCTGTATTGAGACTGAAATCCAGGTTCCAATAGGAGTGTATAACTGAAAATGAATAATATCTTGATAAAGATCATGAAATAGGTCATTTTTCTTCTGTATTTGTGGTGTGTGTGTGTGTGTGTGTGTTTGTTTGCAGGTGGTAGGGGGATTTAATGGAGGTATTCTATTGACAATTTTATATTTAATTATTTTGAGCGATCATTTCAGAGTGACGTGGATTCTTCTGTCAAGGCTGCAACATGGTTAGTCCTCAATAGTGGTATAGATGAGGTCTGTACCGGTACACAGAGTGGTAACTACAATTACGTATAATTATTTGGGACCACAAAGATAAATATATACTCAGGCATATGAAATAGAATAGAATTAAATGAATTTATTAGAAACACCTACTTATATTTATAAGAAAACGTTATACGAAAACAGTATTTGAAAGTTTAGTCAAAGCATTACACAACTTCATATAAATTAGAAAATTTATGATAATTTATAAACAAAAGATCCACAAAAAATCTACACTACTTAAAATGATTTAAGTTAGTATAACATGACACATACAAAATATCAATAGAACACATACGTGGTAGAGGTATGGATTCTTCTCGACAACATGTAAAATGCCACCGTCCTCACAGGAAAGGAATCCAATGAAGTTCACGGAGCCGCACAAGTTGATCATAAAAACGTCAGCGCCAGCGCGAACTGCCACCCCACATGCGCATGTTGGCAAGGACGAGAAACATTTAACTGTTTTCATGTGGACCTTTAGAAAATTAAAACATTTCATTGATTATTAAAATTCAATTTGAAACAGAAGTACATCTAAAACTGATTTGCTTTCTAACAAAAGATGCATCATATTTCTCTCAAACTAAAACCAACGAAGGTCTTGTATTGTTTTCTCAAAGGGAATGACAAAAATGAAAATGATTTATGTTAATAAACTATCAAGGACTAAATTCATACATAGACAACTAATGACATGGAAATCAGTTAGACGAACAAAGCATTTAACCTATTGTCACAAAATAACATAGGCTTGGCCTTATTTACAGGGGTCAGTTTAGTGTACTACTATTCACAGTTACCCTACAAGAGTCATGTCACGTAGACCATGTTAGAATTGTTGGGTGTAGAGTTATTTGTATGCGGATGATGATATGTTCTTTTGTTATTATTATCAGTTTTGTTATTATTTAACTACAGTTGGTACATTTTAAAGGTTTTTTAGGAAGGCTGCTTAGGTTTTAAACCAAAAGTTTCTTTAAGTACGGCCTATACATCAGACCATCTCTGAATACTTAGTGATTCACGTTAAGCATGGAAATTTGTTGTTCTAATAAGGATACATGGTAAACGGGCTCAAATTTAGTAAACATACTGGAATGTTCGAGAGAAAGGATGTCAGTTATAGAGATACATCATGGGAGAGCGTTGAATGCTGAAGTTGGGACGCATGTAGGGCGTGGTCCAACATATAGACGACAGGAACCCCACAGGTGGTCACCGCTATATGAGCGTGTTCACCACATATTCGTAGTATGAACGACAGGGCAGTTCCATGCGTATGGTTGATGATTCGGACATTGGGCTGAGTTACGTAATCGTTACATGAGCGACGAGGATCCGGATACACTGAGGTTGACGGTACTAAGGCAACGCAGAGCACTAGGGAGTTCACTTCTTGGTGTATACAGCCATAACCAGAAGGGTCAGTTAGAACAATGCTACTTGTATTCCTGATTTGTGACTTGTGCACATAAAGTATATTTTGACTGAACATTATTAACATAGAATTTAAAGAAGCTTAAATAAATGTGTAAAGCCGGCGTATTGTGAATTGTGTATTGATAAAAGTAATATTTTCTTATTTTGTAAGTATTGTTTTTAATTTAATTTTGTAAATTAAATTTTTTGTTAAGAAAAGCGCCGTGGTTATTTATTCTACCATGGTGAGTTGTCAGCTCTTGGTCATTTTGTCAAACCTATGTCAATCACATTGCAGCAATTTTAACATATGAGGTTTACACAAACGGATAACCAAACATCAGATATTACATTTGTCACGTATTTGGCTAGCATATATCGTTATAAGGATATTCATAAGAGGTACATCGACCGGTCAAAATGCTGCTTACATAAATGAGTACTCTTCAGTTGGATATCTGAAATCTGTAAGTCGGTAAAGGTTTCACTAAGTGCCGTAACTACGAGATTTCTATTAGTCCAAAAGTCCGTATTACCTTGTGGGGCTGCTAATAGTGGCACGGCTTTTCAAATAATCAAAAACGATCAGATGCTAACTAATAATACCACGGGCGATGTACGGAGTAACGTAAAGAGTGTTCGTGGGTTTCCGATGCTGGAGATAAAACTTCATATCAATTTTGCCATGGTCTTGGATATTTAGTAACACAGAAATGATGGAATGTTGCTCTACTGATTTAGGAAGTTTATTATTACTTTCCACTTAGTATTGTTGGTGGAATTAGAGAACTTGTTGTTTTTACCCTTCAACCTTGGCAAGAATGTATCTTATATGGTAACAGTAAATGTGACAAAGTGGTTTCTGGGGGTATTCATCAATTTCAATGGGGCCTCCGTGGCTGAGATGGTAAAGTCGCTGACTTAAACACTCCCCAGCCCCTCACCGCGTGGGTTCGAATCCCGGCAGGGTCATTCGGATTTTCATGGAAAAGCCTTCCAGCTGGCTTGCGGTAGGTCGGTGGTTCTACCCGGATGTCTCCGTGCATTTGGGGTCTTCCTCCACCTGTAATTAGCTGGACGTCGCTATATGACTGAAATACTGTCGAAGCTATATGACTGAAATACTGTCGAAGCGACGGTAAACTGGACGTCGCTATATGACTAAAATACTGTCGAGGAGACGGTAAACTGAAATAGTCGAGTCAAGTCAACTTCAGTGATAGTTCCTGTTTACTGTTGTGTTGATAATGTATGAAAAATACACACATTAAATCGTTATTTTCAGCTACTGTTTGAAACTGTTATCTTGGTATGAGATTACAAATAATCTGGGTCGTTCACAGCCCACTCATCATGTTTTGTTACAATCGCGGTTTAAATATTGAGTTTAGGTCATATAATAACACGTATCTAATATAAATTGGCATTTCAAATCAAATCTTACTAAACTTATTCATGAAAATGTTATCAGGCTCGCTTAATAGCATTTTCATAAACTCGTAAAATTTGATTTGAAATGACGATTCATGTACTAAACTGTCTGTTAGTGCCCACTACTGCCAATCACATATTCACTGAATATAACTGAATATATGACAAATTTTCAGAAAAGTTTCGACAAAGCTAAGTGGATAAGTGGCTGGCAGAAAAAAATCAGACCAAAAGTTGCTGAGAAATAGAGCAGATAATATATATAGCCGGGAAATAGTGTGGACAAAATATGTTCAGCTAATGTTAAAAGGGCCATAACGCGTGTATAATCAAGCCGGTCATGACTGCCAACGAAATGGCAAAAAGATTTGGAACTTCTTAATATTGTAATGTTAAATCAAACTCAGACTAATGGAAGCTGGGAGATAGTGAACAGAATATATTCAATTTATGCAACAAATGGCCATAACTCATTTATTATCAAGCCGATCATGACGTGCCAACGAAACGCCAAAATAGACTGGGTACTTATTAATATTGTTAAATCAAACTTAGATCCGTGGTAGCTAGGAAATAGTGTAGACAAAATACATGTATATTCAAACTATGTAACAAGGGGCCATAACTCATTTATAATCAAGTCGGTCATGACATGTCAACAATATGCACAACTAGGCATAGTAGTTATTAATATTGTGAAGTTAAATCATAATCATACCATTGGTAGCCGAGAAATAGTGTTGGACAAAAATGTTTCAATAAATATATCAAAGAGTCATAATTCATTTAAAATCCAGCTGGTCAAGACATGCCAACGATATGCTTAATTAGGCTTGGTACTTGTAAATACTGTAAAGTAAAATTAAAATCCGAGCAAAGGTAGCCGAGAAATAGCGCTGAAAAAATATTTTTAAGAAATAAAAACAAAGGGCCATAACTCTTTTAAAATCAAACCGAACATGACGTGCTAACGATATACACAACGAGGCTTAGTATTTATTAGTCCTGCAAAGTTATTAAAATCCGACCAAAGGTAGCTGAGAAATAGCGCGGACAAATCTCGTCTACAGACGGACCGACCGACCGACAAGCCGACCGATCCCATATAGTCCCTATATGCTTCGTATCTTGGTGTATAATAATAAAGCTAATTACAACACCTACATTTAAAATCCAGCTGTTTGAGTTCAACACAATATGCATAGACTATAGGCGCGTGACGCGGAGAAATAAAAAAGTGAAATGTAACGTGTTAAGTATAAGTGATTATACGATACCGGAAACGACTGTTTAAGCATATTGTCATATGATAAAAAAATAAGTTCGAATCACATATTTTAGCATTACCAATTTCCTGTAATACATCTGAGAGGAAATGCAATTTCTCATAATTAACTATTAGAAAGTTTAAACTTTTTTCCTTTTCTTAAAGTATGAAAAATAAATAACTTTAAATCAATATGGACCAATGGTATACATTCAATCTTTAAACGAAATGGGGAAAATATCTAGTAATCGGATATACTTTACCTCTATTCCATAGGCTGTGTTTCTATAAAAGAGAAACTCTCCTTCATGGTGAAATTCATAACTCCTGAAAAGTAAAGTAAATCGATTTTCAACCATATGACTACTTCATTAGCTGCTGCTTCTGATACATTCGTGTAACTCCGCCTATCTCCGGAATCCTCTGTAATTCTGGCGCCGTCAGAGTACTGCTTTTAATTAAATGTCTAATTACTGTAACAACAATCTCTACGTTTTTACAATGATGCAACAGCAACTTCTATTATACATATTTCTATCACGTTGACATCAGGATAAGTATAACAATAGGGACTGAAATTGGGGCAAAGATATTTCATTCAACAACAACAACAACAACAACAACAACAACAACAACAACAACAACAACAACAACAACAACAACAACAACAACAACAACAACAACAACCAAACACTTTTTAATTAATTTTTTTTTTTTTCCTCTACTGTTAATTCTTCTACCACGTCCATAACAATAACGACAAATACTTCAACTACAAGCCCCAACACCACCTTCACTACTACTACAACTGATGTTACTGATTCATGTACTAACATGTGTCATGTATATGTCCATGTTCGTTTACTACAATTTACCATCATAAGCAGTATTATTTTTATCACTGCAGTAGAAAGAACATGAATTCTATATACATTCTATATACATGCACACATCGGTTTGATGGTCTATAGATTGTCTCTACTGTATACTAGCTTATTCATTTTTCGTCGATTGGGAAACACAGGCTGTCAACCAAGTTTTGTTCAAAATAAAGGAAAAATATAGGAATTTTTTTCAGCAAAATATAGGAGTTTTGGGCAAATTTTGGACAAAATATAGGAATTTTACAGCATCAGCATTTCCATTCTTCAGTAGGAAATATCAGTGATATATAAGTGGTAACTTACTTACTTGTTTGTAGATAGCATTATTAAACTTGTTTTACTTAACCAAACATTCATACTGCATCTCCATCAAGGCAGATATGCTGGAGCAACACAGGGTAGTCATCCAGGTGCATACCTGAAATTTTTTTATTGAAATAATTAACAAGCAACAATTACATAATTAACAAAAGTACCCTGCCAAATATTGACTGATATAATGTATACATAAACTCTTGAACACTTGCAGTTGGCTACCACAAAGGGACTATCTGTGTAAATAATACTAGGTTATTTATCTCTGAGAAATACAATCTTTTCTATGAAACTTCTTCTTATTATTATATGTATTAACAAAGTTAGCACTTATGATTATAAAATTCCAATTCCAAAGAAAAAGTATCAGAAATTGGAAACAAGTTTTCATATTTTTACACAGAATAATCAATTATCAAGAAAAATCACTCTGCAAGATGGTACCTTCGCAAAGGTAACATACATTCAAGATTGCCAAATGCATGTTTGCTACCTATGAAGTACTGAATCAGCATCATTTAGGTTAAAACAACTTGCACAGACAAGTATAAAATACAAGAGATAACATCATCTGACAATTTAACAGCCTTTCTTTGCATTTGAGTTTTTGGCAGCAGGTTTCTTGCTTTCTTCTTGACTTGAAACTTTTCTTTTTTTATGGCAAATTGTATCAGTATCTTCAGATGCTTTAGTGGATGATACTTACTGTAAGTTGTTTGTTTCTAAACACCTTCTTTTTTTTTTTTTAAGCTTCCCGAATTTCAACATCATTCTTTGCTTTCAGAGCAACTCCCAGTTTCGTTGTTGCTTCCTTCAACAGAACTTCAGCACTTTTCAACACATTACTGTACTCATCTTCTTCTTTTTTCAATGCTTTCTCCTGTTTGTCATAACCTTCATTCAGCATTCTTATTTGGTCTTGTTCCTTCTTCAATGATTCTTTTTCTGTTTTTCTTTCTGTCAACTCTTTTTTCCTTCTTTCTGCTTCCTCCTTCTCTTTCCTTAACCTGTCTTCATACATTGACTTTGCTCTCCTTGCCATACTGACCTGTTTGTTTGAGATCTGGATATTGTGAGGACCTTTAACTTGATTTACTTTGTCCTTTGCCAGTCTTAAGCCATTTATAGTCTCAATACTCAGTCCAGTCCTCTCTGGGGTTACTGTGTTTTTGTTGTCTGACAGGGATCTTTCAACATCCGCATTTCCATGTGCAAGAGTCAATGCTGATTTGATGACTTTCGCTAAAATAGGGTACTTCATGTGGCCACTTTTCGTCTTCTGATCAGTTACTTTGTTCCAGTAATGATCAATTCTCAAGTAATTTCCATCTTCATCCTCTGACCATTCTGTTGGAATTTTGGATGTGCTATAATCCAGCCATTCATTTTTAAGGGTTGGAAGCTCTTCTTTGGAAACCACATGAGGAAGCTTTGTGGCAAAAGAAGCTATTGCATTGGAGCCCTTTTCATGTTTCTGCAGAATAGGGTGCAAGTATTGCATGTCTGTAAGCAGCTCATTCCTCAGTGGAAGATGTAGAGCCAGATACTCAGATACAGTCACATAGAAGCTTCTCACATGTTTGAAAGTTAAATGATGCCGTTCTTTTGGTATTTGTAAGAGCTGCTGCTTGCCTGCCACTCCTATCTCAATCCCCTCATCTGGAAGCTGGTTCTGTAGATCAGTCACATCAATGTCAAGAAGTCTTCTACCAGTTCTTCTTCCCACAACGTCAGCTTTCAGAAATCTGAACATAAATGTTCTTAGTAGAGTAGAGCACTCGTCTGTCAAGATGTGAATGATCGGTCCTTTAGTTTGAAACATGGTGAGGAACCTTTCAAACAGAGGAGTGACAGAAGTAAGGAAAGCAAACTGGAATAGGAGGTTCTTATCCTTTAGTCCCTGGCAAATTCTTTGATATCTTTCATTCTTTTCAAGATTCTTCCTCTCAGTGTTTGACTTCTTGGATTTTGGCAACTTGACAGTGAAGTAATCTAAGCTTACAGTCCAGTTCTTCAGTACCCTGTTCATTGCTGGAAGCAAGGTCAGCCATCTTGTTGGAACATGTCTCAGGAACAGACTTTCATCCATGTCGTATTCCAGCTGGAGATTAGAGAAATCTTCTCGTCTTACTGGCTGCTGCTTGAAAAATTGATGCATATCAAAGGTCAAGACTTCAGCACCACTTCCAAAGCTGTTTAAGCCTTTCCTGAATGCATTGTGCACTGTATGCAAGTTGCATGGTTCAAAGTCTAACAAGCCGTGGTATCCTCGTCTCTTTAGATTTTCATTCACTTGTCTGTGGATGGACTTATTGACATTTGGGCCATCAGATGAGATGCTTATCAAGTTTTTCAAAGGGAGTTTTAATTCTGGCTCTTCTTCAAGACTAAGTAAAGCTTCACTGACAATTTCTGCTGTAGCATGTCCAAAATGAAAGGCTTTCAAAAATCTTACTGAGACCTCAGCTTCCAACTGATTCCAATATCTTATCAGGATATCCATCTGCCTACACTGCTGTGCTGTTGTTGTTTCGTCAAACATCAGAACAAACCCAAGGTTGCTGTCAATTACATCCTTCACGATGGATTCCAAAAGAAAAGGTCTTATAGCTTCTGAAACAACGTATGAAGCTTTTGTTCTTGATAATGAGAATTGTTCAGAAACATCACATTTGAACATCCTCTGGAACAATTTATCAATATTGTCACATGATCTGAATGAGAAATCGGATGATGCAACTTTGTAACACCATAATATTTCTGACTCTGATACCTGGTTTTGTAATGATGGTGTCATGAACTTGCTGATAGTATGACTAGTCTTCCTGCCAAATTCGGCTGAATCCTTTGCAACATGTTCTTCAGAAGATGTAAATGTACTAGTGGCACTGGCTGTAGGTATCCCAGAAGTAGCTGTTTGGTCATTCTTAAGTAGCAGCTTTTGAGCTGTGCCTTTACCAAATCTTACATCTGAAATCTGTTTGTGTTTGGAAGTCTTACTGTGCTGTTTCACCTGATTGAAACCACTATTGTTGATGGAAAACTCTTTACAACATAATGTGCAATAAGCACAATCAGTTTTGTCTTTAACACACTTGCACCAGAGTCCAACTAAAACACCATTGTCATCAACTTGATCTAGCCACTTGTTGTTCCATTTAGTCTTTCCACCTGGCATTCTGATTATCCAGTTACATTGACCTCACTTAAAGTTACATAAATGTATGGTTTTCCACTAATAAACACTGTAAACAACTTTTGCTGGTACTGTTCTCATCAACTTGGTACTAAAGCATCTTGATCTGAAAAAGGAACTTTCATGAAATAATAACTACTTACCTTTTTTTTTTCATGACTTCCAATGCTCTAAAAAGCTGAACTGGAAACTGTTTTTACTACCCTTTGCAAATTTTTTTAGCAATTAAGCACTTCCATTCAAGTGGCAAGAGCACATCATGCTCATTGTACGATTTTGAAGTATTGAGTGACTTAACACACTGACAAATCAAAGGGATGTCAAGTCAAAACCAAACCCCAAAACCAAAACAGCCCAAGCCTACAAGCATATTAAAGCAAAGGAAGTCTGAAGGTATGCTCTATTCCAAGTGACTTATGGAAGAGCATCAGATTTCCCCTCAGATTTCATCATTGGGGAAGAACAAGAACAATTAATGACCACAATGCTTGTAAATTACCTTTCAAGATTTGAGGCTCGGCAAACTGTTTCTCAAAGCCTTGAAAGGTCTCCACAGGGATGAGCAATGGGTGTTGAGCAGCACTTCTGCATGATTGAGATGCTTTGGATAACTTTAGACAGCTTAAATCTGTAATTTGAAACATCTGAAGGCAGCATCAAAAAAGTTTCATTTTTTTAAATTCATATCGACAAAGTATGTTGGAGAAAATACAGGAAAAATTTCCAAAATATAGGAAAATATAGGAAATATAGGAGGTTTTTCAAAAAATAGGAAAAATCTCAAAAATATAGGAAAATATAGGAATATAGGAATTGGTTGACGGCCTGGAAACATGTTCTTAAAACTTAAAAAAATCCCTCTCGACGGTTCCTGGGTTGGACCAGTACTTTGTACCTGGGAAGGTCATGAAAAATCCTTGCTCCCGACGGGGTTCTAACCGTTTTGCACTGGCAATATCAGACTTGGATACTGGTAATTTGTCCATCACTTCATGATCACGGCAGCGAATCACGTGACTTTTGTGGTAACGCGTACAGACAATGTGGCGGACTGAAACCTTCGATTCAGACCCATTTTCCAGGTAATTTTATATTATATCATTCATATCTACGTATGAGACCTGTCGCAGCCTACGCGGAAAGGAATATTGTTATCGATTAAATTTTTTTTTATCTTCATGCTAACAGTTTTCTCAAACACTTAACATTCGAACGGCATTTTCAATATTGACAATTATTTTTCGGGTAACTTCCAAGCAAAATTTGTATTTCGTTATGAAAATGGTGATACAAGGTTCAATAAGCTGAGAAAAAGAGTTATACTATTTCTTTATTTAAAAATGCATGCTGAGTTTTGACTAGAAATTTTCTCTTCCGTAAAAGAAATGTAAAATGCGTTGGATCATGCCCACGTCTGCTGTGGGCGTTACCCAAATCATTTTCCATTTTTACGTCATAAAAGAATGTAGGCAGTTCAAAATCATCATGCAGAAAAGTATCCTTTTCAAATAAAGTAATATAATGATTATTTAGCCTATATATCAATATCAACCTTGCCGATAAATCTAGCCATATTGATAACGGGTAATAATCTATATTGACACCGGTGTCACGTCGCCGCTAGCAAATCTATATAATTATTTCAGTGTCAAAAAGTAGATTTCAATAGTTAACCGAGCGGTTACGGACGTGGACTACAAATCTCTCAGCCCCTCACCGCTGTGGGTTTGAATCCCGGTAGGAACTTCGGATTTTTCATGTGAAGAAAAACAACGTATAGGGCAATGCCGAAGGCCAACACATGATAATGTTCAGGAAATGGCAGAAGAACGCATACAGTCTTGTAACTAAAATAGAATTTTATCGCATATGTGCAACCAGTTTAGACGAATATATCTGTATATAAGCAATTTATTACACAATCAAATTATGACTTAGATAATCACATGACTGTCCGTTGACCTAAATACATCTGCTGCACCAAAATATGTTGCAAAAAGATAAGAATTATCAAAGGATGAAAATGAGAATTAAAATATTAAAGAAGTGTCAGCGACTCCCTGTAACAAATCTTTGAATTTTTTCTAGTTCTTATTTTTTTATGTACACAGTTGTCAAATATTACATCGCCATAATCTCATGTTGGTATAATGATGTATGAATTGTTTCTAACGTTGATCAATTTAATACAATTTTTTTTTTTAAATTGTATAACCCTTACTTATTTCTCTCGTGTCAATGCCGCCTTGGAATTAATATAATTTATGTGGCTGCGCAAAGAATGATTTTTCGAATTATAAATGCTCAAGTGTTTATATGTCACAAATTCAGTAATTGGTTAACAGCAGAGTCGCCTTAAGTAAAAGCTGACCAAAACTCCGTATTACACTCAAGGAAGAAATTGTGAATATATATAAATACACTTTTCTGGAAGACCTTTTCTTTGTAGCTTTTTAAAGATATAGGTCAATAATTGGAAATAACCAATCGATTCCAAATTTAAATAGGTCAAACATAGGCTTCTTCCAAAGAGGATGGTACTACACCCATTGTTAACCATTTATTTAAAAAGGTCACATAAATGATTTGATAATTTAATTGCCAGTTCACGATGAACATAACCATAAATCAAATCTGGACCTAGGCTTTGCCAATTTTCAAATTAATTATCACCCATTAACTTTAAGATTAATTACTTGAGTCAAAATTATTCAACCCAGTGACTTTTCCGATTGCGCCAATATGGTTGTATCGAACACTCAATCGTCAATGAATGTCTGGTCTTGAAAGTATTTATCAAAGAGATTGACCTTATCGGTTTTATCAACTATTAATGATCAATTAATTCTAAGGACGGTATTTCAGTGAATTGGTAACTATTAATGAATGACTTTAGGGTGGACCACTAATTTCCGGAGTTTGACCTAATCGACGTAAGTTTTAAAGACAATTTCGAAAGATATTCTTCTTTGCTTTTTAACTAGGTTTTCAATAAAGTTGAAACCTGGTTATTAGAATGGGGTACGTCGTTGGGCGAGCGGGCGGTCGTCAAATATGTGGTTTCCGTCAAATATCTCCTGTTAAAATTAAGTTTAAGAGGAAAATCGGTATTGATTTTCAGGTTCATAGGGTCAAGGTCAAGGTACCTTATACTAAAAAAATAGTCGTTTTTGTAAAATAACTCCTTTTATGATGATCAGACTTAGGAGATAGATCTATACCATATGAGAGGAGAAGAATTGGGGTTGATCTTCAGAGCAATAGGATCAAGGTCAAGACCACTGTTACATCATCTCGCATATTATGACGTCATCATTAAATTATCATGTCATCAGCATTCTAGAAGAAATTATGTATGTTTTTTTTTAATATAGGATAGAGTATATTAAGACGTTTCTACAGACGATAGTAGACCGAAGCGAGCGTAGGCTTCTATTGTCTGGAGAAATGTCTGAATATATTCTATGCTACACAGAAGTTTCCCGGCTCAACTGAAACCTATTGCACTGACGCCGGGACACAATATTCATATTACCCTATTCAATCAATTGTTTCTCGACTCGGCGGCTGGCGGGAAAATGAGATGTGAGACGAAATGGACGATTACATTCTGTGCAGACAAAAAGGGGGAATTTCATGTTACATCAACATCTGTGTGTTCAATTTTAATCGAAAGTAAAGAAATGTCTCCCCTTTTCGATATAATGGACCAAACTTAAATGTAAGTTTCACAATGCTATAATGTTGGACATGAACAAATTAGATTGGATGGCAGCAAATTTGAAAAAAAAATAGTGTCGAGTTGATCAAGATATGTCAACGTAAATAATTTAACGAGGAATTTACTTATGTTACTTATCAAACCGTAGATAGTGCGACACGATTGGTGTCATTTCCTAGTTCTTTTTTATTATTCAAATGAACATAAGAGAAGCGTCTAGCAGTGGTAAAACGCCGGGTCACTGAACCAGGGGTTGTGGGTTCGAATCCTGTGGCGGACGCTCTAATCAATAGGTTCTGGAAATAAATGGTAGTTTGGTTCTCGACATATGACATGTTCCTTGTTCCAATATCAAAATTACTTCATTCCTAATTAATAAAAAAACAACAACAACAACATTGTAGTCAGACATTATTCTCTTTGATTTTCGAAATGCTCTGCAACGTTTTCTAATCATCATTTTTATCTTACTCTAAATGTTGTATACATTCCTTACATGCATTACGAATGTGTTCTGTTAGACTTGAAGCATACTTATTGATATCAGGGACTTTCAATGAAATCCAGTATTTCGAGCATTCCTCTTAATTTAACAAAATCCCATTTATCAAAGTACCAATTTTGACGGTTGAATGATTTTGAGAACTTTTTATCAAAATTTAAAATGCAGAAGACTGGACAATGTTATTTTATATCTTGATAAGAAATGGTTTATCTACATAACAATTTTCACAAGGATAAGGTCAATTAAACTTGAGGAATTATACGTAAAATATTGAATACATTGATGTAACGAGTTCTGA
Source organism: Solen grandis (assembly GCA_021229015.1). Lineage (NCBI taxonomy): Eukaryota > Metazoa > Mollusca > Bivalvia > Adapedonta > Solenidae > Solen > Solen grandis. Next base: position 28,481,772 of record CM037793.1, on the reverse strand, counting down.
AAACACATTGTATTACATTTATTGGTAGTTTTAGGATTTCTTACATTGAAGCAACGTTAAATGTTGCACCAACGTTCAATGTCGCACTTGGCGCTATATGTCGCAAGGCTGACGCTAAATGTCGCAACCAACGTTATATGTCACAAAACCTCCTGACGTAAAATGGCGCATCTGTAACGCCAATTATCGCAATGTACTGCCGCAAAATCAACGTTAAATGTCGCAATCCTTTATAAGCGGAAATCAATAATCCATGTTATGTTTTGTTTCAAGCGTTTCACAACCGTAAAGTTAAAACATGATACACGTGGTAATAAATGACTGTTCACTCGTGTCTGTTAATGTCCCCCGGATTAGTCACTTTTGGTCGCTTATTCGGGGTATTTAATGGGACGATAGCCCAAGAACAGACAGAAGCAAGAACAACATACTACAGAATCACTGTGTCAGACTTTCGTTAATGTTTCCCATTTGAATAGGTAAAGTGGATTCCCTTTGGTCAGATCTCACGGAGACTATAGTCAACAGAACAAACACACGGAACAATTAGGGCAAGTTCAAACGGAATAGTTAGGGCAAATTTGCATGGAGCATATAGGGCAAGAACACATGGATCAATTAGGGCAAAATCACACGGAAAAGTCTACATTTCATCTTTTGAAACTATAGTCCAACCAGTACCTCAGTGATTTGATTTTTATCTTGGTGTTATATATCGACGTTGCCGGAGTGTGAATGGAGAGTGTTGTCACAGTTCATTCTTGATTGGATATGTGAAAAGCAAACTTTAATAGACCTCAATTTGTCAGTTGCAAATAACAAGGTCATTTGATTCTTTGGTTCCTGAATAGCGTAGTGGTAACGCATCTCAAAACTCACACCAATGCGTGCCGGGTTCGATTCCTGGCCATGTACGTTAGAGGGTACAGTGGTTGCCCGTGGGTTTTCTCAGGCTCTCCGGTTTCCTCCCACAATAACGACCACATACGCCTCCACGAGAGCCATCGAGAGTGATTAATATAAGTGAACTTGTTTCGTAATTGATGTAAAATATATGAAGTTAAAACTAAAACTGTTTCTTTTCAGATTGAAATTGCATGTATCCTAATTAGAATATTTGATTCAAAATCATTACAATAATTTCAGACAATTACTTCGAAACGAAATCTTATTTTTATGATCAGTGTGTCATATATTAATCGTATCCAAATTTAAAACGGATGCAAAACCGGATACGGTTATTATAGATATATCATTTAAAAACACACTGATCAGAAATATTTTGAATTTTGGATTTCATTTAGAATTAATTATCTGAATTCATTGTAATGATTTTGAAACACACACACACACACACACACACACACACACACATTATCCTAAGATTGATCCTCTCAATACTTTTAATACTTCATGAATTTGCTGCAGACAGAAAAAAAATTAATAGAAAAGCAAGAAAATGGGACAAGATAAAGTTATTGTTCTTTGTCACTTCACATCCTTCCCATGTGTAAAGAATGATATCCATGCCTTCAATAGTCTTAGATAGTTTTTAAAATATGTTCTAGAAAAACACAATTTCACCATACAAGTAAGTAATAGAAATAAAGCAAGGTAGAGTTTTGTTCTTGGTAAGTAAAGTTCGACCATTGTATAAAGTATAAATTCAATTCCTAATGTACTTTCTGAGTTGTGACAAACAGATGCGACTAGAGACACAACAGTCATTTGAGTCTCTAACAAGAAAAGAAAAAAAAAAGGTCTCAACTGAACTAGAACTCACGACCCCTTGCAAGAACAAAATAATGAACGACGCTCTTATAAATTGAGCTAGTTCCACAGCCGTAAATTTGTGGTGCACCACCGTAGTTGTTGTTTCCATGAAATAAAAAAGAAAATGTGTTTGTTTTTCGTAGATATAGACTATATCTAATATCAAATTGATATAATTTAAATCGCGAAATGTCTAAATTTAATTATTTTTCGGTGAAATATATTCCATATCTACTCAAAATAAACAAACACCCTCTTTATCTCAAACCGTCACAGTCAAAACTGGGTCTTTACGGTCGTACCCTGCTCAGTGCTCCGGAGCTTAATTTGGGTCAGTAATACTACCATAGAGTACATATAAAGGATTGTGACATTTAGCGTTGATGTTGTGACACATAGCGGCAGTACAATTTTTTGCGACATTTAGCGTTGATGTTGTGATACATAGCGGCAGTACAATTTTTGCGACATTTAGCGTTGATGTTGCGACACATAGCGGCAGTGAATTTTTTTTTTGCAACATTTAGCGTTGATGTTGCGACACATAGCGGCAGTAAATTTTTTTGCGACATTTAGCGTTGATGTTGCGACACATAGCGGCAGTACATTTTTTGCAATATTTAGCATTGGTGTTGCGACATAAAGCAGCAGTACAATTTTTGCGACATTTGGCGTTACAAATGCGACATTGCGACATTTAACGTCAGGAGGTTTTGCGACATTAAGCGTTGGTTGCGACATTAAAGCGTCAGCCTTGCGACATAAAACGTCAAGTGCGACATTTAGCGTTGGTGCGACATTTAACATTTCTACATACATTCAGATAAAAGTCACCGGTAAATATAACATTGTCAAATTTTCGTTCCCATACAGGACTGTTGGAGTTTTTATAAATGTTAAGAATCGTTTGTTTTATGAGGTATGTACTATAAAACCAAATAATATAGACAAGTAGAAATTTTGATACATATATAATGCACCAAGTCGCCGGAGAAGAAGTTTAGTATGCAAGTCATTATTTTCAGTGTTAAGTAACAGTTTGACGGACCATCTGAATAAGAGTTGATGATAGTGATAGTGAACAAGTATGTGAACCTTGAAAATCTCTCTGTACCACGTAGTATATTTTGAGCAAGATGGATGACTAATAGTGTGTGCAAATTGAAACCGATATGATTACTAAATATTTAAATAAAAAAAAAAACACTTTTCTTTTGGAACTGAGTGTATATATAACATACACCCGAAACAACAAAAGTCAGTTGAATTAAATGTTTGGTCAATTTGATTAAAGGACTTGACTATTTGAGTTTACCGTCGCTTCAACAGTATTTCAATCATATAGCGACGTCCAGCTAGTTACAGGTGGAGGAAGACCCCGAATGCACGGACATCCGGGTAGAACCACCGACCTACCGCAAGCCAGCCGGAAGGCTTCCTCACATGAAAATCCGAATGACCTTCCGGCTTTCGAACCCACGCGGTGAGGGGCTGAGTGAGTGTTAAAGTCAGCGACTTTACCCTCTCGACCACGGAGGCCCCTGTCTTCCTGTGAGCTACGTTTATCAGGGCTAACGGGTTTAACCTATCGGACTCTAATACCGTAAAGTTATGATTTCTACATCCGTGTTGGGTGATCTTGTGTATCTCTGGTTTTCGGAACTGGACATTCACAGCCCTCTTTCTACTTTAAAATCTACTGCCTTGACTTGCTTTGCGTCTGATTTTAATTTTGACCATAGCAGCAGCATCAACAGCAACAGTAACAGTGAAAATATAAATATATATTACGTTTTACCGACAAGAATATAATAGTTTTCTCGTCTCTCTGATAATTATACTGACATTATTCAATAGGGTACGTACATTCCATCCGCTGTTTTCATGTGGGGATCGACGTGGGAGTAGCAAACTTTGTGTTTGTAGGAGCTGTCGTCAATGACTGTTACCTGGAAAACGTTGATTGCGTATGATATATTTACAAGGTTTGTGCGTTCATTGTATATCTCCAGTTCTATATTATTTTGTCATAAATTAGTAACTTAGTAAACAGGAAGTCCATACCTTCACTTTGCTCATATTGTATCCTCTCCATAGCTTGTTAACTCCGTTTTCGGGCGTCCGCAGATGAAGTGTATAGGTCCGTGAGTCGTCGTAGTTGACGTAAGAAGTCGTTATGTTCATTTTAAACACTGAATTTGGATCAAACGTGTCTCCGAACTTTAATGTCTAGTAAGAAAAGGATATAAGGATATTGAAAAATCAAGTCTAAGTGAAGCGTAAAATATATTAATTATTATGCACAACTTATGTTTTTTTGGACATGCTTAAAAAGATATGTTTTCAACCAAATTACAAAGTACATGGTATAACAATTGGCGGAGATATTTACCTTTCTTGTTTACCTTTCTTGTTTTATATTGTATATGTGGTGTAAGTCACACAATTTTATTTAGGTCAATTGACGAAATAGAGTTATTTTAGCAGACATTTCTTTGAACCAAGCACCTGGAATTGTAATCGGTTATTTTACTTAAATGATAATACGCGTATGTGGTTGGCGTCAAATAAAGACGCATACATTGTATATTCTTAGCTACTTGTAGGAAGACTGCACCGTCTTATAATTGTTTTATTGGAAAGTAAATAGAAAAATATCTATTGGACCACGAAACTAGAAGTCGATTTCTGTTATAAAGTCACATTTGCGTTAAGAATAGAATATACAGTATCTACTACGCTTTCGAGACTGAACAAGAAGTATCATTTAAAAAGATACACGGCCGTGGTGTATTAATTATATTTAGTGTTTATTCTGCATCTTGATGAGAGGACATTTAACGCAAGTATTATGAATGTCTTTCAAGCGTTCAATATGTATAGAGCAGATATGAAATTGCTGACGATCGGACAGATGAACATAATACGTGCTTTTAAGAACACTTGAGTCACCTGCATTCCAGCAGTTGTCAGAGAAAGGGTGAACATCAAATGATCAAATGATCAAAATTATACTGATCACTATACAAAACAAGTTTGGAATGCATCCAACATATACTAGTATTATTATTATTATTATTATTATTACACCACATTTATATAGCACGTTTTTCATATATCTTATACGTTCAAAAGTGCTTTACAATCTGTTTAAACACAAAAAAGAAAATAGGAGATATAAAATACATGCAATGAAACCATCCACTGAAACTAAATACACCTAAAATAAGGTAAGAATTTCATGCGTAGAGTGTTTTAAAATATAAGTAACAACAGTGTCATAATATCAAATAGTATTAAAGTAAAGTAAAGGCTCCCTGATAAAATTTAAGAAGCAAACTGGGAAAATATCATTAAATAAACGTGTAGAAAACCAACATTAAAATGTTTAAAATCCACAGTTATTAAAAGTACAATAATCGAGTAATTTATGCTCTAACAAATGTGTTAAGTAAGTTATGCTCTAACAAATGTGCGATTTCCAGGATACGAAGGGGTCTGAAGGTTTAAAATTTGACATGTGTTTTTCATCCTTAAGATATATTTTTGTGTAGTTAAATTATTACTTTTTTATAGTTAAGGCATGTATTAATATATTTCTGTTGAAAATCGAGGTTTTAGGAATATTTATACAAAGCGAACAAGCTGATCTCTTTTCCGGAGGGATACTTTTGATTTTTTAAGTTAATCAATACTTATAGTAATCATCGGCTGTTTAGTGACCTTCACCTTTAAGTTTAGACAGGGAGTTCAGGTGAAAACAAAACGGCCAGCGGCCGAAAAAGGCCACATCTAGTGTGTGTGATTTAACCCGTTTTTGACCATTATTTGGACAGGACACATTCCCCACTAACTGAAATATTCTTCAACATTTTGTTTGTTTGCTGTACTGGGTTTAACGTCCCAACGACAGTTTTTCAGTCATTTGGAGATTGCGTCTAGTAGAAACAGACATAGTGCTGCCTCACTGCAGTATCACGCCATAGGCATGTCGCATTATCCTGTTATCGGTTATCAACCAGCCATATACTGAGCGCCAAGAAACAACTCACAATAAAAATTGCTAACTAACAATTATTTACTTTAAGGTTAACACACAGACGCCATGTCGCATTTACATACATTGGCTGGTTTCCAGTAAAAGATAAATCCGTGTTTATAATGCTCTCTTTTACACATCGGCTTACATTACATTCACCTCTTTGGTGGGCTCAGAAAGTAGTTCCAAATTCGCGCAATCTATAAATAGAAACTGTGACATCATTCAGACTGTTATCGAGGCGAACAAGCTGATTTGAATCTCTCATTTGTCTCTCAGCACAAGCTTCTCGTCGTAATGACGCACAATTTTTTTTTTAGTTTGTCCATTTCATTTATTTACAATAGAACATTAGTTTAAAATATACGATGACATATCAAGGCAATATGTTATAGTTAGTCTTTATTAAGAGGGAATTTAACAGTTAAGAAGCCAGATCGAGCTGTAGCGTAGTTTGCCCCGCCCTATTACTGCGTCACACTACTATATTAGGATATGGCGCCGTAAATTTGTTACGTCAGCGTGTTGTTAAAGTATTCACACACGTGCACGTACTTTCCAAATGTGGATGTAACACATAAATTTCGCGCGATTTTTCACCGTCGGCTCATTTCTTTTTCAGATTTCATTAATGAAGCATGGAAATTTAATTTGTGTGATGACTGTTTTTATTTATTTATTTATTTTATTTTTATTAATTAAGACATCAGTACACAGCAACTAATTAACATTAAAGGAAGAACGAAATTTGTGGATAATAATTGTTTAGAAAACCGTTTTCAGCGGAAGATATCAAGGCTGGAATACCCTTGAAATACCAAATCAAACGAGTTAATACATGATCTGTAAATTGTGTATGAACGTTATATCAATTTCAATTCTTGTATTTACCAAAGTCGTAAACATTGGTCCTGGTTATAGCTCCCTTGCTTGGCGCTCAGCATAATAAGGGTAGTTCCAGGCCCAGATTGGTTGGCTCAGAGTCAGGATAATGTGATTGGGTGTGGTATCATGCCAACTGTCTACGGCGTGATATTGTGCAGTGTGACAGCACTACCTCCGTCTCAAGTAGACATCGTCTCCAAATGACTTAAACAAATTATCCTTGTTTTTTGATATTTATTTTAGCATAGGAGTCCGTTTGGATTGAGCTGGTAATCATCATTTTGTGAAAATATTTCCGAAGCTTTTCATTCTTACGTTATGTGTATATAAACATGATTATTTAAGCAACTTTACGCAATGTTTACAAGAGACGTCAACATGCGCCAGTGTAGAATTAAATGATAAGCACACCTCGTGTGTAGGATCGGTGTAGTAAACACTGCCATATATGGCTATCACGTGAAAGGGCGGAGCATAATTTGAAATAATGACATGCGCAGTTCGCCATAAACTCTTAACAGTTTAATCGCAATTAAGTATATCCCGAACTCTTTGACAAATTAAATCGACCAGGAATTTGAAATTTCGGGCTCACTGATTGGATAGAAATTGCAGACAAACTGTAAATATAAATTCTGTCAAACAGCGGTCAACGCAAGGAATGTAACCCCTCTCAATTCAATCAAATACACTAGTACGATATCCGGCTGAAGCTGTAAATATTTACATGTTTACATGTGGATTGTTCCCATCTGCGTAATTTATAAGCCAGGAAAATAGTTCCAATATATATATATATATATATTGTATTTTCTATGATGTTTAAAAAATAATTCTTCAATGTTCTTCAATGAAATTTAGATCATTAAAATACACCTAAGTGGGCGTTAAATAATTGTTTTCCGTTTTCACAAGATTTTTGTCATTGAGCCCATTGCACATATAGTTTAGTGATGAACGAAAGACAACTCTGCTTGGAGATTGTTTAAAATGCCTCATTTACCTTGATGTCACTTCCGCAGCGACGATGTTCAGATGTCTTCACCAAGTTACCTTGACCACACGTGTAATACTCGGCTGGGTCGACAACGTTCAAACCCAGTTCACAATAACCTTGGGGATTAATTGGTATTATATCTACAACCAATAGGTATGGTTGGCTGAAACACGACAGTAGCATAACCGCCCTTCTGAATTGTTATGCTCGGTGTCTTGACCTAAAAATACAATATACATGATATTTTGTAAAACGTTCCCCAGACTATCATGTGTGTGAAGTGAGTCCATTTATCCTATTTAGCCTATTTTTTTTAAAATTAAATTTACAGAGAGAGAGAGAGAGAGAGAGAGAGAGATGTGACTCAAATTTTAAAAGTATTTAAATTCTGGAGGCATAGCTGTTGCAACATCATAAAAGAAAAAAATCAAAAGTAAAAAAAAAAAAAAAAAAATAGAAAAAAGTGTATCAAACACAAAGAAAGAGAGAGAGGGAGAAAAAGATAACAAAGATGTGAAATCGAATAAAATGTCGACAGTCCTGTACGTTAGATAGACTACGTTATCTTGTAAACATCGCCTTTTTAAGTTAAATAGTTTTAATCGACTTATTAACATAGTCTTCTTAATATTCTGCATTCTTCATTAACATAGCACTTTAAGGTACATGGGTTTTGCTGAATCTTCTACATTGGCTTTTTAGCAGAGCCTTTTTATTTTCTGAATAGGCTGTTTCGCATATAATGGCCAATAAAGATTTCAATATGCCTCATCGGCTACTTTGATAATACACATAGCCTCTTGTGCCTAAATAGACTAAATTACCTACATTTTATTTATAAACATAACCTTTTTAAAGAAGAAACATTGTTTTAAATATAGCGTGCAACATGAATATTCGCAGAAAAGTCGAAAAATTGAAAGAGCCAAAGGTATATGAATATAGCAAAAGTCTTAAAAAACCGCCGACTTTTTAACTTTTAACTGACGAATACTAACAAAGTCTGAAAAAATCCGATCACATTCGGAAACACTTGGAAAGTCATGAATATTAATAATGTAGCAACAAACAGGCTTTTACATTTAGCTGTAGGGGACCGACAACATTAAACGACATAAACAAGCTTGTTTACATAAGGCAACCATGCAAAGATCAAGTTCCTCGTGTTGCTCGGGTATTGTCTTCTAAAAGGAACGCATAGATGCTTCCAATTCCTTAAGCTTCTTTTGTGATTTTTAAATATTAAAAGAAATGACTTGACTATTTGAGTTTACCGTTGCTTCAACAGTATTTCAGTCATATAGCGACGTCCAGCTAATTACAGGTGGAGGAAGACCCCGAATGCACGGATGCATCTGGGTAGAACCACCGACCTACCGCAAGACAGCTGGAAGGCTTCCTCTCTTTAAGAACTGAAAAACGATTTGAAACTATCTGATATAGTCTTGTAGATCTACTAGCACATATATGCATACCGGTATATCGTTTATAAAGCTTAAATAAAAGAACTAAACCAACAGATTCACTACTTATATAAATATGTAAAGGAAATCTCGTCTACTCTCGGCGCGACCGCGATATTATGAGAAAAAAACCGGGGCGATTATACTTTCAAATAAGGAAAGTAACTACTTCACGGAGTTGTGTTCCGGCGCTCTTCGAAACTGATCGACAACTTTCTTGCTATTTTTATCCATTAAGGTATGTGGAGTATTCGTCCCGTAGGCCAAAGGTCCCATGTTCGAGCCCCTGTCAAGCTGCACATTATTCTCACCCTCTGATCTCACTTTACTGTTTAATCAAATACCAATACTGTAAATCATTTCGTTGACACTAAATTTCACATTATGTATTACAGATATTTTCGAGGTTACATTTTAGCCAACATGAGGATTAATGAACAAACATACATTTAGAATATTAATTTACGTGGATAATGATATCAATAGATAATAGCCTCCTACGAAAGTTTAGAAATATACAATACTTATTTTTTTTCGCTTACCTTGAGTCCAGCAAAGAAGTTCTCGCTAAAATTTGCGGATGTTGATAGGCCTTTTCGATCCTGTGATACTCGGACTCCGCACCGGATCTAGAAATATACGGATATAAAATTAAAAAATTATATTGCTGAAATTGCAAAGAACCCTAATGGACTAGGTAACTTACAATCAACACCGGCAAAAATCCCCGAAATTTCGATATTCTTCGTCTTTACACGCCATGATTCAGACTTCGATTATTTTTCATTAAGAAGTTTCATTTATGGTATCTTTTATCGTTATTCAAGTGTAACAACTTTGAATTGACTTGACTATTTGAGTTTGGGCAACGTGTGTCCAACCGGAAATGTTGATTATTGCTAATCTATGTCTGACAGGTTGCATAATATGCACGTGCCAGCAGATAAACCCCATATCATCGCGCTCGTCACCGGCATGCAACGCTACCTGAAGCAGCAGATCAACGGTAAAATATGTATCATTGTTTGACATGGTAGAATGACTGTGTTCATCAGAAGCATCTAAGTAGATCATATTTTCATTACTTTTCATAACTTTCAAATAGTATTTACGTACACCTAATAGGTGGTTTTCACAGCATAACGATTTCCACAATATGCACCAGTAATGAAAACGCAGATATGCACGCTCACAAAATGAAATTTCCATCGGATTTTTAATCCGAATAATCGTTATTTCGAAGTTTTCAGCATGGTCCCAAGGATTTCGATTTAACGAGGTTCTACTGTCTGTGATTGTGACCTTGACCTTTGAGTTACAAACCTGGATCTTTCGCGCGACATTCCGTCTTCTCGAGGAGATTATTGATGTCAAATTATATCATATTATATATTGATGACAAAGTTATTGTCCCTAAATGAAAATTCCAGACACACACACACACACGCACACACACACACGAACGAACGGACGGTCCGATTTTGTAATGTCGCCTAAAGCTAGCTTTGGGAGCATAAAGATAGGAAGTCTGTTACTCGTTTTAGACGTCACTGTTAAAATTTGATGAAAAAAAAATTCAAGCATTAAAGAATTGGAAAGATTGCATTTTAAATACTATAGTTACAAATCAAAATCATATTTTCAGAATGTTTTATTAAAATTTTATACTTATTATGTGTTTTATAAGTTATAGGTGAAAATACTGCCAAACATGTATAGAAAATACTCTACGAGCAAAAATATAGTATATGCCACCATAGTAACTGAATATGCGACAATTTCGACATAGCTAAGTAGATACGTGGCTGGCAGAAATAGGCCACTAAAGTTTACCTATATATGATGATATATTTTTGTCAGCCACTTATCCACTTAGCGTTGTCGAAACTTTTCTGAAAAATGTCACATATTCAATTAATATCTAGCAAATAGAAAACTTTCATGTTATCCTCTTAAGTATCTTAACAGGTCAAAACTGCCTTTGCCCACTCACATAATTATATGGAAGAAAGCATTATTAGCATTATCAAGTTAACATAAGTGAATATGTGATTGGAAGTAGTGGGCACTAACAGATTTATTCCTGTTAAGATATCTAAGTGGATAACTTGAGAATTTTCTACATGCCAGATACTAACTGAATATGTGACAATTTTTCAGAAAAGTTTCGACATAGCTAAATGGATAAGTGGCTGGCAGTAATATGCCACCATGCCTATATATAGAATTAATCATTTTTATGTTTGATGTAGTATATAAATGAATGTTGCACAGCTTGTTCTAAGAAATTTGTATAAAAATTATGTACTTCACGCGGAAGTGTAGTGTTGCTATTTTACAGATGGAATCAAAATATCAAACTGTAATAAAAAGATTATCAACATAAATGTTTATACATTTTATAAAGTTTTCTCATATGTTATTAAATGTGTTTCATTTGATATACCTCTTAGGTATATCATAAATTAATTCATGAGAAAAATAAAGGAAATTTAAATTATTTTTATAGCAGTTTTTTTTTATTCGTATACCCTCACAAAATTTCAGTACAGGATTAAAAAGACTGAAAATCATTCATTATTAAGAATCTATGGTTAGAAATTTCTTATATCGCACAACATGCTTTCTTTAAATGTACAGAACACACACACACACACACACACACACACACCCCCCAAAGAAACGCAAAATTAAAATGCATGCACTAGGATTCCACTACCAAAAGATGCAATGATATTGATTCATTGTGATTATCAAGAACGAGGATACTAGAATGTAAACAAATTGATTTTTTCTATTGCGATACTTCAAGGGACATTACTCTTGATCTACTGGCACGATCAAACTTGGATGGGTATTGCACTGATTTTGAGTATGCTGATTGAGAACAGGCTACCTTTGACTGGGCCTGATACATTTTAAGTCTGATCATATTATCAGAAGAAGATTGTTACATACCGTAAATCCAAGAGACACACTTTTATTTTTAAGAAAACCCTCAGTAAGTTGGAAGTCGTCAGTTTGGTCGGACGGGCCTGTCTTGTGAAAGTATTTGCCATTTATGTACCTGTAAACATCGACATAAATCACTCTTTTGAATAGCATATGTTGTTCAACTTACACAAGCATATAAATAAGATAAATTAGCAAATAACAGCCAGTTTTAACTCTTATTCAAAACAAACCCTTCGTGAGCTAGAACAGAGGTTGGCAACGTAAGTGTCTGCGAGTGTCAACATTCACCATTTGTCTAAATTCATTCATGCAATTAAAATCGACCTTTTTTGCACCAGGAATGGAAAAAAGTGCGTTCGTTCCCGACCGTGTCACAAGGGTTACGCGCTTAGAATAATATTTAATTATGTCAGTGCCCGGGGTAAGAATATATCTAGGCGTGGTATCATGTCATCTGTCAGCAGTGAGGCAGCACGATATACCTGATTTGTGTAGACGAAGCTCATATCGACGGAAATACAGTAGGATAGGCGTTAAACTTTTCAAAACATAAACAGACAGGGAATTGCAGGAAGAAACTCAAATATCACAAATGCTTCAAAGTCGGTACTTATATATGGCCATGATTCATATTCTCTTGAGTCTGTCTTTATTTTATGTCCTGACGTACCCTTCAATAACGATATACATTATTTATAAATATGTGTTTATCAAGAAATAATATATGTACTATTGCCAAAAATGTAGACCTAGACATTTAGTAACGCTTTACTTGAGGCCGAGTCTGATAAATGCCGAGCATGATGCATGTGTTCCCTTTTACCGCTTGAATTCTACATAATTTTATGCTTATGGAAATGGTTGCAAGTTATAATGTAATTTCTTACCAGATGACAGTGTAGTAGAATGCCTCCTCGATATTAAAGGTACATTTGAAGATGACATAGGGGGAAAAGTTCGTGGAACCATCATGAATTTGCTCCTGAACAAACAGCAGTTCCGGCTCTATCTTGATTGTTCCAAGCTTCGCGTTTTGCGGGGCTTCTTAAGTTGGTAAGAAATAGTACATAATATAATTCGAACTATCTATCATTCAACCATGCAGATTCTACATTCAATATCTTGTTAGACAAGTATACAGTTTGATCAAAACTGGATGCATGTTTCACACTGTATATAATCTACAATGCTTCTATCTTCATTTTTCAGTCACTCAGAGTTGACCCATTTATTATCTCCGTCATACATATAAGGGGTCGGAGGGTCATCCCCCATATACCTTACAAACATTTTGTTAAAAAATGAAAATAAAGGATATTAGCAAAAGAGATATATATATGATGTACAATTGTATACTATATGTGAGATAAATGACTTTACAAAAGCGGTATTTATATTTTAACATTAAAGAATGATTTAAAAACAGTTAATTCTTGGTATAAATAATCTAAACTGTTATTAAAATTGCTTCTCCTTTCACTAATGAGATAAGTTCTATATATGCAATATCCAATTTGACACAGAATAGTATTATAATTAAAGTTAAATTCACATGAATCTATCTTATAACCTACAATAATGTTTTCCAGAGTATTCATTGGTTTATTTATGCCTTTATGCCACTCTTTTAAAAAAAAATTCTTACAAAAAATACGAAGTGGAAAATCTCTCATATACAAGTTCAATAGATTAAGATTGGTTAAATTGTCTCTTCCAATTTTTGTGGACGTATGGTTTAACATTTTTTCTTTATTTACAAAAGTTTCATAGATATCCCTATTCCTCATTTCCAGAAATGTTTGCACTTTGAGAGCTACAGAAAATCTTGTATTAATTTTGTTATTTACTGATTCTTCCTTTTTTATTATAACTAACCATTGTTTTGGAATAGCGTTTAACAATATTGTAAGTTCTGAAAGCCAGTTATTTTTAATTTTTGTAGTATTGTATTTGCTTTGATTTCTCCTTTTGATGATATTATATCATTTATAAAGGTAAGCCCTGACTTTATCCAGTGTGTAAATAATAAACATGTACCTTTATGCTTGATTAATCTATTTCCCTGTATAATTTGAGTTCTAACCGAATACGATTATATCCTTTTGTAGTCTCTTGTTTAATATTTTTTAATTTTATCCAGGCTTGAAGTAAATATTTATAAAACGCTGAAAAATGTGTTTTTTATGTGAAGAATTTAATGAATCAATATTCATATCGAATATCAACAAGCTGTCTCCAATTTGATTTAAAATATCAAAGGTATTTTTTCCATTTTCATCTTGCTTGAGAAAATTAAACCACTTTATTATCATTGTTTTTGCAAAATATTTGAAATTTGACATATCTGAGCCATATCTATTCCCTATAACTCTTTGTCGTTTTATTTTATCCTTTTCCCGCTCCATAAGAAATCAAACATCATAGTTTTTATTGAATTTATAACAGATTTTGGAGGAACTGTACTTTGTGATAAATATGTTAGCTTAGGCAAGAAGAGTGATTTCAGAACAACAACTTTACCAAAGATCTAAACGCAAAGATAAACAACTCGGCGAAATATCATATATTCTCGCGCCAGAACGAGAGTGGGGGAAGTGTATTCCGCGGAAAATGTTTAACTAAAATAAATTATTACGATGTTTTTGTCCTATTCTTTAGTCATTTTGACATAAATTCATTTGATAAATTGTCCGATATCGGATAGAACATGTAGACCGACTGTGTTAAAGCAAAAGGGATTATTGTAATAAAATTATAACATATCAAATAAAAAAAAGCATTATTTTATGCCCCCGCATGGATAGATCACATTATTCTGACACCGGGCAAACCAGTCCTGGAAATACCTTTATATGCTGAGCGTCAAACAAGGGAGCTCTAGAAATTTAATTTTTTACGACTTTGGTATGTCGCGGTCGGGGATCGAACCCACACGACTTTCGATTCCATGGCGGACACTCTAACTAAACGGCAACAAGGGTTGGGGTGGGGCCGGAATATATACTTAACTTTAAATACTCGTGTATAAGTAAAGTCACTCCTTACAAACAATTGCGATTACGAAGAGGAAAAAAAACATTTAAAAAATATTACGGCAGTACAAACATAACGCTGGAGCATTATTTTCACCTTCTCGTCATATAGGCAAAATTTGCCAAAGAATTGGCAAAGATTATCTTTTTCCATTAATTGATCTATTCCCTTCCTGAAAATTTTCCCTCAAGTGGATAAAAGAAATCACTGTACCATGCCTTGCAAGCCTATACAATTCAATGTATATCTTGTCTTGCGATTACAAGCACTTACTACATCCGATTACTGTACTTTTCTTGGGAGCCTACATATTTCATCTTATACCTTTCTTGCGAAAACCGGAAGCAGACTCGTTTATCCACTGTGTATATTGACTTCTCTAGGATTTAAACAGTTATTTGCCATATACAACCAGTAGCTAACAGTCAACTATGAGTTTGTCTTAGGACCATTTACCATGCTTTTCACGTGCACCTTATGCTGTAGATGATCATCGTGGTTTTTGGCTGTTTTTACATTGCATACACTTAATCAATAAAGATAGCCAGAATGGTGTCGGAACACAACTCCTTGCTGTAGTTACTTTCCTTATAATCGAAAGTACAAGCGAACCGGCTTTTTCTCACAATATCGCGGTAACGCCGAGGGTATACGAGATTTCCTTAATACGCTTATTTGAGTTGCTTATCTTTGGGTCTTGGTTTTTGACTTTACAAAAAAAGTAAGTTTTCTTTTTCCCATGATATTAGAACGTTTTTCGCTTTTTCAATTGTTTCGTTCCAGTTGAGTGATTGACATTGTTCAAAATTGTTTCCAAAGTATACGCCTAGTGAGTTTATTGTTTCTTTAGATAGTTTAATGTTATGATTTTTTTTTCTTTATTCTGATTTTGATTTTCCTATCAACAATTCCTGTGTTTTGAAATATTTAATTTCAAACATGAATGTCTACCAAAATCGTTATTAATGGACAGAATGGTATTTCATGAGAGTCTTTTAGAAACATAGTTGTATCGTCAGCTAGTTGTGTTGATAGTTATACCTTGATAATGTTGACTTTGTCTAAGTTTATTTGCCAATATTTCTGCGACTAGAATGAACAGAAGAGCAGAAAGCGGACAACCTTGACGGATGCCACGAGATATTCCAAATGTTTCAGAAATCCAGTCATTTTTAGATATTCGTGAAGAAGCGCTCGTGTATAAAGTTTTACACACTGAACAAAAGAATATTTAAAACCAAAATGTTCCAAAGTAGAAAACATAAATAGCCATTCGACAGTATCAAATACTTTTTTTAAAATCTAAAAATAAAATAATACATTTCATATTATAGATATTTGCGTAGTCAATCAAGTCTTGAATCTGTCTGATATTGAAACATATATTTCTATTTTTGATATAGCCTTGTTGATCATGATTAATAATATATGGTAGAACAGCTTGTAGACGTATTGAGAGAACTCTTGCAGCTAATTTATAATCTATATTAAGAAGTGATATTGGCCTGCAGTTTTCTATTTTTCTGGGTTCCCTTTTTATATATTAAAGAAAAAATATTTTTTTTGTGAATATGCTATTTCACCGTTCCTGTAACCTCCATTTAGAGACTCAGTAACAATATTACCTAAAATATACCAAAATTCAACAGTAACACCATCAATACCGGGATTTTTATTTGTTTTTATTCCTTTTAGCGCATTCAAAACTTCCTTTATGTAAATAGACCTTCACATGATGCGGCCATCTTTTCATTTAATGTTTTTTCACGCCTTATACCGTTATGATATGTTTCTTTTGATTCTCCCGATATGTTAATTGACATATATAGTTGCTTATAAAAATTCACTTCCGTTGTTAGTATTTCGTTACTTGATATAATTGTTTTATCGCCTTCCTTGAGATAACTAACATTTGTATTTTGTCTCGATTTTTCAATATTTAGAAAGTTATTTTGTATTATTTTCATTTTCTTCAATTAAGTGAACTCTCGTCCGTATTTGCGCCCCTTTAGATTTAATATTATATATGTTTTGTATTTGTGATTCAATATGTTCATTTTTTTGCATTATACTACTATAGGTGTCTAAAAAAATCCTCAAAATCCATCGACCTGTTGCAAGCCAGTTATATGTGTCAGAAAAATCATCTGTATATAGTTAGTGAGTTAAGTCTGAATTACTTCCCTTTATTTTCAGAACTTTTCATGTTTGTATTTTTTCTCTTTATTAGCAATCATTTTAATTATATGTAAGATAGTTTTAGAAACCTAGTGTATATATTTAAAATTAATGTGTAAGATGGTTAGTCATTGGCTGAAAATTAATCAAAACTTAGGTTATGCTGATTGCCTAAAACTTAGCAGGTATAAGAACCTCCGCCTGCGTGCGCGGTGTATATACGATCACTGTTTGCAAGGGAAGTATGTAGAAGCTAGCTCGTGCCTGGTTCGTAACCAGAGAAGAAGTATTGTAGGCTGTTTGATAGACATTCAGCACAGTTTCCAGTCATTTGAGAGCATTGCCTTTTCTGTGGCTGGGGAAGTAATGTCTCAGAAGCTTGTTTCTGTGTGCATGAAAAATGTGCGTGTAGATCTACCTAAGCAATCAGTTAGGGTTCTGAGTACTCTGTCCATAGAGGTCTGGGGCTGGCCCAGACATTGGAAGTGAAGCTCGAAGGGCTGTGACATAGCTTAAGCTCGGGATCGATAGTCACAGTGAGGTTTCATGATAGCTCAGAGGTTTGATAACGGGTCTGTGTATGAGACACAGTGCTGTAAGGCTCGGGACAAATTCCAGCATTCGGTTTATCACAGGGTTTTTCATTAGTTAGGAAATCATTGGTTTGGGATCGCTCAGCATAGTAATAAGCTGGGAAATGACTAGCCATCTTGCTGGCATGGGACTTGTATATACTTTTGTTTAGTTGTATGGATTAACCGCTCGTGTTTTTCAGGTTTTCTGTTGCCAAACAAAGATTTCTCCTGTAGAAATACAATTGGAGCGCCATATTTGTTTTTGACCTCTGCCTGACCTTGGTAATTCTGCAATATTTGGTATTCAGTATTTCGAAAAATATAAAATCAATTACCTTTGTCTTTGAATTATATTCCGATGAAGTTTCCTTTATACACATTTGTCCTTTAAAAGACCAAACAATAGTCCAGATTTGAAAGACCGTAAGAAAAACACTGTCTTGGCTAAGTCGCTTACGTCTTTTATTGCCTATGCGTCTATCTTTTAAGAATCTATTAGGATGTTCATACTGATCGAGATATCAAGTCATTTTGCGTGGCAACTTAAATGTTTTAAAGAACCAAACACTCTTCCAAATGATATTCAATCAAAGTGCATAATTTGTATGTACGACAAAGACAGGGGGAAGTATGCTTATTGTAAGCCGCCAATTAAAATATTTTGTTTGCAGTACGAAATGATTCGCCCCTTGCAACTTCGAACCCCTGTGGTGTGGACGAGGCATTTTGTTTTTCGCTTTTTCTTTTTTGTTATCCCGTGGCCACGAGATAACTTTTTTTTTTTTTTTTTTTTTTATTTTCTCGTGGCTTAGAAATATTTTTTTCACATGTCACCTCTGTGCTTCCGTACAACCCCAAATTTGATTAAATAAAATTAAGCTGAGCCGTACTACAATTCTGCTTACTCCGCCGATTGCGGTGGAAGGGACGCTCAAATAAAATGAGATCTTCTATATGTGTGTTTTGTTTACTTCCCGGAATGAAACGCTTCAAAATTAATAATGTGTACCTCGTATAACCGTTCAACGTTCTGTTTTACTTTAATCTCTGTCAACGCCCCATGTCTGTTTTTAAAGCTATTACTTGTTTATACTTACCTCTATCGACAGATTTATGCTGAGGTTCTGGGGGATCTAAAGGTGAGAAAAAAACAACAACAACAAAAACAAATTAAACAAAAAGTAGTCGAATCACATTTACCTCCTATATAAGTGTGTTCTGTTTGTATTTGTGTGTTTTAATATACCTTTCAATGTTCAGTTAATTAATATTCATCAAGTTATGAATTTGTACATGAATATTCATTAGGTAAGCCCAATAAGAGAATCAAATGTTACCGAGGTGATCCGATTCAGCTTTCGGCAATCTTTGGCTTTACATACATTAGATTCTTACCAAAGCAATAGGCGGAGAAGGAGTGAGTAAGCTCTAGCTTGTACTGGATGTCTCCGCCACAGTTTCGTATCAACACATCGTACTCGACATCACACTCGGAGAACGTGTTCCGGAGACAAGCGATTACCGGTGTCGGATTCGTCGTTGACACTTTAGGATGTGTATCTGAAATGTGTTTTGTGTTCTTTCGATAAACTCTCTTAAATACATTGAAAATTAAAAATATCTTTGTTTAAACTTATTTATTTTACGTTGATTGGGAAACAAGTTTTTACAAGTTATACTAATCCCTCTCTACGGTTCCTGGGTTGGACCAGTACTTTGCGCCCGGGAAGATCATGAATAATTCTTGCCTCCAACGGGGTTCGAACCCACAACCTTCGGATCCGTAATCGGATACGTTACCACTGGACCACGGCGCCCTCAAAAGTGTACGTCGTAATAAACCAATATCCACAGTTACTTAAGATAGCCCACACGCAAAGTACTGGTCCAACCATTGTACCGTCAAGAGGGAAACAATTCGACTCTGTGCCAGTTCCAAAGGGCTTACCTGTAATCTTAGTCCCACGTTTACTTTAATCTCACACCATTACTTCCCAATTTCAGTAAAAAAAGTACATTTCTTGCAGATAATACACTCTTTTAAGGCCCAATTATATTTTATAGCGATTCAGTTTTAATGAAAAAGAAATTATAAAATAACATTAACATCGTAGACTAACACAAATGGTACATAGTGTGCAAATATCTGCTGTAAAATAACAGTTAAACGCACAAAAAATGTTGACCAAATAATGCGATTTAGTATTTTGGATGGATGTCAAAATACTCTTTTTGTTTACATTTTGCATTGGCGAGTTTTCCCGAAGAAAGTATGTAATCGGAAATAATTTGAATTAAATTTTGAAAAACCGTCGTCGAATCACAAACGTCATCAATTTATGCACTCGTGATTCGTTAACGGAGACATACGGAATGTCTATGGAAAAGTGACGAATTTTATGCGGAATATGCAAAATTTTTTTTTTGTTTGTGTGTAAACAATGGAATGATCTTATGTAAAAGATTCTTTCATATTTATTCATTGTGGTAACGTTGTCGTCAAGGAGTATGAGCAGATTGCATCTCGTTACAAATCTGTAAATCTGTAAACAACCAACCCCGCAATTACCTTGGGGTTACCATCAGTGATGATCTTAACGGGAAAACTCATAACGAAAATGTATTTTCCAAAGTTAAAAACAATAAAGATTCACAAAAAGATATGTACAAAAGAATAGTAATTTCAAAAGACGGGAGCGGGAGGTTGTGGGTTCGATCCCCTGCCGCGACATACCAAAGTCGTAAAAATTGTACTGTTATAGCTCTCTTACTTGGCGCTCAACATATAAGGGTAGTTCCAGGACTGATTGGTCCGTTGTTAGGATAATGTGACTGTGTGTGGTATTATGTCACATGTCTACGGCGTGATACTGCAGTGTGGCACCACTATATCTGTCTCAAGTAGACATCGTCTCAAAATGACTGAAAAACTGTCGTTGGGGAGTTAAACCCAACAAACAAACAGACAGACAAACAAACAAATTTCAAAGGAAAAGCATACAAGTCGTATTACCGATCACCTTGAATTTGCATCCCTGGCAAAAGTCACTAACAGCTCGATTTGTCACACATGATTGTTTGTAGTATATAGTATTACCTCCATACTTCAAAATCTCGCATGGCAAACAATACAACAATAAAAGAAGAATTAAAGTCTCGTTAAAAAATCTGTATGAAATAGAGAACAACTCTTTTGTTGATCACAGCCATCTCATTCATTCTAAAAAAAACTAAATAATGTAATGAAATTGGACTCTGGCTAGACGCTATTGTTACATTTTCATTGTTACTAAACCTATTATGAAATACATATGGTTACTGTCAGGACCGCTGCATTAGTTATGCAACGTCTGTCTCAGTTGTGACTGTCGTTGACACTTATTATATAAAATACATATGTTTACTGTCTGGCTGGCTGGTAACCAGCCAATATATAAGCTGACCGGTCAAGGGTCTTGAAAGCAGATCTGGTGGGATACCTAGAGAGATCTCGTTAGAGCCTCGAGACTACCTCCAGCACGACCTTGCCAGATACCTTGGTGACCGAATAAATCTATTGCCAGCCACCACCGTCTCGTGTTAGTTTATTCCGGCCATATCACTACAATAATATAATCCTTTCTAAAGAACAACTTCTTAATCATGTCCCCGACCTCTCAGTATATTTGGGAAATTGATTGTTGAAGGTTAACTTGTATAAGCTGAAAAAATGCTTCCTAATCATTTGAATTAATTAGGTATGATTTCGGCACAGGATATTCAGCCATTTTTTTTATTTGGTTTAACATCCCACCGAAAGTATCTAAGTCATTTCGAGACCATGTTAACTTAAGGCACTGCAGTATCACGCCATAGACACCATATCTAATTACATTATCTTAACACCGGGCCAACCAGCTCTGGAACTACCCTTGTAATCATGCTGAGCAAGGGAGCTACACAAGTACCATTTTTACGACTTTGGTATGTGGCGGCCGGGGGTCGAGTGCAGGTTGATAGCTTCACTCTTACAACATGAGCGATTATCAGAGACAGGCGAAGTAAGTCAAGTAACAATACTGAGATTTACGTTTCAGATATATCGGGTAAAACGTTCCGCAAGTCTTGAAATCCGGCTTTGCTGAGGAATCCGTCATTTTATACTGCCCCCGCTCCGTCTTGACACTGTACCATTGAGATTTCAAATTGATGTCATTTACGATGGGTTCAATTACTCCAATGGCATTGTAATTCCTCGCTCTCCGTTCCAATTCTGGCAACAGCGGGATGACGTCATTACACGCTTGTCTTTGACTTTGAACTGAAAGTAAAATTTTGATCAAGGCAACATTAGCAAGAAAAATCTTTTAAACAAGATCTCAGATGGTAGCTGGGCAATATACGCCTGAAGAAAGGTATTGGAAGTGAACTATCTTTGAAGAATGGATAAACACTTCATCAACAGCCACAGTTTAATAAGG
>CM037793.1:28431570-28459314 GCA_021229015.1 Solen grandis | reverse complement strand
ACAACTCCATAGCTGACTGTAAGTAACAGATTGCATATGGTTTGCCATACTGAATGCACGCCAGTTGATGAAACGTGAAAACCCCCATCATTGTTATGCCCACCTTCGAAGAAGAGAGGGCATACTTGTTTTACAAATGTCGGATGGTCTGTTGGTCGGTCCATTGGTAGACCACTTCATTTCCAATCAGTAACTGGAGAATGCTTGGGCCCACATTCCTTTAACGTCATAGGGCAATTGGTCATTCTAGTAGATGACCCCTTTTTATTTTTAGCTCACATGAGCACAACGTGCTCAAGGTGAGCTTTTCTGATCGCCTTTTGTCCGGCGTCCGTCGTCCGTGCGTGCGTCCGTGCGTCTGGCGTCAACAATTGCTTCAAACAACATCTCCTCCTAAACGGCTTGGCCAATTTGAAAAATATTTTACAGGAATGTTCCTTAGATGAAGCTCTACTAAAGTTGTATAAATGGTTCTGGTCCATCGCATAATTAGGTCACAGGAGCTAAAAATAGATTTTAAAAATGAAAATTTAAAAAATCTTCTTCTCTGAAACCACAAGGCCTAACCTTTTGATTTTTGGTATGTAGCATGATCTTATGGGCCACTACCAAGATTGTACAAATAATAGCCCTATGGTGATAAATGACCCCGCACCAGGGGTCACTTGTTTTACATAGAGTTATATAGAAAAATCTTCAAAAATCTTCTTCTATGAATCCATAAGGCCTAGAGCTTAGATATTTGGTATGAAGCATCATCTTATGGGCCACTACCAAGATTGTACAAATCATAGCCCTATGGTGATAAATGACCCCGCACCAGGGTCACTTGTTTTACATAGAGTTATATAGAAAAATCTTAAAAAAATCTTCTTCTATGAATCAATAAGGCCTAGAGCTAAGATTTTTGGTATGTATTAGCATCTAAAGGTTCATTACAATGATTTTCAAAGTCTTGGCCCTACGGTGATAAATGACCCTGCGCCCAAGTCTTCTCTGAAACCATATAGCCCATTGCTTAGATATTTGGTGTGTAGTATTGGCAGGGGTAAAATGTTTTAGATTAAGTTATATCAGAATCCTTGTCTGTTTAAAAACCTTGACATCAGTTGAAGCAATGGTACTCAGGTGAGCGATTCAGGGCCATCATGGCCCTCTTGTTTGGTCACTTGTTAAAAGGTCAAGGTCACAGTGACCTCGGTGGGAGAGGTGGAGCGTTGGGGGCATATGTGTTGTTCCGACAACTTTTGCTTGGCTAATTTGATCATTACTCCAGATTAAAAGACAAAAAACAAATATTTTTGTTTTGCAAATATGTATCAATAATTATGAGTAAATGAGTTATAATGTTGAGTAGGGATAAGTGCATGTAAAGCTTATTCATAGTTTGCCCTTAGACTTTCACTCAAACAAGAAGTTGTGCCATTAAAATAAAGTAAAGATTATATCATTTTTGTGATATGATATTGTTCTAATATTACTAAAGTTGTAAATTTTAGGGCAGATGGAGGCATTAAGACAAGATTTTGTCTGTAAAAGTTTTCAGGGAAAATGATTTTTGTACAGGGAAAAACCAGTAAATTTTCAGGGAATTTTGGTTTGAAATATCTATGACCATCCTGTAGAGATAGCTCGATCATGTTTATAATCGACCCGTATCTAATAGTGTGGTATTGATGCAGATTTGGTTGTGTTGTAATGTTGCTTTCATGCAGTAACCTTTTTGACATGATCACACATATTGTTTTAATACAATGTTTACTCTTCATGATCTTTTTATGTGCCAATCAAGTCAAAAACATAAGATAAATGACTTTATTATTATAAAAAATGTACAAAAATGTACAGAAAATTGTTTTGTTTTGTTTTTTGTTATATGTGTTTTTAAGCCATGATTCAGGGCTCACGCTGTCGGTCGCCAAATGCGATAATATGAAACTGGCGCAAGATTTTTCTTATTGTTGAATTTTTTTGGCGCATTCGAAGAAGAAATCAGTAAATTAGTACCGCGGTTGTTTAAGTTCAGTAATGCACAAAAATACAGGTCGCTCTACACTGTATACTACTTAAAGTAACCAGCACCTGCTGTGGGATTATCCAATCAACACGCATTTTAAGGCTTCCTAATTATGCAAAGATGTGGAATACTCGGATAGTATTGGCAGCTTATAACTTGTTTACATTTGTCACACTCTTTACCGACTTTTGTTTATACCTGCATTTGGAACTGTTATGAAATTGCGCAATCATCACAATGGCGGCCATTTGCGAAAAACATCAGCAATGTTTACTACCGTTTCTTTTAAAAAATTTAAATTAATTGGTTAACCTAGCTAGATTCCAACTGGTAAATAGCATAGATGTACCGATGTAGATAAATGACTCAATGCTAATCGCTAATGGAGCGAGTCAAAACGTATCCAAACCAAAACGGACCCAATATTTAACGTACCCAAGTATCTTTTTTTTTCTTTTTTTTTTTTTTTTTTTTTTATTTATTTTATATAATATTTTTAGTAGGTTAATTTTTTTTAAAATTTTTTTTTTTTATCAAAATATTAATATACCTATTCTCATAAAAAATTCTTTATAATTGATTTATTTTATCCCGGTACAACCTGTATTCGGACACCTAACGGTATATCGCCGTGGTTTCGACTCGTGCGAAATGTATATAATATTTTAATATTTCAGTTTTGTTCAACAATCATTTATTGTAAAAAAACAAATGAGAAAACATAACTTACCTCATCGCGTGTTTTCAATATCCTTTACCAGCATGGCTGACCTACTTTCCACAAACCGGAAGTTGTACAACCCGAATTCGGACAGAATGTTTAAAGTATAATACACTGCAAAGTTAGCGTCACAATAAAGTCAGAACCCAAAGAAACTAACCAGAAACACCAATTTAACTGTTAGTAACGAGAAAACCACCAAAACATATTTACAATGTATATTCAGGGTTAGTTAAAAGAGTTAATGTGTGGGTTAAGCACAGTTAGGACACAAGAATGTGTCTCCCCTTCTGATTACCATAACAGTTGTACAGAATGATAAGTGTACCCATCCTTTGCACTTGTCACATTTAACAATAATGATGTCAGGTTTCTTAGAGGTGTCTACACTGAACCGTTTGCATATGACACACTTCTCAGAGTCTGGAATCTCATCCTCGTCATCTGAACTTGAACAATCCTCATTCAAACATTTTCTCTTTTTATTTGCAGGTATACCTGATGTTGATGGAGTTGGATGAATGGTTACTGAAGATTTTTTACCTTTGTTTTTTATCTGATTATTGTCATTTTGTTTAGACTTTGGGTATTTTTTATTGTGTTCAATTATTTTGTTAACAATATCATCCTCAGTGATAGCTTTTCCACCCACAACTTTACTAAGAGTGTTCCTTGTTTTGGCCTTTTGCACATTTTCAAGTACTCTGCCACCTTTGTTCAACAAAAAATTCTCAGCACACCGAGACTGAACTGGTACATGTTTACTGTTATTGTCTACCTGAGTAAAACTACCTGTATCTCTGTGAAATGCTGTTGATGGTGCAACTTGGCTGTCTGTGATGACATTCCTGTTAAATGGGTAAATACCACATTTTCTGAAGGCCACTTGTACATTAGCAGGAGATAAGGTGCTAGCATACACTTTACATGCAAGCTGGCATACTTCATAGCGTGTTACTAGACAACCTCCAGACTCACGCATAAAAGTATGGCAAGCACTGTTCCAGGCAAGCTCAAATGGACCAAAGCAACTTACGTCAAGTGGTTGAAGTAAGTGGCTGCAATGTGGGGAGAGAACAAATAAAATGGTTTTCAGATTTGGCCCACTCAATCAAACTTAAAGAAACGTGGCTTTTATGTCCATCATATAAAACCAGAACATGTTCTTTATTATGTCTAGGAGGTAAGTATTTCAAAAGGTGCTTCTTCATGTAGTCAGCAAAAACCTCTGTATTAGACCACCCTGACTCTGTTACTGTGCCAACAGCACCTGGGGTTGCACCTGTCATAAGGGAGTCCAACATTCTGGCACCTGGAAATATTAAATATGGCGGAACCTGTTGCCCAATACCATTAACACAACCAATAAGCGTCACTGTTTTGCTTTTCCCTGAGGTAACAGCTTGGGTCTTTGAAACTTTCCTGATATAACTTTTGGGGGTTTGTGTTCAGTGTTAAGACCCTTTTCATCCACATTATATATCATGTGTGGTTTATCTGCAAGATCATACTTATCTAGAATATGCTGCAGCTCATCAAAATAGTTATCTACAGCATGTTTAGTGGCACTCTTGGCTCTAGCAACTTCCAAACTACGGGGTTTTTTAACATTTAGTTCTGGCCATCTGGCTAAAAATTTGTAGAGCCACCTATCAGTCAGTGGGTGTTCTTTATCCCTCAACCCCATACAAACCGCATACTCTGAAGCAAGGTTAATTGCCTCTTGTCGACTATACCCATAACCGACTTCAGCCATTGTCTTTAAGTGACCTGTCAAAAGTGCCTCCTGTTCTTGTGTAAACAACGGTTGGGTACCTGACTTTAATACATCAATGTCAATTTTACCAGTTATTCTGTCCTGTAGTGTTGATTTAGGAATACTAAACACTTGAGAGGCTTTTCTCAATGACATTGTCTTGTTTTTTACAGCCATATATGCATTTGTTATACTGTCATGGTCATAAGGTCTGTATGACCCCCTAGTGGGTGCATGATTCTGAAAATAAAGAAAAACATTTATAACATTGGATATAAATTAGATCAATTAAGAAAGGAAAGCAATAAGCTTCTAAGGTATCACACCCTGCCCTAAACTTTGAATATCTGCATGTTTATTGCATACATGTTAACCTATTATTTTAAGAGACATATTGACATATATTTTCAAATGTGTCAGATGTTTAAAAATCACAAGTTAAAGGCACTATCAGGAATCAAACTCAAGTCACCTGATTGTTTCTAGATTAAAAGAAATTATTATTTCGAGAATGTTTCTATTACACAAAATTGTCTATCTCTCTGAGGTATGTGTACTTTGTGCAAATTGTGTGCTAACCTCACAAAGTCCTACCATATATGGATGTACCTCGCAATGAACAGTTAACTAAATATTTGTGGTATCGATAAAAACGACCGAAATTATTGTTCTAAATACCGTATTGTGCTTATCATTTGCAGGATAATTCAGTAAAATGTGCAAAAGTCGTTATCCTTGATTTGTTAGTATCTAATCGATACCTAATGAACATTTGTGTGTCCTGAACCTTTATATCCAATAGTCATGGGATAGTCTTGATTTTATGTTGCTGGCCATCAAGTTTCAAATGTATAGCCCCATATAAACGTTCAAACGTCGCGACAGGTTCTGTGGGTTCCATTTACCAAATTATGTGATGGTAACGTTTGTATAACAATTACGCGGTTGCATAAAAGCTCTTTCCGTGTGTAGATACTGTAGCATTTGGAGTATTTTAATAGAGGATCCGTGTGGGACTTGCCTATAGCCACAAATTACTCAAAAGAAGTAGAAACGATATACATTTATTCTTCTACAGCCGCTGAACAAAATAACATTTTGACTCAAATAAATTGATGAGGCTTCTCATACATCTATAGGTTCTTAAAAGTATGTAAATTGTATTAAACGTACAACGGGAAAGCCTTATTTTACTTATGCATTTAACAAGACGCATGTTTAAACATACACATTGAATCACTGAACATGTATGTAAGTCTGATTAGGATTGATAACATAAATGCTTAAGTGCAAACAAAGTGGAATAGGGCATTTTTCGATAATTCAAGGGCCATTTCTCCTCACATATTTTGCTATTTTACAGGTACATTCATATTTTCAATCTGAAGTTTTTTTTTGTTGATTCTTTTGCCTTGTTTATAATATATTTACAAAATAAAATGATTCATCAATTGTAAACTAGCTCACAAATGTGATATGTAGTGATTTCTGTCATGTGATTAGGGAAATGATCTAGACATAAGAATAAATATACTCCATCATCATTTGTAATTTGATACATCTATTGATCATAGTGCTAAATTGATACATGGGGCACATTTAGTGTTTACACCAGTATTGACAATTTTCTAAGCTATTAACACAGCATACAGTCAAAGGGTGTTTTTCTGAACGGTATTCAGTACCGAATATATATAACTGTTTTTAAGCACTGTATATATATTAGTATGTCCAATTAAAATGAGTTTTCACTTCCATTAGCGCATGTGCAAATTGGTATTGCAGATTTATATTGATTTTGTTTTTAATGATGTTTTTATACATATCGGTCATGACCTATTTTTTTATGTGATTGTTTGGGTTTTCAAATATGTGATTTATGTTTGTTTTAAATAGTGTCCTTTGTAATTGATCATTTTTAATAAATTATTAGTCAGTAGATAATTGTATTTTAATGATGTTTTTATACATATGGTCATGACCTACTTATTGCTTCGCTCGTCTGTCTGGACATTGCACATTTCATGTCTTCTGTATTGTGCTTGTAATAATACATACAAGTTTAATTATTACATGATGGGTGGGATAAGTAAACTATTTATCTTGATAATATGTAACCGTAATATAAAGAATGCTTGGTGTAGTTAATACAGTAAAATTGTCTGTGTAGTGCTGCTGTTTTGATAAGTAATTACCTGTACATAGCCTTATTATTTACTTATACATAGCCTTATTTGCACCTTCGTTACACGCTTATGGAATTAGCTCAATCGGTAAGAGTGTCGATCAATACTTTTTCCCATCATGAGGTCATGAGTTCTATACCAGCTGGGACTTTTTGTTTTTAGCTCACCTGAGCACAAAGTGCTCAAGGTGAGCTTTTAGGATCGCCCGGTGTCCGTCGACGTGCGTCGTCCGTCGTGCGTCGTCAACAATTTGCTTTAAACGACATCTCCTCTTAAACCGCTGGACAGAATTTAATGAAACTTGGCAGGAATGTTCCTTGGGTCAACCTCTACCAAAGTTGCTAAAATAAAGTTGATCCATGAAGAACTCTGGTTGCCATGGCAACAAAAAGAAAAATAATTTGAAAACTTTAAAAATCATCTTCTTCAAAACTACTGGCCAGATTTTAAAATAAATTGGTACAGATGTTCCTTGGGTCAACCTCTACCAAAGTTGCTAAAATTATTCCGATCCGTAAAAAAATATGGCCGCCAGGGGCGGGGCTTATTTGCCTTATATGTATATAGAGAAACCTTTAAACAACATCTCCTCTGAAACCACTGGACAGAATTTGATTAAACTTGGCAGGGATGATCATTGGGTCAACCTTCACAAAAGTTGCTAAAATAAACTTGATCCATGTTGAACTCTGGTTGCCATGGCAACAAAAAGAAAAAATAAATATGAAAACTTTAAAAATCATCTTCTTCAAAACTACTGGCCAGATTTTAAAGTAATTTGGTACAGATGTTCCTTGGGTCAACCTCTACCAAAGTTGCTAAAATTATTCCGATCCGTAAAAAAACATGGCCGCCAGGGGCGGGGCTTATTTGCCTTATATGTATATAGAGAAACCTTTAAACAACATCTCCTCTGAAATCACTGGACAGAATTTGATTAAACTTGGCAGGGATGATCCTTGGGTCAACCTTCACAATAGTTGCTAAAATAAACTTGATCCATGTAGAACTCTGGTTGCCATGGCAACAAAAAGAAAAAAAAATGAAAACTTTAAAAATCATCTTCTTCAAAACTACTGGCCAGATTTTAAAATAAATTTGGGGGAGAAGTTCCTTGGGTCAACTTCTACCAAATTGCTAAAATAATTGCTATCCGTAAAAAACAGGGGCCCCCAGGGGGGGGGGTTATTTTTCCTTTTAAAGTTTTAAAAGAAACCTTTAAACAACATCTTTTTTGAAACCACGGACAAAATTTTTTTTTAAAATTTTGGGGGGGGGGAAAAATTGGTCAACCTTCCCCAATAGTTGCTAAAATAAACTTGATCCATTTAAAATCTGGTTTTCCCTGGGAACAAAAAAAAAATGAAAACTTTAAAAAAAAAATTTTTTCAAAACTACTGGGCCCCCTTTAAAATAATTTGGTACAGATGTTTTCCTTTGGGGCAATCTATTTTTTCCAGGTGATGATTT
Source organism: Solen grandis (assembly GCA_021229015.1). NCBI lineage: Eukaryota > Metazoa > Mollusca > Bivalvia > Adapedonta > Solenidae > Solen > Solen grandis. Next base: position 28,451,164 of record CM037793.1, on the reverse strand, counting down.
AGGGCCATCAAAAACCTCTTGTTTTTAAATTCTTACTGTTATATTTTTTTATTTTTTTTTAAGTACTAGTTTTAATATCAAATATTTTGCTTTTGTTATTATTTGCTTCCTTTTTTTTTTAAAAAAAAACATTTTAAACCCAAAAAAAAAAAAAAAAAAAAAAAAAACCCCTTTAAAAAAACGACCCCTCTATGTACAATTAAAAAAATTTGGGGAGGGCAATTTTTTAAAAAAAAATTTTTTTTCAAAAACAATCTACCACACTTTTTTTTTTCTTAATTATTGTTTCCTGTCAGGGTTCAAAAAGTTTTGATTTCAAAAAGAAAACCCAAGGGAAAAATTTTTTGGTCAGGGGGGCCCCCCCAAAAATTTTTAAAAAAAAAAAAAAGGGAAAAAAAATTTTTTTTTAAAAATTTTTTTTTCCTTTTTAAAAATTTTTTTTTAAAAAAAAATTTTTTTTTAAAAAAAAAACCCCCCCCCAAAAAAAAAAAAGGGGAAAAAAAAAAAAAATTTTTAAAAAAAAAAAAAAAAAAAAAAAAAAATGAAAAAAAAAAAAAATTAATTAAAAAAAAAAATTTTTTTTTAAAAAAAAAAAAAAAAAAAAACCCCCCCCCCCAAAAAATTTAAAAAACCCGGAAAAAAAAAAAAAAACCCCCCCCCCCAAAAAAAAAAAACCCCCCCCCAAAAACCAAAAAAAAAACCCCCCCCCCCCCCAAAAAAAAAACCCCCCCCAAAAGGGAAAAAACCCCCCCCCCCCCCAAAAAAAAACCCCCCAAAAAGGTCCCAAAAAAAAAAAAAAACCCCCCCCCCAAAAACCAAAAACCCAAAAAAAATTAAAAAAACCCCCCAAAAAAAAAAAAAAAAACCCCCCCCCAAAAAAAAAAAAAAAAAAAAAAAAAAAAAAAAAAAATTTTAAAAAAAAAAAAAAAAAAAATTTTTTAAAAAAAAAAAAAAAAAAAATTTTTTTTCCCCCAAAAAAAAAAAAAAAAAAAAAAATTTTTTAAAAAAAAAAATTTTTAAAAAAAAAAAAAAAAAAAAAAACCCAAAAAAAAAAAAACCCCAAAAAAAAAAAAAAAAATTTTTAAAAAAAAAAACCCCCCCAAAAAAAAAAAAAAAAAAAAAAAAAAAAAAAAAAAAACCAAAAAAAAAAACCCCAAAAAAAAAAAAAAAAAAAAAAAAAAAATTTTAAAAAAAAAAAAAAAAAAAAAAAAAAAAAAAAAAAAAAAAAAAAAAAATTTTGGGAAAAAAAAAATTTTTTCCCCAAAAAACCCCCTAAAAAAAAAAAAAAAAAAAAATTTTAAAAATTAAAAAAAAAAAAAAACCCTTTTAAAAAAAAAAAACCCCCCCTTTTTTTCCCCCAAAAAAAAAATTTTAAAAAAAAAAAAAACCCAAAAAAAAAAAAAAAAATTTTTTTCCCCCCCCCCCCCTTTTTTTTTTTTTCCCCCCTTTTTAAAAAACCCCCCCCCCCCCAAAACCCCCCCTTTCCCAAAAAAAAAAAAAAAACCCCCCCCCCCCCCCCTTTTTTTTTCCCCCCCCCTTTTTTTTTTTTCCCCCCCTTTTTTTTTTTTTTCCCCTTTTTTTTTTTTTTTTTTTTTTTCCCCCCCCCCCCCCCCTTTTTTTTTTCCCCCCCCCCCCCCCTTTTATTTTTTTGGGGGGGCATGGATTCACGGTTGCGTGTCATTTTTTTAAAAAAATTCCAGGATGGGGGTTTTTTTGTCCGTGCGTGTGTCGGGGAAAAAAAAAAAATTCCCCCCCCCCTTTTTGGTTTTTAAAAAAAAAGGAAAAAACCCCCCTTTTTCAAATTGTTCAAATTATTTTATTTTTTGGGAAAAAAAAAATCACAGGGGGTAAAAAAAAATTTTTTTTAAATGACAACTTTAAAAAAAAATTTTTTTTGCAAAAACCCCAAAGGGGCCCCCGCTTAGATATTTTGTGTGTGCATTGTCTATTGACCCTACCAAGTTTGTTTTAAATCATGACCCTTTTGGGGGGAAAAATTTGGGCCCCCCCCCCGGGGGGGCTTGATTTTTTTTTTGGGGGATAAAAAAAAAAAAAAATGAAAAAATCGTCTTATCAGAAAACCCCCCAAACCTGGTTTTTTGATATTTAGTGGTACCAATTTTTTAATGGGGGTCCCACCAATTTTTTCAAAAAAAAAGAACCCCGGGGGCAAAAAAATTTTTCCCCCCCCCAGGGGCCCTTGATTTTTACAAGACGTACAAGGAAAAAAATTTTTTAAAAAAACCGGTTTTTTAAAAACCCCAAAACATGAAATTTTAAAATTGGGGGGTAACAAAGCCCTTTTGGGGTTTTGGGGAAAAAAAATTTTTTAAATCATGGGGGCCCCCCCGGGCAAAATTGGGCCCCCCCCCCTAGGGTTTACTTGGTTTTTTAGACCACATGTAAAGTTTTTTTTTGGAATTAAAATTATATTGCTGTTCTTCTGCAAGGATTTTGTATTCAGTATGACTATGTTGTAAAAGGCAATGAAAGCAATATTTCTCAGGTGAGCAATTCAGGATATTCTTAATAAAACTGTTCAGACATGTTATATTATTGTCCTAATTATTCATTTATGCAATAAAACATCATAAATAAGAGTAAAATACAATAAAACCTACATTATACATAGTAGAAAAATTCCCCTCCTAGCTCATTTGCATACTTTTCCCCCTTCCTAAAACATTATTCTTATTCAGTGGAAATGTTTGTCACTTGCTTTATTTAAATTTCCATTTATTTTCAGACTGTTTTGAGGCATCTGCTGATGAAGTAGAACCAGCAAGTCTCACTCATGATGTTCAGACAGAAACTAATGGCCAGGAGATGGACAGTGACCTCTGCATCCAGAGAGCAGTTCCTGAACAGCAACCAATCATTACTGAAGAGCTGGTGCCAGTTAATATAAGTAATTCATTGAAAGTAGAAAACAAACTTTGTAATTGATCCTGGTGTCTGTGTGGTTAGAGTGTCTGCCCCAGCAAAAGTATTGTTCTATCCCTGGCCATGACATAAAAAATTTGTCCTGAAAACAAGGAGTTACTGTTTAACAAGGAGTTACATCTGTACTGTTTAACAAGCAGTTATATCTGTAATGTTTAACAAGCAGTTATATCTGTAATGTTTAACAAGAGTTATATCTGTAATGTTTAACAAGCAGTTATATCTGTAATGTTTAACAAGGAGTTATATCTGTACTATTTGTGCAGTGTTGGTTATATGATGCTGAAATATGATGATATGTGTAAACTATATTTAGACAAATGTTCATGCTCTGTATGAATTAAAATATTTATTGTCAGTGACTTTAGCACACATTTTGTTTGCTTAATTTGTGGTATCTCTGTAAGAAATTTTATATTCCCTTTGTCCCCTTCAGGAAGAAGGTTTGTTATCCCAGTCTAATCAGCAGCTTCATCCAACTTATGCCATGCAAATCCAACAAGTAGCAATCAAAGGTATGATACAGAAACAGGCATTCTATCTGTAATTTATGAAACACTATGTTAGAGCAGTATATTTGCAGATTAAACTGCTGAGGGGGAACATGAAGTCTTTTATGTATGGCAACAATCTTTTGATTGTGTCATCTGCGTTTTTCAGAGGTGACACATAGGAATCACTTTTCCGTCATTTGTCTGTCTGTCCATCTGTACACTGTCCGTCAAACTTTTTCGTCACGATTCAGCAGGTGACACACATGTTCCAGTGAACACTCTTGTATACTTTTGTGAAAAATAGCTTAAACAGCTGATTATGAATGTATCAGGATCGGAGGATGAAAAAATAAGGTGTTTATATCATGTATCGAGTCTGATTACTGACTAGACCAAAGCTAAACTTCTTTAACACTTGACTATTTGAGTTTACCATCACTTCGACAGTATTTCAGTCATATAGCAACATCCAGCTAATTACAGGTGGAGGAAGACCCCAAATGCATGGAGGAATCTGGGTAGAACTATCGACCTACTGCAAGCCAGCAGGAAGGCTTCCTCACATGAAAATCCGAATGACCCTGCTGGGATTCAAACCCATGCGGTGAGAAGTTAAGTGAGTGCTAAAGTCAGCGACTTTACCCTCTCGGCTACGGAGGCCCCACTCACATTTTCAGCTATGCACTATTATTCAGTCGCATAATTACCTAAGTGTCAGATCAAACATCCATAAAGCACCTGCTAATTGTTACTCATTGTGAATCAGTCTGACATTTTGCATTTTATCTCATATTTTTAGTCTATTAGTAATTCAAAAATCAAAATGTTCATCCAGATAATGAGATTGTTAGTTCTACAGCCAGCTGAACAATGCAGATGTGTCAAATGTACAGTAAAGACGAAGGGAACGGGCACACAAGTGAATATGAAACAGACATGACTGTGCACACAAGTCTAGAGGTAAGTAGTGGTAGATTTCTTAATAGTCCGTGCAATTTGAAGAAAAAAAAATAGGGCTGTTTCATTGCATCTTCTGACTCAATATTGGATGAAAAATATGAAAAAAATGTCTGAATGTTAAAATACAATGTTAAAAGACTATAATATGTTCACTGATTCTGATATAAAATAGCTAACATTTTCACCAACACATTCTGTAATCAGTAATAGGCCTAACCTGCAATACTTGGTGCCCACTGGACAATACTAATTCAGATATTTATTCAGCTTTAGACTTACAGTAAGTAATATTTGTCAAGAGTTCAAATCACAGCACACTGTATTGGTAGGTATCCTTTCTACCAACTGCCCTAACACACTGGAGACATTTTCAGGTACAGAGACTCTGCAGAAACACCACACAGTATGACGAGAATGATGTCAGTGAAACTGTAGATGTGGCACATCCTGCTGTTTTCACAGGCCTTCTGTCCTGTCAACACCCAGTAAGAGGACGAATCATGCAATGGTCACCAACTCACCACTGAACAAGTCCTCCATGTCCACATCGAAGCATGCGTTTGACGATGCAGACATGGATCCAGACTTTGTGCCAGACATTCATGAGTGAGTCTGATGCCGAGGAGCAAAAACAGTAAGTATGCAATTCTAAAACCATTTCGAGGGCTCAACGCAAAACTGTCGTAACTCCATTTTTTTCACAAAATGATGTTTTTGCATTTTTTACATTATATTACAATGCCCTATCTGTGGAAATAATTTTTTGAAAAAATATTTATATTTAAGTTGTAAAAATGAAAAATGGCATACATGCCATATCTCCCGGCGGGAGATTAAATCTCCCGGGATTTCGACTTGTCTCCCGGTCTCCCGCCGGGAGGTGAAAATCTCCCGGTCTGACTTAAATCAAACTGGTTTCCCTTTGAACTCAGTATAATCCATTTTATTACCGACCTATGATACAGCATTAGGAAGATTACGTAAGAACATGTGTTAGTATCAATCCTGACCAGTGTGCTGTACACAGCCACAAGCAATGTGTGATCGTCCTTATCCAATCAAATTGCATAATTCAGACAGGTAGCAGATTGGACACTCTATCAGTTGAAACAATTATCGTCGGGTAATTAGCAGCTATCAAGGCAATACTAAAGCTAGAATGAGTAAGGTTAGGATGGTACACTGTAATAAAGACGTAAATCTTATCATGGATAAAAAAGGTCCCGGAGAATAGCTAATCCTTACTTACCGGAAGTGTAAACAATAAATGATAATTAGATCAACTGTTTACCAATCATTTAAATCTTAACAAAACTCATCATATTGACACATCATAGAAAGTACACCTCAGCTAGCGATAAATTGCAAATGAATTACAATTTTCACACCGAAAATGATTTGATAAACAAGGGATATCGTCTGCTGAGTAATTTACTATAATGAGATGTCATGATCGGAAGAGTTGGGTAACCACTTCATACCACCATACCGTACACGATAAATATTTTAAGCTAAATAATATTTTAGCTAAAAGCAATTTAATTAAGAAAAAAAGAATACACAGACGGAAGGTGAAAGTATTATTAAAAATGATCTAACTGTTTATCTTTATTCATCCCCATTAATTAAAACCTTATGATCAGAAATCATTCAATAAATCAAAGATACTGTACATATCAATTTAAATGTGTTTGCATGTAAATGGCATGTTCTCCAATTTGTTACAAGTTAGTGTTGCATTTAATGTAAAACAGTGCTTGTGGAAAGTTAAGTTTCTATTTGAATTAGATTTATTAATAAATTTTGTATTTTTTTTTACTATAAATTTCATATGGTATTTTCATTAAATGCAATAAACAGTATATAATATAAACTGTTAATGAATTTAATGAAGGGGTAATCAAATGTGTATTTTTTAAATTTTTTTTATTAAGAACGTCTCTTCGATATATGTCGTAAAATCTCCCTGGCTGGACCCCAAATCTCCCTGTGAAAATTTCAGAATCTCCCTGGGAGACATACTGAAAATATGGCATGTATGAAATGGTCCAAAAGTAGTATAATTATTTGGTTGATTTCATTTGTGCAACACTGTCGTAACTTGAGTTACATACAGTGTTGCACTGAAAAACATGCACATTTTGAAACAAATGATATGCAACACTGTAGTATCTCAACAATATTTTTACACAATGATGTCATAATTCATAATGATGATGTCATAGTACTGTGGTGTCACTAGGTACTTGAATAAATACAGTTAACATTTTATTCAACTTATTTAACTAATATTTTACGACTTGCTATTATGGAATCCAAACACTTTTTAAGATTCATTTATCATACCAGTCCTGTCAAGTCACATACTTTAGGTATGACACTCACTTTTTCAGACCTAAACTCACAAATGGCTAGAGATATCAAAAAGTAAATACTTTTAATAACAAGAAATGTCTTTTAAAACAAGATATGCAGCAATTATGTGGATTAAAGTCATGCATAATGTAGTACGGTTATATGATATACATGTACAAATTATTATCTGTGAAAAGTTTCATACTTGGAATCAAATTAAGCATAGATAAAGCATCCATTCCACTACAATCAGCAGAAAAAAACAATATGGACTATAATTGTCATTCAGTGAATAGGACTGATATATTCTTTTGATTGTGCAGAATAACATTTGGTCCAAAACAGATCTCAATGTGCATCCAAGAGAAGTGTTTTGATAAAACAACAATGTATTTATCAAATAAACTGTAATTCAGTCAGGATAATTTAGTGAATATATAGGAAGCATATATTTCAGCTAGTTATCTTAACAAAAAAATTTGTGTAACTTTTTCTCCAAAGAAGATCTATAGGCATTTTTTTACCAATGAAAATCATTCAAATATTCATTTAGTCTTATCTAACGCCATAAACTGCAGATAGGTCAATGTAAGGTAGACATTTACGGTGAAAAAAAAGAACAACAAAATCAATTATCCCCACCAATAAGTTGTATTTCTAACTTATTGAGGTATTATTAATTCTTGTGTGATGTATCTCAGACTGTTGTGACATATGGTGACATGATGTGCACAGAGCAAAATAATTTAAAAGTGACATTTGAAGATTGCATTTGCTAAGTTTTTTTAAATTCACTTAGTTCCTTTTACTTCCCAAAGTTGATGTCATTAATGATATTTGGTTGGATGGAAATTTATCCTGATACCCAACATACTGTTTATTGTGTTGCCTGCTGTAAGCAGAAGTGACACATAGGGATCACTTTTCCGTCTTCTGTCTGTCTGTCATGCTTCAGCAGGTGACATGTGTCTTCCAGAGAACACTTTTGTTTTTATCAAAATATATGTGTTTTAGGTGGTGCCACACTCATGTTTTCAGTCCTAAACAGTCTCAAAACTAGATAATTAACAATTATTTTTTGCTTTTACTGTTGAAACAAAGTTTTTCAATCACAAACAATTAAAAATATTGGAAATCGAAATTAGTTTGTTTCATCAGGTAGCAGTTGTCCAAAACAATAATTTAAGGACCAACTCTAAATGAATCATTTAGAAAACAAACTTATTGATAAAAGCCTATTAAGAAGAAAATGAAATAAAGTTTTTTGTGTATTAATTGATCAATTAGAATTAGTTTGTCTGTGCCAGCTATTTTTTTCATACAGAAATACATTTACTATCTTTAACTTGTAGAAATATCTACTTTAAGTTCTGACATATTACTTGTCTTTACAGCTTTACTTGTATCTATAGGTAATACTTATTTGTAGTCTACCTTCAAGCTAGTGCTCAATCAGCCAACATGACATGTTTACCTCCGGATCATTGAATATATATGTATATTTCAAATGGAGCAGATGTCAGACATATGGTGCTAGGAAGTCATATGCATGACCCGAAAAAAAAACCTCACAGGTACCCATTAATACACCTGGGTGGAGTGGAACAATTCAAGGTTAATTGCATACTCAAGGAAACAGGCAGCCACACGACCTAGATTCAAACCATGAACCCTTGATCCTGAGATGTGCGTCCTATCAGTGGCAATCACTGAACTACCCTGCTCCTCTTTCACTTAATTTTGTTCAGCAAATGTTGTCTTAATAATGGTCTTAAATGCTTAAAGTGTCAGTTTTAAATTTAACTTCTCATGCAGTTATGAACATCACCAGTTTCTATTTAAAATTCTTCACATTTCTCACCATGCTCTAAGCGCATTCTACAACAATCCTTTAGGGTTGTGAAGTATTTGGCAGTAGAAAAAACAATGTGTCACCAATATTGTATGTACATTGATTAGACAATTGATTTTCCAACACCCAACTGGAAAGATGAAATTACGGATGGTGACCAAATTTATGTAGATACATGTATAATTTTGAATGCCCTGTACTGGTCAACAGACTTTTATTAAGCAGCAGCCACTGCATGGAACACTCAATCAGAAAAAGAAGTGAAATTCTGTGTCCTTTATGTATTGACACTAAATGATGCTTTAGCAGCAGCTCAAAAATCAGATTCTTCCAAATGTATTTTCAAAATGGTATGATTCCTGCTCATAAAGAACAGGCACGGGATCTATTTTGATGACCCCCTAGAAGGTCTTATCAAGTAATATCATTTATAATATGTAATGGGTCTGCTGTCCTCACTGGTCATGAAAGTTGGGAGCTAGGTGTGTTTATAAAACATTTAGTTTAGTCTCTAAACCTTTAGTGCAAGTAAACTATTCCTGCTGTTCACAACCCCTTTTCTTCCTACCCCCATGTGACAATGAGTAAGTCCTCAAAGTAGCAGGTGCAAGTGTGAAGAAAACTTTATCTTTAGTGTTGTTTAATATCGTAAAACAATTAAAATGTTAGATTTAAATCATGGCGATTCTTTTAAATCATTTAAAATGAGAATTCAGGGTTTTGTTAATACAATTAAATACTTTAATACAGTATCCTTAATTTCCCTCCAAAATGTAGAAAAATGTGTACATATCTGGAAATACAGAAGAACAAAATGATCAAATGATGCAAATGACTGTATTTGAAACCAAAATTAAACTAAACTATTTGAAACAAATATTGTTTAAGAAACTGATAGTATTACAAAGTTTGTTACTTTGAAAAGTGTAGAGTAAGTCTTTGTTTCCTCAAGACAGTAGATGCTATGGATAGAAATTAAGTCTGGAGAGCAGCAAACAAGAAAACGGGTAAAAGTTATACCCAGTATAAAGATGCTGATGATGATGCGGATGATAAAATTATTTGTTAAGAAGTTATATAAATTGTTTTATATGATATCTGCTCAAAAGCTTATCTGCCTAAAGACCTATTAAGCTGTCCAAAAAAATGTTTTTTCCTGTGACAAGAAAATAACAACAGGTGAATGGGATTTGAATGAAATCTCGCTGAGACGTTTCAGATCTTGGAGACAATTAACAGACATGCTTTACATGAGTATCACTCATAAAAGTGTTCTGTGATCTAATGAGAGATATACATATTGGGTTTAATCAACAACAAATTGAAGAGAAAACTTAGTATATTTATAATTGATATGAGCAATTTTACACATCTCCTATTATCTTGCTGTCACATGATCATACACATAACTTAACGAGAACTTCTCTTGATTTGCTCTTTGCACATACCTTTATCAAAGATGTGAATCTCTGTTAGGTTATTAGGTCTTTGGTTTACCTACATGAGGTATTGTCATGGACATTTGTTTCTTTATGTTGGTCATTGACAGCACTTAAAACGGTCTGTAATAACACTTGCGATTATAAAAATGTTTAGTTTTAATGGTGTTAATGAACTATTGGCACATTTTCAACTCAGATACCTGGGGTCTGTCAACCTGATGTACTCTAGTTTAGTTATTACATTAATACTTGTATAGCTCTAATAATATTAAGCATGCATTGATAAAAACATTTCTCAAAAGGTCAAAACGTTGGTCATCAAAGTTTGTCATCAACCCTGGAATGTCCCCTTGTCATGAATTTGTTTGTTATACCTAATGGACCCCTTTTTATATCATTTAAAACTGGTAAAATATATTGATACAGTGTTCATGAAAATTTTTTTTTTTTTGAAACCTAACATTTAAGTGGAAAACTGTAGTAAGTCAGTTTATCCTAAAAATCATCTTTTTTATTAAATGTTAAAAAATTCAAAATTTATTAAAACTGACATATAATGCAGCAATTTTATGTTAAAACACTTGTAATATATCCAACACAAATAAATTCAGAAAGTTTTTTCCTTCTCCTGAACAATTTTAAAAAACGGAGTTACGACAGTTTTGCGTTGAGCCATCAATTTATTCTTAAGAGTGTCTAGTTTGGATCCGAAGATTGTGGTTTAAGAATTAATCATGACCGTCACACATCATCCCCGTGGTCGAGTGGTAAGAGCATTTGCCTCAGGAAAGGGAGGTTGATGGTTCGATCCATGGTCACAACATATCGAAGTTGTTAAAAATAGTTCTGGTATACCTCCCATGCTTGTGGCTCAGCATATGAGGATAGTTCCAGGACTGGGCTGGCATCAGAATAATATGACTGGGAGTTGTATCATGCCACATGTCTATGACGTGATACTGCAGTGTGGCAGCACTATTCTGTCTCAAATAGACATCGTCTCCAAATCAATGAAATACTCTCACTGGGACTTTGAACCCAACAATCAAACAAACAAACATGATCTTCACAGGTGCAAAGTACTGCTCTTACCAAGGAACTGTCAGTAGAAAATTATATATATAAATGACTTGATCTTTATTAGGTTCAATTCAATAGTTCTTTGGTTATACGAAGGAGGTGATTGTTGCTGGTGATGGACGTTCAGACAGTCCTGGGCACTGTGCAAAATATGGGGTCTTCTCTATGATAGACATGTACACTGGAAAAGTTATTGCATTGGAGCTTGTGCAGGTTTGTAAAATTCCTTTAATGTTATTTGTGTGTCATCAATGGTTGTATGAATTGTCTTTGACACATAAAATGAGTAAAACTTTAATTTAATACATATCCACTGTCCACTGGAATCTGGTGCAGGGTGGGGTGGGGGTGCATAAAGGATAATTTTGTTCAAGCTTATAAATTTGTTTCGATTGAGAGATCTTAGCAAAAAAAATGACACATTACAGTCGAACTTTGGTGACTCGAACAGGCTGGGGGAACAGTAATTTGTTCTAGTCAACGGTGGTTTGGCCCAACCATGTTTATAATAATTTACATATGTACATGTATTAAAAACTTTAATTAATTATCAGGACGTCCTTTAGAATTGATTGATTAAAGTAGATATCAGTCAGCAAAATAATTATAGAGGTAACATTAAATAAAAAAAACTTATCTTTGTTATTCTTTTAAAACAAATATAAATTAATAAAACAGCAGCTATCAAGATAAAAGCACAAACATCAATGATGACATTTACTTTTTAACGTACATGGACACATACATCGGCCTACGTGTAAGTCGTATCATTTCCTGCATACATTTTATTTTGCATAAAACGATGAAAACAGAAAAATGTATTGTAAATAATCTACGCATATAGCTGAAAACCAATCAATTAATATTCCATTAAATCAATTACACAAATTCCTTCTTTAATTTGCAACATGATCAACGTTTACTTATATCATCTTCAAACACTTTGATGTGTTAATTATTCAACCGCTGATTGTGCCAATATCACAATGTGTGAAAAACATGCTGTGCCGCAGGTTGCAATTAAGCCCTCCAGCGAACATTGGTTGGCGAACATCACGGGTAGGGAGGTTCGACAGATAGGTGTGAAATACATAGCACTTTTAATCTTGGGCCGGAAATTTAGTAAGAGAGTTCCAGCCATCAGTGTTTTTTCGACGCATCCCAGGTCGAACAATATAGAATTAAGAACATTTTATGCCGGTACCGTGAAATGTGTTCGAGTAAAGTATGGTGTTCCAGTTTTCAGTGTTCGAGTCACTGAAGTTCGATTGTATATCCACAGTATCATGATGATCTATTTCATACACCAGATTCATTTCAAAAGAAATTACATATTTCTGTAACAAAAAATCAATCTCATCTTTCCTGTTACATGAACGTCCCACTTTCAAAATAATCAGACAGGATTCTTAGGAGCTTCACATGCATTTGTTGGGATTTTTGTTAATTGTTCGAAATTATATATGCTTGTATTTTTCAGTCACATGAAGTGAAATCAAGTTACCACATGGAGTTAAAAGGCCTGAAAAGAATTCCGGATCGTCTGCAGAAGAATGGGCTATCACTGGCAGAGATCATAACAGATAGACACCTGCACATCCAAACATGGATAAAGGAACATCTGCCAGGCACTGTCCACTCCTTTGATGTCTGGCATGTTGCAAAAGGTAACTTAATGTAATAAAAATCATAATTTCCAATTAGAGGCCTCATTAACATTATAATTTTCTAACATTATTTTACCTCACAATACTGAGGTTTGAATTCATGTTGCAGTAGGTCTGTGATTCTCTTTGCTTTCAGAGCCTTTCTTCCCCTGTAGTTACTGAAATACTGTGCTCTGTTAGTAGCCTCCAACACAACAACAAATCAAATCACTCCCTGAAATCAGTTTATAGACATGTACTAGAATCAGCTTGACAATCTTGCAAATGTTCTTATTCATTTGATATCTGTCTAGCATGTTGCGATTACCCATGAGTTGTAAGAATATGACCTTCTGTCTTTCATATGTTACCATCTACCTGTTTGTCTACATCATCATGATGTGTGGTCTTCTGCCCTTAAAACATGACCAACCACAACCAAAATCTTTCTCAGTTATATTGCCTTACTTTTTTATTTAGGGAACATCGTTTGATTATTATTAAGTTTGCCAAACAAAGTTTGATTTCTTCTTATTATTATTCTTATTCTTCTTCTTTCTCACGCCAGCAACTTTGTACGGGCCATATCTCAGAGGCCACTCAACCTATCTTATAGTCCTCAGTAAGTAGTGGGGCCTCCCTGATTTTTGTGAATGGGGGGTCCCTGGGGGCCAGGTCCCGCCCCCTCAAAGATGGATTTTTGCATGAAAAATAAATATTTTGCTTAAATATTTCAAATTTCCAACCCTGAACCAATTATTTTTTTGTTCCTAAAAATGAAAATATTGAATAGTACTACTTTGGTGTCCCCCGAGGTCACCCAGGGGCAGACCCTGCCCCCTCAAATTTACATGTGGCCTTACATCTCCAAAACTTTTCAGACCCCCACCCCTAAACCATATATATATTCCTGTTCCTCATGATGAGATGGATTGAATGGTACTTCTTTTAAGTTCACATGGATCACCAAGGGGTTAGGCCCCATCCCCTCAATTTTACTTATGACCTTAAATCTCAAAAATGTTCAGATCCCCACCCTAAACCATATATATTCTTGTTCCTCATGATGAGACAGATTGAATGGCACTTCTTTGGTGTCCCTTGAGGTTACCCAGGTGCACACCCTGCCCCCTCAAATTTATTTATCACCTTGTATCTCAAAAACTGTCCAGATCCCCACCCCTAAATCATATATATTCTTGTTCCTCATGGTGAGACATATTGGATGCTACTTCTTTTATGTTCACATGGGTCGCCAAGGGGTCAGGCCCCACCCCCTCAATTTTACTTATGACCTTATATCTCAAAAACCTGTTCAGATCCCCACCCCTTGTTAGTAAGTCCTCTCACATATTCTAAATGTGTTTTAGATAAGTTCAAGATGGTTTTAGGTTGTTCTTCATAGCAACAGATAAAAAATACAAACCAAAAAAAAAAAAAAAATATAAAAAAAATGCTTTTTAGGATTATTTCAGTATTATTTCAGTATAGTACATCAAGACAAAAAAAAACAACCTTAATAATGATGCATCTTCTTTTTTTGTTAACTATCATAACATTTCTGGGTTATTTCAGTTACAATTAAGTTTGAAATATTTTTCTTTTTCAAGATTCAAGTGCATCAGTCACACTGGAGTAAGTGCCTGTGTAAGGATGTGTCAGAACTCTCAACTGGATTTCAGACTTCGACACTAGAAGCTTTCCACAGCCTGCTAAACCAGTTTGCACCAGAAATGTCAAGATTATCCTTCCATAGATAGATGTGCAGGCAATTTATCTCTGCCTTACATTTTAATGAAAATGTGGGGAGATGTAAGTAACTTTGACAAGATAGGAAAGAACAAGTGAAATTGTTCTATCCCAAGTACAAGAATAAGGAGGAGTGTTAAATATGACATTTGGTTATGTGGATCACCTTCAGGTGGAAATGTGAACTCTGTCACAACTCCTGCTCCATTGACAAGTACCAAAAGAAAACCAACGAAAGATGAAGTCCAGGCCCAGGTTTCAACACAGTACAAGAAGTTGAAATAATAAATTCCCCTGTCTTTGAGCAGTATTGTACCAAAGGCGTAAAAAAAAGGTTTGTTTTCTGGTTACCCGACCGACCCATTATTTTACCCCAAGTATTCCACATTTGTTTATATGGGGGGCACATACAGTTTTTGTCGGAGTTGTCTGTCTGTCACACTTTTCGTCCAGATCATAACTAAAAAAAAAAAAGAAAAGTGTCATTCACAAAAACCATAACTCTGCACATCATATTTATGGAGTTATTGCCCTTTGTTTAATTTCATTTGCAATTAAGTTTTGTCTGGAACATAACTCATTCACTTTGAGACATATAACCTTGAAGCTTAAAGGTGGGTAGACACAATCCATTTCCAATGTTTCTTGTTGGAGTTTTTCTACTTTATACAATTTTGTGTCCTTAAGATAAACTCCAGTTTAACTCATGCTATTGAAATTAAATTTCATTTATGGAAAGAAATTGATGTGAGGAAGTGTCACACAAAAGGTCGGAATCACACAAAAGGTCCATAACTCTGTACAGGGCTTTAACAATATAGTCAGCTCTTTAACTTTAACTATTTGCATATGTCACTGTGTGCCTTAGTGTATATGTGTGTGTGAGGGGAAGAGGGTGGGGGGGGGGAGACATCAGTTTTCTTCGAAAACAAATCTCTAGTTTGTCTATGATGTGATCTGCCAGTGAAGCAATACATTAGTCTCATGTAAACAAAGTCCACAAATGACTGAAATATTGTTGATGGAACTTCGAACAGAAACAAATCCAGGACACATAATTAAACTCTGATATATGTAGTCCAGAATTCAAATTTCTGAACACAAGATTTTTAATAAACTGTCACATTGTGTATAGTCTCAAAGAAATGTCTAACTCCAGAAATTTATTTATTTGTTTTATTTTTCAGTATGAAATATAACAAATCTATGCTCCTCAAGAAATGTTCAACATATCTGGATCATGGTAAGGAGTATTGTACCTCAGTTTTGTTGGTTATTTAACATGAGGAGTTAATGTGTTCGGATCTGCTCACTCAACGTTGGATATATAATTGAATTTAAAGAGTATAAATTTTAGACATATGATTCCAAGAAAATGTCCTATATTGTTTTATATGAATTAACAAAAACACAATACATGTATTTAAATTGTCTCAAAGGTATTAGAGTATAGAAATAAAGTGGCAGCCACTGAAATATTTACTGGTTATTGAAACATAACTTTGAAAATTTGGCATTTCTTGAGCCTGAATCTTAGACTCAGTAGATTTATGACTGGATCCCTGCACCAGCTTGGGTGCCTGCAGATATATATTTAATTATAAAGTATACATTTACAACATTTCAATTCTTTTGTTTTTTTTACTTTGCAGTTTTTCCATGTCTGTTTGATATATTATAGCAAAATATGCCTAATTCATGTTTCACTCATAGGATACAAACTTAAAAAATTCGGAATGATAATGAATCAACGACACATGATCTCCCTCTTTTCTACACCTGCACCGTCTAAACAATTCAGAGACGATCTCGGATCTTCGTCCTTGTCCTGGAAGAAATCTGGAGAGAACAACAAAAACCCGCGCAGAATTATATAATATCAACTTAAGAACCTCATATTGATAAAATCACTCCTCTATTTTCACAAAATCAGTGACCTAATGTCACAATCTATGAATGATACAAACACACCAAAGCTCCTGTGTGATTGTTTTCCATATGATTGCTTTTCTTGTGTACATGTTAATTCATGTTAAAATGTCTTATATTGTATGTGAGATACATGATGATATTGTTTAGAAAGTAGAAGAAACTAAGTTAAAGTCATGTTAACTCAGAAACTCTAAACTCTAAAGTCAGAAAACTTATATTGATATGTTTATGTACAGTAGTAAAATTAATTTTATCATTAACAATTGTATTGGAGCACTGGTGTAACACACTTAACATGTATATAGTATGGACATGAACATCTGTACTGAGGGGGAGTTTCAGTCTATAAGCATGTGACCAACTGGTATAGATGTTCCTTTTTATTCTGATATTTTTTTTACAAATCTTTATTCAGTTGTTTATATCAGTTAGTCATGTCAACACTTTGGGACAAATTAATTTTTAAGAAGTTTAATCAGATTGGTCAGGTTAAGTTTGTAGACAAAATTAAAATGCATCACTTTCTTTTTCCACAATGCTTCCTGAATTTCAAATATAACTTTTGAGTAAAGAAATTTTGTCCATAACCAAGTAGATCTGATTATATTTAGATAGTGATTAATGGGAGGTAACTCAAATTAAATGTTTGTTACTCTCATACCTGCATTTTATGAATATTTGTCAGATCAAGCCTCAAGATATAATAATTCATGACTGCATTTATTTTGCATTTTGAAAACATTTTTATGCGTATCATCTGCTTATTATTTTGATCAGAAGAAAAATAGATTAGAATTAGACAACACATAATTACAGTTTTCTGATGTCTACCTGGTATGTTAAATCTTGTATTATGAAAAACTACAAAACTTTTTTAAAAAATTTTGGGGTATGTAGGAAATGAAAATGAATCTTGGTCAGTGACTTGGAATATAAAATCATGTTTCAATGTGACATTTGGAATTCACATTTTTCACAAATATTTATTTCAACATATTTTGTTAAAATGCGACTATAGCCAATATGAACTCAACAGTCATATTAAAGTACATAAACATAGAATCATTTTATTGAGTAGTATATCACTTCTCCCATCATAAATGTTCATTAAAACTATAGTTTGATGCAGTTCGTGACTTTACAGTGTCTTTCAAAGTTTCTATTTAAGGATCATCCTCTTAATGATCTTCTATTATTTCATGAGTTTGTCATGAAAAAATATTTTGTAATTTTTATTGTCTTTGTAGTATCACATATTTTGATTGTGGCAGCTGAGAAATACATGTTTATCTATTGCTTCTTGTGTTAACTCAATTTTCTTTTTGATACTCACAATTACAGTGTTCAGAAAATACAACATTTCATGATTCTAGATTAAATGAATATGATTTTTTATTGGAAATGTAGTGTGTTCTGGGTCTACTGTTGCATTCTATGGGATAAATAGCATGAAAATCTATTTTCCTATGAAAAAAGGATATAATAAACAGAAGTAATTTGAGTGTTTTTTCTTTTTTTCTTACCATGAATTCTATCTTTGAAACTTCAGTTATATTGTTTTATGTTTTGTATTAGATTTCCTGTTCTTTCCTGAACAGAAGTGTGATGAAACTTCTATTTTTATATTAAAGGTTTAGGTGGAGTTTTGTGGAGTACACTGTTCTAGTAATCTCTCAATATACACACAGTCAAGGATAGAAGGTTAAAAGTATTTTTAGCTTACTTTTCAATCCAACTGTTTATTACTGGATTGGTGCAATGCCAGACAGTTGTCAACATATACTGTCTTTGATACATGCAAGGTATTAAATCATAAGATCATTCTACCATGAGCAATCTGCCATAAAATCATTCACGTCTGAAGTTCAAGGAACTATTGTTCTCAGATGCTTTATGAGTCGAAAATCATGTTTGTTCTTGTATGTAGGTTTACCAAAATGTTTGATTTTCACTATGAAAATATGAGCTTTTTACTGAGAAAGTCTTGAAAAGAGGTGGGGTGGGGGTTGTAAAATACAAGCCTAAGTTATTATGGACTTCACAAACCTTGTGAAATCAAGGTCAGATAAGTCATAAAGCAGTCAGTGGATAATGAGACATACCAATTAAGCCTCTTCTTACCACTGGCCAAATGGTACATAGAAATGGCTTATTCTCTGATCATTATAATGTATATCTAGCAAAATTTTTACCTTAATGTATGTGACATTTACGAGGAAACGATACAGACTTAAATTTAAGTTTTAATTAAAATCCATTCCCAAATATATTGAAATAGAGTATAACTTCTATGTTTCAAACTTTGACAAGTCATATTTCTTACTGTGTTGAAGTAAAAATGAAAGTCCGACATTTTCCTCAATATATTCATTAGAAAAGCCCATTTCTGAGTCCAACTTTTATGCATCAACTTGTTCAATGTGTCAAATTTTTTCCCGTTTTACGTACTTAATAGTTTGAGTTTATTTTCCATTAAAAATGTTAAGCCCTTTGACTGTTTCTACATTTTCAACTATGGATTAATATTTTTACGAGGACGCCGTGGTCCAGTGGTAACGTATCCGATTACCGATCAGGAGGTTGTGGGTATGAACCCCACTGGAGGCAAGAACTGTTCATGATCTTCCCGGGCGCACTGGTCCCAACCCAGAACCGTCGAGAAGATTAGTATAAGTTGTAAGAACTTGTTTCCCAATCGACTTAAAACATATAAGTTTACACTAACTAAACTAATATTTTAACACCTTTACAGCTGCCTTGGCTGCGATGAAATTTATGATTTTACCTGGTTTACCTATTTGGCTTTTCCGTGTGAGAAAAACAATGCTTTCATTGTAATCACTCTAGGTGCCATGTCATTTGAATTTTAACTCCTGTGATATCGTTTGACTTTGTTTCTATCATGGATACTTCTGCTAATCATGACATGCCCTGACATCAGTAGTATAGGTATTGAGCGCCCCTGGTCTCACCCCCCCCCCCCCCCCCCCCCCCCCCCCCCCCTCCCTCGCCAGGGGCCTCAATACCTATACACACCCGAGAACTAAAAAAAATTAAAAAAAATCACATAAGTAACTTTAAATAACACATGTGAAATTTTTTTTAAAAAAAAACAACAATTAAAAATTTGGTTTTTTTTCA
>CM037793.1:28381470-28431470 GCA_021229015.1 Solen grandis | reverse complement strand
AAACAAGTTTTTATTAAGATTTGACCTTTGACCTACTTTTTACCCAAAACCCAATTAATTCCCAAAAAAGTTTTTCTAAGATTTGACCTCATACCTCTTTTTGACCACATGACCAAATTTGAAGTTGTCCAAGATTTTATGGAAACAAATATTCTAACTAAGGTCATGAAAATTGGGCTAAAATGTGGCTCTAGAATGTTAACAACGTTTTACTAAGATTTGACCTCGTGACCTACTTTTTTTATCAAACATGACCCAAATTCGAACTTGTCCAAGGTTTTATGGAGGAAAACATTTTGACTAAGTTTTATGAAAATTGGGCCAAAAATGTGGCCTCTAGAGTATTAACAATTTTTTTTCTAAGATTTGACCTCGTGACCTACTTTTTGACCCCACATGACCCAAATTCAAACTTGTTCAAGATTTTATGGAGGCAAATATTCTGACAAAGTTTGATGAAGATTAGCCTAAAATATGGCCTCTAGAGAGTTAAAAAGCCAAATTGTTGACGACGCACGACGCACATCGTACGACGGACGAAGGGCGATCACGAAAGCTCACCTTGAGCACGTTGTGCTCAGGTGAGCTAAAAATGCAATTGATGCCTGTATATGTATTAAGATATAAGATTTATACAATTGAAAATAAATACGAATAAATTCAAATTACCACAATAATTTCATTTGTTTGTCGTTAAATTGATAACAATACAGCTTTTGTCACAAGCGACATACATTCTTGACCGATAATGGGACATTAATATCTTGTATGAAGATAAGGCTTTGATGTATTTTTTGGGTCTGATTGATAAAGGTCACTTTTACTTAAATAGATTTTTGTTACTCTGTCTCCAAATGGAATTTTCTTCTTTTGTTAGAAGAACTTTTTGTTAGGAGTGATACATTGTAACTAAGTTTGACATTTGCATACTGTATATTAATGCCTTATTTTGGTCTGATAGGTTAAGGTCTTTGATTCCAAAACTAACTTTTTATCAATAATGATATATCGTAATCAAGTTTGGTACATTTATAGCGTGTATGAAAATAAGTCTTTTATAAGCTGTTTGGTTTGATTGGTCAAGGTCAAGGTAATTGTTATTGAAGCTAGACCTTTGTTACTGCAAAATGGACAATTCTTGATAGCCATTGTTGGGAGCTTTCAACATATGTAGCTCGTCTGAAGATAAAGCCTTGAAGATATGTTGGGTTGTGATGGGTCAATGTCAATGTCACTGTTACTTAAATGGACTTTCGTTACTGGAACGTTTACAGGAATTAGATATTTACTATATTTTTGGACATATTTATGTCTTGTGAGAAATGTAACGTAAATAGTAATAAGGTTCATGTTGACTGTTTTTCTAATGGGACTTGTTAAGGATTTTTTCCCATTTACTTAAGTCCATTGTTACTGCCCTCAACATTTAGAACATATCTTTATACTTGGACAAAGCAATATGCGGGAGGGGGAGGGGTATAAGTCATCTCAATGACAGTTCTATTTTTCTACGCATGTGTCATTTAAACTTTTGAAATTAAAAGTATACTTCTTAAAAATTCAATTGCAAAAATTACTTTTATAAAATGCCCTAGTGCAATTTTAAATATATATCGTATATTAAATATTTGATTCTAATGGCCCTTTTTTTAAAAAAGTTTGGTTTTACAATATTTTCCTAAATTTTAAAGACATTGCATAAGGTTCAAAATGTCATTACTCAAATGTTAAGCTATTAAGATAAATACAAGTCAAATATATGTATTAGACTTAATTTTAGTGCTAAATAATTAATTGAGACAACGACGAAACATGTGGCCTTTGAAGTGTTTTTTATTATCATGGAAACCAAAACGAGCAATATCATCATTTAATTCTTCATCTATTCTATTTAAGGAATCTTTATAAATTATTTTACAGTCTTTGAAAGGGAGCAATTAGGACTGCCCCCTCACAAATATATACAACATAAATATTTTGTTGGGTACATATGTGAAATCTTTCCGTATGCCCTTTTGGCGCATCTTAAAAGTTATGAAATCATATTCTGTACATAGTCATTTTCCGCATTACTTCATTAGTTTAACAGTGTTATAAGACTTAATTATTTAGTTTTATTGCTATTATTTTTATTTTTATTGTTATAATCAGAATTTTTATAATCGTTTTTATTATTATTATCATTATTATTAAAAAAGTTTGTGTTTATTAATTATAATGAATATTATCATCCTATAATTGTTTTATATCTTCGAGACTTAAGGATAAATTAACATTTCTGTAATGAATGTGTCGTTTGTATGTTCATAACCAAAACGCAGTATTACTACAAAACATGAAGGAATACAGAAAAATAATTAATGAATAAATAAAATAAATTAATGTTTTAAACAATCTGAAATTAAGTTGACCTCTAATAGACTCCTCATACACGCGTTTCTCTTCTATCATTTGATTCGATTCTATCTTCTTCCATTGACTCCCTTCCGACTGCAAAATCAAATAAGCTTTAAACACGATTTATATGAAGATACATAGTAATCCATGAAATTACTATGATATAACCATAAATAGTGCTTAATCAATACCGAAACACAAGGAAATATGATCATGATGGTTCTATTATTCAAATAACTGTTCAGAAAAAGCATGTAAGTCAGCATTATAAAACAATGACCATGAACTCACTCATCTAGGACAAGCTATATCAGTTACACCGTAATCCCTCTAAGTTTTGAAACATCCTTGATTTTTGTGAAAATAATCATTTTTCGTTCTTCTAAATTTTGGGAAACATTTTAGAAGCTTTTTTTTTTTTTTTTTTTGGATAAATTTGTTTCCTATAATTACAACTCAGACGATATTTGGGCTTTCTGCCTTTCAACATTTTTTTTGTTTCATTATTGTTCTTTAACCTCTAAGATTCGACATAATTGCGATAGGTTGCAGATATACAAGAATCATGATCATGCACCTGCACAAAACCACCTACCTACCGCAAGCCAGTTGGAAGGCTCCCTCACATGAAACATATGACCTTGCTGGAACTCGAATCCACAATTTTGAGGGGCTACCTAATATTAAGTCAGCAATTGTATCCGCCCGCTGGCAATTAGATCTCCCGACTTTACAGTATATGCTCTACTTTATCATGATTTAAAAAGGTATAAAATTAAAATAAGATGATTGACTTAGTGCTATCTTTTATGTACTTTCTTCACCATAGTCATACATACTTATTCTTGAGCATGTTGTATCAGAAACCCTTTATTTGATCTTTGAAAAAATATTTCAATACTGTATACTCAACTGATAGAAAAATAATAGTTTAGCTGTTTATGATCGTTTCTTCTCCACAGTAAAGAAATGATCGAGTTTTCAGCTTTCCGACATGCAATCAACTATTTTCAATCATAACTATGTTAGTTTCGTGTTATTAAATACACGTTTAATTAATTTATTTAAATGTTGTTTTTTTCAGAATCAGTAAGACTTGTAAAATGTGTTTCGTCAGCACTGGTGAACACAGTGGAAATTTATTTATAAAGATATCAACGTTTTAAAGCAATTTCGGTAGAGAATCAACAGTTGATCATATGTAAAACAGAAACTTTAGTTCTGACCACTGGTTTAAGAGAGGAATTTCTTATATTTTGGATTAAATTATTTTAGTTACAATGGAAAGCAGAGGACTGCATATAAATCAATTTATATTTAGCATTTTTATGAAGGTTCATACAAGAATTATCCTTTAAAATGTCTTCCCAATGGTTTCTAATTTCTTATTAGAATAAAATTGTCAATGAGTAAGGATTTGGCTTCAATTACTGTTGAAGGAACTTGGCTTCAGACAAAATCTTCTACTGTCTTCTATTATATCTATGTTGACAAAATGCAGTATTATTGATAAATAATGCGTTTTATGCTTTCAGATGGTATAATAAGAATTAAGCATAGGTATTCACCCTGTACCTGTAAAACCGGATTAGAGATTAAGGATTTTATTTGGCATAATATCAATATTTTATTTACATCCAAATGTTTAAGTAGTCTCACAACCATTACTACGTGATGTATTAATTCAATAAATTATAAATGAAGATGTTATGTTAATTACAAAGCATTTTAGGTTGGCGCAGGTTAGAGATTATACTAGATGCTTTTGTTTGATTCGAGCTGCAGCAAATATTTTCGGAAGATAATTTATTTCAAAAACCATGTGTTTCATTGAAAAATCACTCTAGTAGTGTTACTATCAGTTTATTAACCATTGTGATCAACAGAACGTGACTTAAGCGGACTGTGAAATCATCGATTCAATTTAGCGCGCGTGTTTGTTGTGTATACAAAGATTTTAATTAAACATGGCGGATCATTTCACCGTTGCTATAATTGGTCATTTTTACATAAGGAGACTAGGACAATTTATAGATGAAAACCCGGGTTACGACAGTTTGTGCTTATTCAATGTTTATTTTAGAAGCCGGGGTGGTTTAAAGGTTCATGGCCTTGCTGCCTCAAAACATCTAAGTGAATTCCCAATCATCCCGGACTTGTGTTTCGTGCAGATCGGAGGGAACGATTAAGTTTCTCGAAACGCTCCCCATGTCGCAAAAGACATAGTGGCTTATGCTTGTTACCTCCGGGACGGTTGCGGAGTGAGATATGTGATCATAGGACAGTTGCTCGTATCAGGTTCCAACGAGGTGGTGATAAAGATAAACAGGCATCTATACAGCCTGATAAATCATATACCTGACGTATACCTGACGTAACAAATCTTAATGATATTACGGATTTGATGAAAAGAGGTAAACAAATTGTTGATACATCGTCTCCGTGGTGTATTGATGTATGTTTGATTCATTCACACTAAATTTATATGGCAAAAGGTCAGAGAAAGCTGCTCGACTTCTTGCTATTTAATGCTGACCCGTCTGTTGAAAGTTTGTATTTGTACTGTTCGCCAGCTTATGCGGGCATTTATGTAAACACCAAATTTAATTCAGTGAATTAAGTGACACATATTTAATGTTGGCTTTTCATGCTTGTCGATTCCTAATTTTGTGTGAGTTCCCTTCTGTGTTTACATTCCATGAAAGTCAACTGCAAATTTTTATCTATATTAGCTTTACAGGTGTCTTACCTAGGAAAGTCTATTGCCAGTTTGTGATGGCATGACACCAGTCTATGTTTGCATTATAAACGGGTTTACTGCCATTCGATGTTGGCATTTCATGATGGTCGACCCCCAGCCAGTTTATTTTGGTATTATAAGAGATTCGAGTGCCAGTCGATGTTGGCATTCTACGATGGTCGACCCCTAGCAAGTCTTTGTTGGGTTTATAAGAGGGTCGAACTAGCCAGTCTATGTTGGTATTTTAAGAGGGTCGAATGCCAGTCGATGTTGGCATTCTACGATGGTCGACCCGTAGCCAGTCTATGTTGGCACTCTAGGTATGTTTAAAAAGGGATTCCACCAATTAAGGCTGGCATTAATTTTGATATTATTATTGAATATGAAAATGAGACAATGGATATTCTTAACTGTCAGTTTAAAAAATGGCTTTCTAAGTACGACAGTTCAATTTAATTGCAGTACTAGTCACCATGCCGAAACGGAACTTCTCCTAAAAGAGACAAAAAGGCAACGACATATAAGCCAATGTCCACTCCACTAACAGAGTCAGTTATAGGTTAAAGAAATCATTGTCAAATTATTATTGTAAATGAATATTTTTTTATCACTACCAATGGGTATGAATTTGTAAAATTTCCATAGTAGATTATAATATTTTTACAAGAACGACAACTGTTAGATAAGTTTAATCACTGTATGGTCGATCCTTGACTAAGACATACATTTTTTTGACAGGTGTGTCTGTCTCTAAATGCAACTAGTGTTACTGAGTATTAGATTTAGGATAACCTATTAAGCAGCTAATATAATATGCATTTATGTCCACATCATAATAATGATTGATGTTTTGATCAAAACTGACAATGACCTGGGATCTAATTTTATGGCATTTATATATATATATATATATATATATATATATATATATATATATATATTTATTATTATTATTATTTTTTTTTTGGGGGGGGGGGATATTTTTTTTTTCATTTCGGAGTTTGATGTGTTGCTGTTCCTCAACAGTCCACAGCCCTACTTTTCAAACTGAATATGTATTATCCCAATATTTGACATATCTGACCGCTATGCGACGTTACTTCACTAAAACGCTCTTAACGTAATGTTGTACCCTTTAGTTGAATCAATCATTACTTCAAAACATTACATAGTCATTTCAGGTTTACACATTTCTACTATTGACGCATAAATGTGACCTTGACCTATGTTTACATGTATAGGTCTTGAAGTCGAGTGAGTGTGTTCTGGTGTGGTGCTCTATCATAGTATCATGTTTCATGAAATTCCATTCGTCATTGAGAAAAGCTTAGGCTTAAGATCAACTTACAGTAAACGATTCTTGGAGCCCATCATGAAACATTGGATGAGAAAATAGTAACATAAAATAATAATAATATCATCAACCTTAATAGACAGTTCAAGGTCACTAAAGATTTGACCTTCAAATATTAACTCTCAACATCAGCCAGAGCCAACATTAGTTAATGAAATCAGTCCAACACTTTTGAGGTTTAATAGATCAATATGGATCAAGTTTGTTAAAAACAATTATAGTAGTATATAATTGAAGCCTGAATTGAGGTTTAAGACAAATAGAATTCTGATACAGTCCATTTGCAATGCTACACGAAGGTGCCGGACCATGCCAATCTTTCGTTTCTTTTGGTTATCATGGTAGAAAATTATAATGATATACTTTATATAAAACAAAGTAAAACAGTAACTTCTACCCACTGATTTGAGAAGAATAATTTTGAAATGTTCTTTATAGAGTATGTATTAGAAAACTTGCCGATCCCTGGTAGCCTGTATTAGTAGAACTTGGTTAACCTTTGACCCTCCTGGACACTCAACAGACTTAGGTGAGAGTGGCGAGATCACTTAAAATTAATATCACTAGCTTTGAGCAGATAAGCTAAAAGTAAATCAATTTCTCAAGTTGTTTTACATCGTTGAGACTTAATGACGAATGAACATTTCTGTATTGAATTGTCCATTTTTATGATCATAACCACAACATACTATAGAACATGGAGGAATATAAAAACAACTTGTGAACATATATTTAAATTAAAGGTGAATCCAATATGCCCATCCTAGCCTCGAAAAGCATTTCTCTTTTCTACTATCCATGATTCATTCCTGCTAAAAGATGTTACTGAAAATCCAAGAAAAAAATATACATGACAAACCATGCAAAACTATACAGTAACTATATGTAGTGCTGAATCAAATACCGAAACAGAAAAAAATATAATGACGGTTTTGTGATTCAAATAATTGTTCAGAAACAGCCAGTACATCAGCATTATAAAACATAGTTCATGAATTTATTTGGAGTAAGCTATCGGTTACACGGTAATCACTGAGTTTTGGGACATCGCTGATTTTCGAGAAAATAAATATTTTTCGTGCCATAAAAATCACATTTCATGACTTTATGTTTATGACTTGTGCAAGACCCCACAGCCCTACTGATTCTTTGTTATCCCAATATTTGATATCTGACCTCTATGCGACGTTAACCTACTGACATGCTCTTCGCGTAAAGGTGTACACTTTAGTCGAAAATATCATAATTTCAAAACATTACATTTTGTCTTTTCAGCTTTACTCATGTTTACCTTTGAAGCATAAATCTGACATTGACGTATGTATTACAGGTATGGTTCTTGCAGTTGCATAAGTGTGCTGATGGGTGCTTTAGCATGGTATCATGTTTCACTAGATTCCATCGGTCACTTAGAAGAGCTCAGTCTTAGGATGAACTGACAGCCAACGGTTTTAGAGCTTGAAAATGTTTAAATCTAATAAAAATATCAACCTAAATGAAACGTTTGGGAACAGTTGCGAGATCCACTATAAACAATGTTGCGGGCTCGCTGTAAATAAGCTAAAATCAGCCAATTTCTAAGATTTATTTACATCATTGGGACTTAATGATACATGAACATTTCTGTTTTGAATTTGTCAATTTTATATATTATTACCAAAACATATTACACAACTTGGAGGAATATAGGCAAACACCTTTAATTCTGAACATTTTTAATTTATAGTTGATTCCAATATTCTTAGCCTTACCGCAATCAAGATCCTCGGCAAATTCCGAAAGAAAATAACACTTGCTGCTTAAGTGTCATATTTTTCATCTTTTTCTTCTTTATCATCTGACAACGGTTTTTTTAAAAGATTGACTGAAAAATCAAATAATTTTAATCAAGATTTATATGCAGATATATGACAACCCATGCAAAACTGCTTTGCAGTTATACAGTTATAAATAATGAAGCAAACACAAAAATACGAGAATGGTATTTTTTTTCCAAACAATTCTTCAGATAGAGCCATTACATCCGCATTACCAAAGAAAGTAACAGATGCGAGATCCACTATAATCAATATTGCGGGCTCGCTGTAGGTAAGCTAAAATCAGTCAATTTCTAAAATTTGATGGCATCATTGATACTTAATGATGAAAGAACATTTCTCTATTGATTTTGTACATTTTTATATAATAAGCAAAACATACTACACAACTTGGAGGAATATAGGCAAACACATTTAATTCTTAACATTTTAAATTTATATTTTACTCCAATTTGCACATTCTTACCGCAATGTTCTTCTGTTTCTGACCCATTTCTGTTAGCAATTGTGACTGAAAAATTCAAATATTTTAAATATGTTTTATATGGAGATATATGACAACCCATGTAAAATTTCAAAGGATGTTTGGATAGACCAAGTACATCAGCAATTTCTAAAAAAAGTTATACAGTAACTATATGTAGTTCTTAATCAAATAACGAAGAACACACACAAAATACGATAATAGTGTTGTGTTTTTCTATTCAAAGAATGTTTGGATAGAGCAAGTACATCAGCAATTTCTAAAAAAAGTCCTGAACTCAGGTTAGTCAAGCAATGGGTTACACGGTAATCACAAAGTGTTGAGACATCCTTAATTTTTTTAGAAAATAATTATCTTTCGTGCCTCAATAATTTAGGTCACTTTTAATCTGATATTTTTCACTGAATCTAATCTTAAGACAAACGTTTCTTCCATTTATACCACTTAAATTCTTACGATTAGTTTAAGACATGAAATATTTCATACTTTAGGAAAAATATTTTGCATGCCTTGGGAAGCAGAGGAATGCATGAATTATTCAATATTTAGCATTTTAAAGAAAGTTCAGAAATAGATCATCCATGCAAATGGCTTCCAAGTGGTTTTAGATTTGTTATTAAAAGCGAATTATGGATGAGTACTGATTTGGCTTCAATGATTTTTAAAGTAAATATATTTCGCTAAGGAGAAAATTCTTCTACAATATCCAATATTGACAAAACAGATATTTTATGTGTTTTTATCTATCGGTTATTAAGTACTGTTTTAGCTTTACATATTCTTATTAATAGGTCTGCTGTAAATATGTGTGCTTTGTTGTTAAGGAATTATATCAGAAAATCGAATATAAATCATTCATCATTGCAAACTCGCTGGATGTTGTTTCTTTTAATGAAAAATTAACAAAATTTAAGCGAAAAAAAATCTAGTATTTGCAAAAGAAATGCTGTATTTAAAAGACCGAGCTAGCATTTCTTTTAGTCAGTATATATTAGAATATAAATCATCGACCCATTTTCGATAAACAGTTTTGTCACATAGTGTCAAAAATATAGTTAATTATTAAATATTCGTTCAAAGTTTTTCAAACGTATGAATCGAGAAATATTGTCAGTAGACTATATTATCGAAAATTTAAAGTGTAATGTTGAATTAACTGAATAACATCATTGGTAATA
Organism: Solen grandis; assembly: GCA_021229015.1. Taxonomy (NCBI): domain Eukaryota; kingdom Metazoa; phylum Mollusca; class Bivalvia; order Adapedonta; family Solenidae; genus Solen; species Solen grandis. The sequence continues at coordinate 28,421,500 of CM037793.1, read as the reverse complement.
CATCTATAATTAAACTGTACAAAATCCACCCGCAGTATATGTCAAATGTTCTGAAATAATTCAGTATTTCCACTAAAGATGAGAACTTTCAAAAGACATGGTATTGATCCAATGTCAAAAGGCAGAGATAGGCTTTCGCGTGTAGAAAATAAACATATATCCTTAAATTTTATTATTACAATGATGATTGATATCGTAAACACAGTTTATGGTTTATAGTGTTGAGCCATGTAAGATTTTAGAATTCTAGTATTCAAAATAATTAAATATCAGAAAATCTGTCTTGTCAATTTGCTATCATTTCTGTAACCTTTTTGATACTTTAATCTTTTTGTACATTGAATCAAATAGGTTATATCAATCATTGTTGTCAAATTATTCTTGTTAATGAATACTTCATCATCACTACCAATGGGAATGAATTTGTAAGGTTTCCATAGTAGATAATAAATCTATTTACAAGAAGGACAACTGTTTAATAATTTTAACCACTATAGTGTCCTTAAATGTAACTTGTATTACTGAGTTTTAGAATTAGTATAACCTACTAACCTACTCAAAATGATTGATGTTTTGATCCATATTGACTATGACCTTGGGTCTAATGTCATGGCCTTTGTTTTGATTAGTGTGTGTGTTCGTGCGTTTAGTAAATATGTTACTAACTCTATAACGAAAGTAATTCATTTGCATTTACCATGCTTATTAGAGATTTGAATATTAATAATAAAACTCTTTGAATAAGAAATAAAACTGTCTGTGAAAAGCTCAGGATTAGGATCAACTGACAGCCAACGATACGTAAAGCCAGTCAAAGTATTTTGCATAAGAAAATGTTAAAAAATATCAACCTAAATAAAACGTTAAAAATTACTTAATATTTGACCTTCAAATATAAGATTGAAACATCAGCCAAAGTCAATATCATATAATGAAATGAGTGCAAACAATGGAAGGTTCAGATTATCAATATAGATCAAGTTTGCTATTACAATTCTTGTACATGTAGTAGATAATTGAAACCTGAATTGTGGTTTAAGAAAAGCAGAATTTTGATACAGTCCATTTGCGATGCTACAAGATGGCTCCAGACTAAGTCAATCTTTTGTTTGTTTAAGTTATCATGATAGAAAACCAAAATGAGATGATATATAAAAAATTAAGATAGATTCTGGCCTCTGAATTCCGATTGATAATTTTAAAATGCTCTTTAAAGTGAATGTATTAGAAAACTAGCCGAATCCTAAAAGGCTATTTAGGTAGAACTTGCTTGACTTCTGACCGTCCTTTACACACAAAACACTTTGGTAACAGATGCGAGATCCACAATAGTCAATATTGCGGGCTCGCTGTAGGTAAGCTAAAATCAGTCATTTCCTAAAATTTGATGGCATCATTGATACTTAATGATGAAAGAACATTTCTCTATTGATTTTGTCAATTTTTATATAATAAGCAAAACATACTACACAACTTGGAGGAATATAGGCAAACACATTTAATTCTTAACATTTTAAATTTATATTTTACTCCAATTTGCTCATTCTTACCGTTTAATTCTTCTATGTCTGGCCAACTTCCGCTATTAATTGTGACTGAAAAATTCAAATATTTTAAATATGTTTTATATGCAGATATATGACAACCCATGTAAATTTTCAAAGAATGTTTGGATAGAGCAAGTACATCAGCAATTTCTAAAAAAAAGTCCCGAACTCAGGTAAGTCAAGCAATCGGTTACACGGTAATCACAAAGTGTTGAGACATCCTTAGTTTTTTGAGAAAATAATTATCTTTCGTACCTCAATAATTTGGGTCACTTTTAATCTGATATTTTTCACTGAATCTAATCTTTAGACAACCGTTTCTTCCATAAATACCACTTAAATTCTTACGATTAGTTTAAGACATGAAATATTTATACTTTAGGAAAAAATTTTTCATGAGTTTTATATATCTGTTATTTGTTACTGTTTTAGCTATACATATTCTTATTAATAGGTCTAATCTAAATATGTGTGCTTGGTTGTCAAGGAATTCTATCAGAAGATCGAATATAAATCATTCATCATTGCAAACTCGCTGGATGTTATTTTCTTTTTTATAAAAAGTTTTTCAACAAAATTTAAACGAAAAAGAATCTAGTATTTGCAAAAGAAATAGTGTCAAAATATAGTTAATTATTAAATATTAGTTCAAAGATTATCATATTAGTTCAAAGATTATCAAACGTATGAATTGAGAAATATTGTCAGTAGACCATATTATCGGAAATTAAAAGTGTAATGTTGAATGAACTGAATAACATCATTGGTAATACATCTATAATTAAACTCTTCAAAAGTCCGCCCGCAAAGTATACGTCCAATGTTTTGAAATTGTTCAGTATTTCCACTAAAGATGAGAACTTCTAAAAAAACACGGTATTGATCCAATGTCAAAGGAAAAGATAGGTTTTCGAAGACTTTGCCAAAATTAAAAGTAAGCGAATAAGTAAGAATATAGACACATATCCTTATTTAAATTATATTATTTCATCATGATTGATACTGTAAATACAGTTTATGATTTACAGTTTTGACCCTTGTAAGACTTCAGAATTCTAGAATTCAAAATAATTAAATATCAGAACATTTATCTTGTTGTCAATTTGCAATAATTTCTGTAACTATTTTAATACTTTGATCCGTTTATGCATTGAATCAAATAGCTTATATCAATCATTATATATAAATGAATACTTTATCATCACTATCAGTGAGTATGAATTTTTAAAATTTCCATAGCAGATTATATTTGTTTTTACAAGAAGGACAACTGTTAGATAATATTAACCACTGTATAGCCGATCCTTGACTAAGGCATACATGTTTCTGTCTTAAAATGTTTCTGGTATTACTGAGTTTTAGAATTAGTTTAACCTACTAGGCAGCTTAGATAATATACATTTATGTCCACATGTTAGAAATGATTGATGTTTTGATCAAAACTGACGATGACCTTGGGTCTAATGTTATGGCATTTGAATTTTGTTACTTGTGTTGTTGTTGTTTTGTTTTTTTGTATTTATTTTTTTTATTTTGGAGTTTGAGGTGTTGCTTTTTCTTTAAACCAAACTATTTCATTTGCATTTACCAAACTCATTAGAGATTTAGTTATTATGAATAAGGATTTTTTAAGATTTGAACCAGTGATTCTTGGTTTGGCCTGGTAATTGTATATTATAAATCGTGGATCGGATCGGATTGTCACAGTCCACATCCCTACTTTTCAAACTGATTCTTTATTATCCCAATATTTGACCCTACGGACACGCTGTTAACATAAAGGTGTACACTATAGTTAAATGCATCATTACTTCAAACCATTACATATTGTTATTTCAGCTTTACACATTTATACCACTGATGCATAAATGTGACCTTGAGCTATGTATTACAGGTATGTTTTTTGAAGTTGCGTGTTCTGATGTGGTGCTCTAGCATAGTATCATGTTTCACGAAATTCCATTAGTCACTGAGAAAAGCTTAGGCTTAGGACGAATTGACAGTCAACGATTCTTGGAGCCCATCAAGAAACATTGGTTGAGAAAATAGTTAAATATGATAAAAACAACAATATCAACCTTAATGAAGGGTTCAAGGTCACTAAATATTTGACCTTCAAATATAGACTCTCAACATCAGCCAGAGCCAACATTATTTAATGAAATCAGTCCAACCCTTTGGAGGCTTAATAGATCAATATGGATCAAGTTTGTTAAAACAATTATAGAAATAGATAATTGAAGCCTGAATTTGGTTAAAGACAAGTAGAATTCTGATACAGTCTATTTGCAATGCTACAAGAAGGCGCCGGACCATGCCAATCTTTCGCTTGTTTTAGTTATTATAATAGAACACTTCTACCCACTGATTTGAGAAGAATAATTTAAAAAAGTTGTTTATAGTGTATATATTTGGAAACTAGACGATCCCTGAAAGTCTAATTTAGTAGAACTTGCTTTACTTGACCCTCCTGGACACTCAACAGACTTTGGTGAGGGATCCATTAAAACTGATATTGCTGACTTTAAACAGATAAACTTAAATTAAATCATTTTCTCAATTTTTTATTATCATAACCACAACATACAATAGGACATGGAGGAAAATAGAAAACAACATATAAACATATATTTAAATTAAAAGTGATTCAATATGCCACTTCTTACCTTGAGAAAGAGCTATTCCTCCATCCTTCCATGCTGCAATATTGATATTTGTTTCTGAAAATCCAAGAAAAAACATTTACAAGATTTATATGCAGATACATAACAATCCATGCAAAACTATACAGTAACTATATGTAGTGCTGCATCAAATACGGAAACAAAAGATGTATTCCAAATATGATAATGTCGGTTTTGTGATTCAAATAATTGTTCAGAAACAGCCATTACATCAGCATTATAAAACATAGTTCATGAATTTGTTTGGAGCAAGCTATCGGTAACACGGTAATCACTGAGTTTTGGGACATCGCTGATTTTCGAGAACATAAATATCTTTCGTGCCATAAAAATCACATTTAATCTGATATTTTTTTACTGAATCTAACTTACCCGGTAAAACCTACTGGGTTAGTTTTTTATTATTATTATTACAGTTGAGACTCGTTATCTCGACGTCAATAAAATCATCATTTTGTATGGCGAGATATGAGTATGTCGACATGCGAATTGACATGTTTCTGCCTTTAAGCAGAAAGTCCTTCTTATTTTGTATTTCATTTTTATAATTATAATAATAATTATTTTTATTATTCCTCCAAACATCGGCTTAATTGCAATAGGTTGCAGATTTGCAAAAGTAAAGATATTATAGCGGTAGAATCAACAAATAGCCAAATTTTGAAATTTGAAATAATAATTGATTATTAAATATTTTATTTACGTTTATCAAGCTAAAGAATCGGGCTTTCTTGTAAGTTAAACATTTACGCCAAAGATCAGAACTTTCTAGTCAAATCATCTCAACAAGACATGTTATTGATTCAGTGTCAAATAGAAAAGGGAGGATGTCGCAAACGTTGCCCAAATTGAAAGTAAGCAATGTTTGTGTGTAGGAAATAATCATATATCCTTTTATGAATTTCCTTATTACTATATATATTATTTATATTTCAATACAATTGATGGTGGACAGTATTGACCCATGTACAATTTTGATCTATTAGCTCTTGTGTAAATATCAGAATACTGGACTTATTGTCGCTTGGCAATATTTCCAGTAATATTTTTTTTACTTGTTTAAACCTTTATTCTCGTATGTCCTTAATTAAATTGGTTATATAAATCATCGTCAAAATAGTCTTGTAAATGGATATTTATCCGTTCAACAAGTGGGTATGACTTTGTAAAAGTTTCCATAGCAGATTATAAATCTGTTTTACTAAAAAGACATAGCTGTTATATAATTGTAGGCTCTACAAGATTTGGCTGGATAATTCGGCAGTTCCTGTCGCGCAAATTGTGCCCGATCCGCAAACTGTGCGCCGGCCGGATCCTTCATCGACGAAGGGCTCGGTGGCACAAGTCGTACCGCAAGGATGGCCTTCTGTCGAAGACTTCCACGAGCGGCTGGGCCGACTAAAGTCCCGCGCGGAGCAATACGAGCCTGCTGGTGGAGAACGACGACGACGAGCTGCTGGTTGCTGTCGGCAAGCAACAAGAAAAGCTTGCTGCCGAAGACAAGAAGCAAGAAGAGCAGATATATACGAAGATAGTGGAAACAGCCCAGAAGTGAACCTACATCTCCCTCGCTGCGGTGCTCGTCTGGAAAGTAGTTGGGGCAACCGGAAGCAATGCACGCCCACCCAGCAAAAACAGACGCCGCAAAATCAGACTCCCACGGAATACACGAAACCAGGAGACCCCCACTACATGGTTTAATGGAAAAAATTTGCAGAAAAATTCGACCAGCAAAACATACGTGTACAGTGGCGATTTGTACAATTTGTATACCCATGTATATAGGGATTGATATGGTCTGGCAGCAAGGCGGACCTCCTCGGTTCTCGTATGACGAGTTCCAAGATGCGAAACTCTTGGGTGGGTAGTACCGATATTGCCAGCCCGGCCTTGCCCGCGCCGGAAAGCACTAGCCAGCACAACAAATTCTTGTACTTGTTCTGTTCCATCGCGAAGAAACGAGCGCACGATTCCAGAATCTCGCGCAAGCCGCGGGTCGCCCACACGACGGTGTCGTCGTTGGGGCCAGTCAAGATCACCCTATACGTGTTTGGCGTTTTCCGGAATTCCAAGATGTTCCAGCTCTGGTTTGTAGAGATCTCCGAAACCTTTTCCGTGGGCGACCGGAGAAACTCTAAGACCCGATTTCGGATTTCCTGAGAGTCTTCTTTGTATTTTTTGTACGCGGCGGCTTCGAGTTCTAGCCGATCGATTTCTTCGGCTTTCTTTTTTTGCAGCCGTTCTGCCCGCTCGCGCTCTTCTTCTACTTTGGCGGCCATTTTACAATTTTAGATTTCTCGCGGCCGGCTGTAGATAGCGTGGATATCTCTCGGCCTCGCGTGATCTCCGGCATAGCCACCAGGCGGTATCTGGGTTTTTCTATCCCAATTCTCTGGCATTTGGTCGTTCTCCACAACCACGACAGCCGAGATGTCGCCAGAAGAAGCTTGGCTAGATCGGGGGCGTTCGGGTGCAGCTGGATCGGCCTTTTGCTGGCGGCTAGTATGGTATCGGCGTCCGCGTCTTTTGCATAGCACTGGAGGGGCACCGGCAGGACGCCCTCTTCTAGGGGCCGCAAGATATCCACCCGAAAGATGGGACAAGCTCGAAATCCGAAATCGGCCGCCGCTTACTCTACGGCCCTTTCCCAACGAGCGTCGTCGTCGACGTCGGAGGGCCTCATCCAAATCCCGGCGACTCTCCCGGTTTTGGTGTGCGCGTACCAGGCGACGTAGATCGATTTTGTGGCCGGTCCGCGAGCACCAGGCACCTATTGAGTTTGGCAGCCAGGTTTGTCCACTGCCTAGCGGGCGTCTGCACGACAGACAGCGGGCAGTCCTACGGAGATACAAGCTGAAGGGCTTCTCCCACCACTTCCGTCGCCGTGTCAGAAGAAAGCGCTTTCCCGCAGCAGGCGTACAGCGACACCTCGATTCTCTCGCACCCCCTAGCCTGGACGTTTGAGTGCAAGAAAGTTTTTCGGAGGTGGGCGTTCGGGCAGTCGGCGTAGTCCGCCAGATGCCCCCCCCCCCACCGACATGCTCGCGCACCTTGCCCGCCTGGAGTTCGACACCACTTTGTTGTAGAGCTTCGTTCGCTCCATGTAGCCGGAGGGAGTTGTATGAACCCACGTGCAGACGTGCTTTCCTGCGATGTCTGTGTTCGGCAAGATCGTGGGAGTGTTTTTTCGCATGGCCTCCGACAGGCAGCCCTGCTCGCGGAACCCGTGCCTTTCGACGAGGTGGTCCATGAGAGCCTCCCAGTCGAGCACCCCGAAAAGTCCTGCGTGTAGTCGATGGAGTAGACCCCATAGCCGTTGCCGCCAGCTTGGCCTCGAATTCCAGTAAGGCGGCCTGGAGGGTTTCAATCGAGAGCTCGGACACGCCCACCTTCGCGACGAACACGCCGGTCGGCTCTACTCCGGAGTTCGCCTCTAGCCATCTGTTTCTGGCCTTGCTCTGCGTCTATCGTTCTATTCTCAACACGGTTTCCTGGACCACGTCTCCTTGGCTATCTCAGAACCCGACCGTGTGAAGCAGGTTCGTCTGCAAGAACGCGACGTCGGCGCCAATCGTTTCGAGCAACGCTATCGCGATTCTGCTGACCACGTATTTGGCGGATCCAGCCTCGCCCGTTATACAAGACAGGAGCCAGCGGTGGACGACGCAGTCTTCTCTCCGCAGAAACCCAAAGACGTAGACGTCGTCGACGAAGGTCAGGAGGCCCTCTAGTGGCTGCAGGTGGGTGGGGTCGCTGTTGTTTTTCAGGTAGCCGACGCCCGAGACGTCCGGAACGAGGTTGCCTTCGTGGGCGTTTTCGAGGAGCAGGTGCCTGGCCACGTTTTTCTCGGACCGTATTCCCATAGAGCGGAAAGTTGCCGCGATATCCATGGTTGCCTCGACTGTTTGTTTCTACATTTTTCTATTTTCGTATTTCTCCAGATGGAAGTTGCCCCGATTGGGTTGGGTTCGGTGGCAAATAAAGTTGCCCCAATTCGCGGTTGCTCCGACAAAAAATACACTCTATTAAGGGGTTGGGAGCTTCTTGTGATGGTTCTTGAATGTTAGCTTATTCTTACCCTCTTCGGGCATCTCCACGCTGACGGCCGTTTGACCTGTCCCCTAGCACTCTGACTGTGGGCTTCTAGCAGATCCTCTCTGTAGTAACCGTGCAGGCAGTGTTCGCAGAAGTGTTTACGTTCTTTGTACCTAGTCTGAACATATAGGAGGCGATTTAAGTCCTTGATCCAAGTGTAATTGAATTTTTAAGCCTTCTCTATGAGGAGAAGGTTTATTCTCGTTATCGCCTGTGGCTGGCTGCTGAGGTGGTGAACAATGACACTCTTGTCCCACCTAAATATGTTTATCGCCAGGTTGCTAAGTTTCTCCATTTTCTGAACCAGTGAGATTGGTGTAGGAGCATCAATACCTGTGAAATCCAGGCCGTCGTGGGTGGGGAATTTAGTAGGTCTGTCCACATGATCCCCAGCTGGAAACAGGGCAGATCGCAGCGCCCAACGGAGGCAGTGGTCATCCATGATTTTCACATTGACAACGGCTTTCTTATGCTTTACCTTTGCTGGTAGTTGGATATACGACCCTCCTCTCAATGGCTGATATCTGGCAATGTCTAGCCAAAGGGTCTGTACCTGTTCTACAACCAAGGCAGACCCTCTATTGGTCCACTTCTCTAGCATTTCTTTATCCTGGGGAAGCTCGATTGAGGGCCCCTTTGATTTCACTATTCTCTATAATAGCCTCCTGCTTGTGGCGTAGCACGGATTCAGTGTACTCTTCACTGCCGTCTTGGTTGTCCTTACGGAGGTTGACCTTGATAGCAATCTGGAACTTTACACCATTCAGAGCCTTAATCTCTTCTACCAACTTGTCACGGATAATGTGCTCCACTTCCTCAAGACAAGCTCTGGGGTCTACACCCTGTCCTTGAGGTACATTCATCTGCCAGCCTCTCAAAAAACGTCCTCCTTGAGATCCTCCTCAAATAAAACTTCTAAAATATTATCTAATTCGTCATTTGTCAACAGTCTCATCGGTGTAGTACTCTGCGACCTTCGTGGGGCCAAAGTAGGCCTCAGCGGGGCCGGCCTCCGCGGGGCCGGTGTAGGTCTCCGTGGGGCCGGAGTAGGCCTCCGTGGGGCTGGTGTAGGCCGCTGTTGGGTAAGCGCAGCTAAGCCATTTGCATACGTTTTTTTGGTGTATCAACCCTTCTCTTAGCAAATTGCTTAGTTGCTTTACTGCACGATCCATGATACTTGAAATAAGATTACATGCTATGTTTTTAATACATTTCTAAATGAAAATTCGACAACAAACTTTTACGTTTACTATATTTCAGACATTTATCTAAATGAAAAATTCGATTAATAGGTTGTAGACTAACTATGTGTTGGACATATCTCTAAGTAAAAATTAGACTAATAGGTTGTAGAAGATCTCAATCCTATAAAGACTTTGCCCAATATTGCCTTGCTAGTGAGATCTCTCATTACATAAGAATAGTTGCGCTTGGTCTTGGTTTCTGCCCTCTTAAGAGCCTTCTTCACATCATCACATCCAAAGGCCTTGCTGCAAAGCCATGTTTCAGATTTTGATCCCTTCCACACTTCCTTCAAGGGTGTGGTTCTTTCCCAAGATGTGCTATATGTATGCTGCAAAGCTTGTTTACACACCTCCTACCGTATCTCTCAAACTTAGAAACCACTAGCCATTGACACGTGTTCTCCATAGTTCTATACTTATGGTAATTATTACTCTAAATAAAGTTCGAATGTGCGGCAAATTGAGCGGGTCGAAATTTGCGGTAGCTCCGGCAAAAATACGGGACCGCCGGGACCCCTGGTAGCCGAAATTTGCGGTAGCTCCGGCAAAAATACGGGAAGCCATTCGACACATTGCTTCAGGCGAGATCGGGATACGCGCAGCAAAAACCAAATACGGAATGGGCGAAAAGAGGGTTCACCGTATTCGGCAAGGCTTGGAGACCGTAGACACATCGGCAGCAGAGCATGCCAAAGCCAACGCAGAAAGGGCGGATGGCCCTGGTCCCAACTAAGAATTAAATAGGGAGGTGGGCGAAAATTTTGATGGAGAATTTTGGAAGCCGAAATTCGCCATCCAAATTTTTGCGGGCCCGTCTGTTGGGGTGGGGCGGGTAGCCGAAATTTGCGGCCGCAAAAATGCGCTATAGTAATGTTGTACTCTCCCCAGGACCTCCTACAATACTTTAGTATGTGTACCCCTGTGGGGTTACCCACTTTTTGCTTAAAGTGTGTTAGCACAGGTACGAAAATGGTCAAAACCCCCCAGTGGGCCTGGCTGTTGGGGAGGGGCGGACCCTGGTAGCCGACATTTGCGGTAGCTCCGGCAAAAATACGCTACAGTAAGAAATGACTAGAAAGGCTCCGTTTGTCATTAAAAAGTGTCCAGAACCCCTAGTAGTTATACAACTGATTGAACATTTGCTGCTTTAGTGTCATATTTTTCATGTATAAAAACTTTTTCTTCTTCTTCTTCATCATCTGACCCCCATCTGTTAAAATATCTGACTGAAAAATCAAATAATTTTAATCAAGATTTATATGCAGATATATAACAATCCATGCAAAACTGTTCAGAAATAGATCATCCATGGAAATGGCTTCAATGTGGCTTTAGATTTGTTATTAAAAGCGAATTATGGATGAGTACTGATTTGGCTTCAATTATTTTTGAAGAAGATATATTTTGCTTTGGAGAAAAATCTTCCACAGTATCCAATATTGACAAAACAGATGTTTTATTAGTTTTTATCTATCGGTTATTAAGTATTGTTTTAGCTATACATATTCTTATTTATAGGTCTCCTGTAAATATGTGTGCTTGGTTATCAAGGAATTCTTTCAGAAAATGGAATATAAAACATTCATCATTGCAGACTTTGTCAAAATTAAAGGTAAGCGAATAAGTAAGAATATAGACACATATCCTTATTTAAATTATGTTATTTCATCATGATTGATACTGTAAATACAGTTTATGATTTACAGTTTTGACCCTTGTAAGACTTCAGAATTCTAGAATTCAAAATAATTAAATATCAGAACATTTATCTTGTTGTCAATTTGCAATAATTTCTGTAACTATTTTAATACTTTGATCCGTTTATGCATTGAATCAAATAGCTTATATCAATCATTATATATAAATGAATACTTTATCATCACTATCAGTGAGTATGAATTTTTAAAATTTCCATAGCAGATTATATTTGTTTTTACAAGAAGGACGACTGTTAGATAATATTAACCACTGTATGGTCGATCCTTGACTAAGGCATACATGTTTCTGTCTTTTGCAATTTTTGTATGTAGGAAATAATCATATATCCTTCTATGAATTTCCTTATTACAATATATATCATTTATACTTCAATACAATGGATGGTGGACAGTATTGACCCATGTAAAATTATAACCTATTAGCTCTTATTTAAATATCAGAATACTGGACTTATTGTTGCTTGGCAATATTTCCAGTAATATTTTTTTATTTACATTTTAAAACCTTTATCCTTGTATGTCCTAATTTAAATTGGTTATATAAATCATCGTCAAAATAGTCTTGTAAATAGATAAACAAGTGGGTATAAATTTGTAAAAGTTTCCATAGCAGATTATAAATCTGTTTTACAAAAAGGATATAGCTGTTACATAATTGTAGTCGTTGAATGGCTGGTCCTTGACTAAGGCATGTATTTTTTCTGCTTAGTGCGTCTGTCTTTAAATGTTATTAATGTCAATGTGTTTTGAAGATAGAATAAAATACAAGGCAGCTAATATAATATGCATTTACTTCCACATGTTCAAAATGATTGATGTTTTGATCCATATTGACTATAACCTTGGATCTAATGTCATGGCCTTTGTTTCTATGTTTTTGTTTGTTGTTATTTTGGTTTTTTTTTGGTTTTTTTTTTGTTTTTTTTTTTTGTTTTTTTCATTTGCATTACTATGCTTATTAGAGATTTGGGTGTTAAGAATAATTCTTTATCTTAGGATTCTTTACGGTTTCAATCAGTGATTCGTGGTAAGGCCTGTGAAATATACATCCCAAATCGTGGATCGAATCGGATTATCACTGGTGCAACAACCCACAACCCTACATTTTAATCTAATTCTTTATTATCCAAATATTTGACATTTGACCTTTATACGACGTTAACCTACTGACTTGCTCTTCGCGTAAAAGACGTACGCTTTAGTTGAAACTATCATTATTTCAAAACATTATATTTTGTCTTTTTCAGCTTTACTCATTTTTACCTTTGAAGCATAAATGTGACCTTGACCTACCAAATTATTATGTTTCCCTAGATTTCATCGGTTACTGAGAAAAGCTCAGGATTAGGATAAACAGGCCGCCAACGATACAGTGGTCACGCGATTCCTCGAGGTCGCACGGGATCTGCAAAAACACCCCGAAGAATCGCCGTTTCGAGAATTCATATATATGTCAAAATTCAATACATTTATATTTGTTGATAACTTAAAGTCGTTATTAATTCATTAATTATTTTGTAACGTTAGCCTTTAATAGTACTTTTTAAACATAAAATATGGTTAAACATTACAAAAATAGAAAATCATTGCTCATTAGGTACCAAGGACGGAGCTCGAGGAATCCACAATCGCATGTATGAAGAATCGCCCATAATTTTTTATAGAATAAGAAGGGCTAAATCAAGGGACTGGGCTTGTAGCTCGAGTCATCGCAGGTATTCAATGAATCGCCAGATTGAGGAATCGCGTGACATCTGTTCTTAGAGCCAGTCAAGGAATTTTGCAAAAGAAAATGTTTAAACTAAAAAAACATTAACCAAAATAAATCGATAAATGTCACTAAATATTTGGCCTTCAGAGAATAATAATTTTAAATGCTCCTTATAGAGTATATATTAGAAAGTAGCCGATTCCTGATAGTCTTTTTAACTAGAACTTGCTTGATCTCTGACCGTCCTGGTCAACATTTACATTTGCGAGATCCACTATAATCAATATTGCGGGCTCGCTGTAAATAAGCTAAAAATCAGTCAATTTCTAGAATTATTTTACACCATTGAGACTTAATGGTGAACGAACATTTCTGTATTGAAATTGTCCATTTTATAAATAATAACCAAAAGACATTACACGACTTGGAGGAATATAGGCTAACACCTTTAATTCTGAACGCTTAATTTACATTTGACTCTAATATGATCATCCCTACCGCTTGTTTGTCTTTCCGTCTCCTTCATCTTCACCCGACTCCTTACTGGTAAACAATGTGACTGAAAAATCAAATAATTTTAATCAATAATTATATGCAGATATATGACAGCCCATGCAAACTGCTCTGCAGTTATACTGTAATTATAAGTAGGTCTGAATCAAATAACGAAGCACACACAAAATATATACGAGAATAGTGGGGTTTTATTCAAATAATTGTTCAGATAGAGCAAGTACATCAGCATTATAAATAAGGTCATGATCAAGATATAGGTTACACGTTAATCACAAATCTTTGGGACATCCTTGTTTTCTTTTAGAAAATACTAATCTTTTGTGCTCTACCAATGGGTATGAATTTGTAAAGATTTTTAACCTATTTTACAGAAAGGAGGCAACTCTTAGATACTTTTATCAACTGTATTGCTAGTCCTTGACTAAGGCATGCATTTTTCTGACAAGTGTGTCTGTGTTTAAATGTTAATGATGTTTCTGAGTTTTGGAGACATGATAAACTACAAGGCAGTTAATATAAAATGCATTATGTTCAAGTGTTGATAATGATTACTTTGATGATCCATACTGACAATGACATTGAATCCATTTTTTTCGCCTTTGATTTTAACGTTTTTCTCTTTCATTACTGAGATTGGTATTGCTGTTTCTAAAACCAAACTAGTTCATTTGCATTGACCACGCTCATTAGAGATTTATTTTATGAATAAAACTCTTTAACTTAGGATTCTTTTAAACCAGTTTTTAAGCAGTAATTCGTTGTTAGGCCTGTAAATTGTACGTTCCAAATCGTGGATCGAATCGGATTGTCACGTGCCTAACAATCCACAGCCCTACTTTTCGAATTGATTCTTTATTATCTCAATATTTGACATCTGAGCTCTTTGCGATGTTAACCTACTAACATGCTCTTCAATTAATGATGTACACTTTAGTTGAAACTATCATTATTTCAAAACATTACATGTTGTTCCTTCAGATTTACACATTTTTACCATTGACACATAAATGTGACATTGGCCTATGTGTCACAGGTATGGTTCATGCGGTTGCATGAGTAAGCTAAAAGCAATAAATATAAACAAGAATTAAAATAGTATGCAGATACATGACAACTCATGCAGCACTGATCTGATACTAACTGTTCCTCTATATTTGAGACACTTTTATTCTGATAACTTTTTACTGACTCTAGGGTTTTCCATATGTATCACCCTGGCAGCCTATTTTGGTAGAACTTACTGAACCTAAGACTCTTATATTTCTTGTTATAACTGAATTCTAAAGTTTACATTGAAATATGTTACAGGCTTGGTTCTTGCAGTTTCACGAGCTGCTGTGATGATCTAGCATAGTATCATGTTTCACGAGATTCTATCAGTCACTGAGGAGTGCCGTAGGCAGGATGGACAAACAGTTAACGTGTCTTAAGGCCAAAGAAGGCATATTGGATAAGTAAATGTCTAATCTTATTTAAACATTGTTATTAATAA
The DNA here is from genome assembly GCA_021229015.1 of Solen grandis. Lineage (NCBI taxonomy): Eukaryota > Metazoa > Mollusca > Bivalvia > Adapedonta > Solenidae > Solen > Solen grandis. The sequence continues at coordinate 28,406,493 of CM037793.1, read as the reverse complement.
AGCGTTCATGATAACTAAAGACTTTACTCTCAACATCAGCCAGAGTCAATTTTATATGCTGAAATGAGTCAAACCCATTAGAGCCTCAATAGATCAGTATAGATCAACTTTGATATACGAATTACATTAGTAGATATTTTAAGTCTGAATTGTGCTTTAAGAAAAGAAGAATTTCGACCTATTCGATTTGCAATGCTACAAAAAGGCACCGGAAAATCTCAGTTTTCGTTTGTTTTAGTAATTATGTATAAAACATAGAGATGATTTGTTCTAAATAAAGTTAAATTCTGCCCACTGATTACAGAATAATAATTTTGAAATGATCTATATAGATTGTATATTTGGAAACGAGCCGAACCCTTGTAGCCTCTTTTAGTAGATTGCTGAACTTCAGACATTCTTGGACACCTAACAGATTTCGGTGACATTTGCTCCGAGCAGAGAAGCTAATTATTAGTCAATTTTTTTATAATTGTTTAATATCTTTGCGACTTAATGATGAATGAACATTTCTGTTATGAGTTTTTTTTACATTTTTATTATCATTATCACAACTTACTACGGAACATGAATGAATATAAAAAAATGAGACTATTTTTCACTCTCTCTGTACTTATGTTTTCTCGTAATAGCAAGTAAACGAATGGAATTTTACACGCATGCACTAAAATATTATGAAAGTAATTTGTAATCACTAGCCTATTTTGGTAGAACATGCTGAACCTCGACCCCACTTGGCCATTAAACGAGAATGAAAAAAAAAGAAAAAAAAAAAAGAAATATGTTGGACCTCCAGAAAGCAATTGATACTGTTCATATGAAATGGCTTCACTGTTTTACAGATAATAAGTAAAATTTTCCATTACTTAATACTGTTCAACGCCGCATATCTCAAATATATCTCTTGTTACCACTGACCTCTACAGTTGACAGTGAAATATGTTACAGAGTTTGTTCTTCAGTTTCATAAGTTGCTGTGATGAATTTGCATTTGGGGGAAGGGTGCATTTCAGAAGTAATGCAATTGATCATCGTGGCACAGGATTCACATAAAAAGTGTATCAATAAAACGAGACATCCATTGTCTATACGGACATACCAAACTTGCATGTGTAAATGCTGTATTCTCGCTAATATTTAGACATACGCAACAAATAGTTATTAGACTCTATAGTAAAATGGTTGGCAAGAAAGGTGTAAAGGAAGCTGTAATTCGAGGCTATATAAAGACTCGATGCCATCTTGGCGTAGCTGCGAAGGAGATTTTCGATGAATTGTGTGCTGATTATGGGCAGAATGTGGTATTCGAGATGGATCACCAAGTTTAACAGCGGATGTGACTCTATTTTTGATTCACAAAAACCAGGACGTCTTTGTAGTGCCACTGCAAGCAATATGTTTAAACAAGAGGCCCATGATGGCCCTAAATCGCTCACCTGAGATAAATAGGTTGACCAAAGGAACATCTGTTCCAATTTATTTTAAAATCTGGTCAGTAGTTTTGAAGAAGATGATTTTTAAAGTTTTCATATTTTTTTTATTTTTGTAGCCATGGCAACCAGAGTTCTACATGGATCAACTTTATTTTAGCAACTTTTATGAAGGTTGACCCAAGGATCATCCCTGCCAAGTTTAATCAAATTCTGTCCAGTGGTTTCAGAGGAAATATTGATTAAAGTTTTCCCTATATACATATAAGGCAAATAAGCCCCGCCCTTGGCGGCCATGTTTTTTTAAGGATCGGAATAATTTTAGCAACTTTGGTAGAGGTTGACCCAAGGAATATCTGTACCAAATTATTTTGAAATCTGGCCAGTAGTTTTGAAGGAGATGATTTTTAAAATTTTCATTTTTTTTTCTTTTTGTTGCCATGGCAACCAGAGTTCTACATGGATCAACTTTTTTTAGCAACTTTTGTGATGGTTGACCCAAGGATCATTCCTGTCAAGTTTAATCAAATTCTGTCCAGTGGTTTCAGAGGAAATGTTGATTAAATTTTTCCTATATACATATAAGGCAAATAAGCCCCGCCCCTGGCGGCCATGTTTTTTACGGATCGGATTTTTTTTAGCAACTTTGGTAGAGGTTGACCCAAGGAACATCTGTACCAATTTATTTTAAAATCTGGCTAGTAGTTTTGAAGAAGATGATTTTTAAACTTTTCATGTTTTTTTTTCTTTTTGTTGCCATGGCAACCAGAGTTCTACATGGATCAACTTTATTTTAGCAACTTTTGTGAAGGTTGACCCAAGGATCATCCCTGCCAAGTTTAATCAAATTCTGTCTTGTGGTTTCAGAGGAGATGTTGTTTAAAGGTTTCTCTATATACATATAAGGCAAATAAGCCCCGCCCCTGGCGGCCATGTTTTTTTACGGATCAGAATAATTTTAGCAACTTTGGTAGAGGTTGACCCAAGGAACATCTGTACCAAATTATTTTGAAATCTGGCTAGTAGTTTTGAAGGAGATGATTTTTAAAGTTTTCATTTTTTTCTTTTTGTTGCCATGGCAACCAGAGTTCTACATGGATCAACTTTATTTTAGCAACTTTTATGAAGGTTGACCCAAGGATCATCCCTGCCAAGTTTAATCAAATTCTGTCCAGTGGTTTCAGAGGAGATGTTGTTTAAAGGTTTCTCTATATACATATAAGGCAAATAAGCCCCGCCCCTGGCGGCCATGTTTTTTTATGGATCGGAATAATTTTAGCAACTTTGGTAGAGGTTGACCCAAGGAACATCTGTACCAAATTATTTTGAAATCTGGCCAGTAGTTTTGAAGGAGATGATTTTTAAAGTTTTCAAATTATTTTTCTTTTTGTTGCCATGGCAACCAGAGTTCTTCATGGATCAACTTTTTTTTAGCAACTTTTGTGAAGGTTGACCCAAGGATCATCCCTGCCAAGTTTAATTAAATTCTGTCCAGCGGTTTCAGAGGAGATGTCGTTTAAAGCAAATTGTTGACGACGGACGACGGACGACGCACGACGGACGACGCACGACGACGGACGCCGGACGAAGGGCGATCACAAAAGCTCACATTGAGCACTTTGTGCTCAGGTGAGCTAAAAAGTATGCGGTATGGTCAAGTCTGATGCAAGACTGTTCATCAGATAGCTACTTTAGGCAGCATTTCAAGCGCAGGAGTATTCCGCATACTAAAACATAATATGAAAATGAGGCGTATTACAGCTAGAGGGATTCCTTATTTATTGTCGGACAAGCATAAATTGAAACAGCCAGAAAATGGCAGAAAACAGTTTCCAAAATGTTCTAGAAAGCAATTTTCTGATATAACATAAGATGAGAAATGGGAACACTTTTTTGGGCCTATCTGGAAAATTAACAATAAAATATGGGCTACCAAACAATGTCGCCGCCATTTAATTGCCAAAAGATTGATGATTTCCAAAAAAGCAAAGTTTGTTATTTTCTTTGATATCCCTGGTCCAGTTATGTAAATTGTTGTACCAGCTAGAGAGTCTATGACCGCGTTATTTTATGAAGAAAATGTGTTGAAGAAACTTATGGATTTGGAACCCTAATAGCTATCAATTCCATCAAAGCCATGCATATAGCTTCACAATATTAACTTTTTAAAATGTCAAACAATGGGAATCTTAGGAGCAAATTAACACGTTATGATATGTGACAGTTCTTTTATTACCTCCCCTTGATGATTTTCTATCATGATTTATCTCCCCAACAAAATTAAAAATGTGACTTTATCATTTTTTCTACGGTTAAGTTTTTTTTCATGAAATTTGAAACACAATCATATAATGCATAATTCTACCGTAAGTTTTTCTCATGAATCAAATTCAGTTTTTCATATTCACAGAAAATGTTAATTTTCCACAGGCTTCAATGTAAACTTTAATACAGATTATCACCCCTTAATAAGATAAAGGTTAAAACAAACTTGGTGAAGCATTTTAAATTTTTGAATGTCTCCAAAGTGTCAGTTTCATAAAAATATCATCTAGTGACAATATATGGAATATGCTATTAGGGTGCTTATACCTTAAAAGACAATGTTTAACGGCGTCCACACAGCGGGTTTAAGCACCTCTCCATGCTGCATGACTATGTCCCTGCTCATATGTATATGTCTATACTGTCGTGTCTATACTCAAGTGCTAGAGTGATGTGAAGAAATATTACTTTCAGTGTGCGGCAAAATGGGCGGGAGTAAAATAATCTGACCAATTGCTCTCATTCAATCATTTATGCCTAATAAACAATTTTGACAGGTTCTTGACACGACAAAACTGGACAAAGGACGATCGTGGAACACCACTCAGTATGAACAATATTACATAACGTAGTGACATGACATGGACTAACAAAACAGATACACAAACACTAATACGTGAATTTGGTATTCTCTACAAACTCCCCTGCAGAGCTTAAATGTCTCCTAAATTTAGATATGGGCACCCTGCAAAACAATGATAAAATTGAACTTACATGCATATTTATCGTTTATAAAGGAGGTCTGGTAAAAAAAAACATACGTGATTAAACGTTTATTATACACGTTTATCAAAATTAAAATAAAACAACCAATTAAATACAACTTGTGTCACAGGTGTTCAGGAAAGGAAAAATGAACAATAAAGTTTTCAAAGAGGGCCTTTGCAGTTGTGTTAGCTTTTTGATTCTTGCATGGATTAGCTTTAGAATAGCGAGTAAAATGATCTTGAATTACTAAAATATCTTCATAGCCTCCCTTGGAACAATCAAGTTTGAGAAAGTCCATGCAAACCAATTGCAATGGACAACTAGTCTGAATATGATTCAAATTATCAGCAGGAATATCGGGAGATTTAATACAGATACACCTCTTGCAATGTGATACCATCCTCTCAATATCTGACTCCATACCTGGCTAATAGAAACGTTGTCTCGCTAACCAAACTGATTTGTCTTTACCAGGATGACCACATTTTCTCCATCATGGGTTGAAGAGCGATAAAGTCTGCCATCGCGAAGGAAAAGGCGATCAAAATAGCGAAACAGAAACTTTAAATCTTTTGGTACATTCCTTCCCCCTTAGGACGAGGACCACCTCTAAGGAGTTCAACAACCTTGGCCAGACTTGGATCACTTGCCTTTTCACGAACCCAATCTTCAGGACTTATAGCAGCTTGTTCAGAAAGTCGAACAGAGTCTATCTGATATAATTTGCTTTAAATAAGATTAAAATTCTGCCCACTGATTGCAAAAAAATAATTTTAAAATGTTCTATATAGATTGTATATTAGGAAACTACCCGGACCCTGGTAGTCTATTTTGGTAGAACTTGCTGAACCTAAGACCTTCTTGGACACTTTGAATAGATTTCGGTGAAATTTGCATGCTCTGAGCATAAAAGCTAATTAACAGTTAATTTCTATAATTGTTTTATATCTACGTGACATAATTATAAGTGAACATTTCTGTATTGAATTTGTACATTTTTATGATCTTTGCCACAACAGTAACAGAAGGTCCTGTTTTTCAATTATCTTTGGGTTACCATAGATCAATATTTATCCTTAACTCTTTGACTGAGTTGAGAAAGCCACTGAAAGGCTAAAGTTTCTTAGCGTAAGAAAAATATCTCCTCAACATTCCCAATAGCTACTACTTATATCTTAATATAGTGTCACTTTGCCTATGGTTGTTCTGTTGGTGTAATGGTTTAGTTTAAGGGCAAAAATATTTTCGAACATTAATACTTCACGATCATCTGGGCATTCAATTACTCCCCGTCAGTCCTCGGATTAACACAATTTTATCGGATGTTCTTTTAGTTATTCTGAAGTATCATTTCATTTTGCGCCGACTCTTTTCCTCTTTTTTCAATTAACAGATTATATTTTGCACCATCACAAATTAGCACACTTACAAAGATATGGAGTATCCAAACTAAAATCGCATATGCTTTCTTTTGAAAACATAACTAGAACTGTTACTGATGGTGATAAATATCTCCACATATCTCTTTGACACAAACTATTAAGACCGAAAAAAAAATCATGCGCCCCGAAACCTTTTGTTGGGCGTTAATTAGATAAACTGAGTGAGTTCTGGCAGTAAGTCAGATTATTTTTTAAATGCATTAGGTTATATAGTCCATTGTTTAGGTCAAGTAAAACTTACCTGGGTATCTCTTCTTTTATAACGTAATGTCGTAATTAGTACCACAACAACCACTAGCACCACTATTATAGAAATCAACGCTAGCTTTCCCAAAGGAAAAGACATCAAATCTGTAAAAGAACATAACCAAAGATATGTGATTAAAGATTTATGAACAGATCTCAAATAAACCATTTGTGTTTGTATTATATGTACTAAATTTATACATATTTGAATTATCATGGTAAACATGACTGAAATTATGTCTGTCAATGTTTATCATGCTAACAGCCAGATGATTGATATTTAATTTACAAAATATTTTATATTAGTAGTAAGTGGCATTTTCTTGGGTAACATTGAAAGCACTTTAAAATCATTGATGTCCTTTATCTTGTTATCATAAGGTAAAATATCTGAAATGGTTCCGCTACATTTCGGACCTAATGGCCTTTCACGTAGATAACCAAGGTTTCCTAATGTTTCATTAGGGTACCTGGGTTATCTTGGTAGAGGTTGAGTGGTCCGAAATGTAGCTGAACCATTACAGGTATTTTACCTTAAAAGTATTTTATCTAAATCAATCTACTCTTAATTATTCTCTTTCACTTTTTTAAATTATTTTAAACTACTTTTATAGTTATTTTATGTGCGTTTCCATTTTATTTGTTTAAATATTCAAAAATGTCTCGTTTCAAATATCATTATTTCAAAAATAGTATATTGTAAGGCGGTAATGTTTCAGAGTTAGGGCCTGTGAAGCTTTTGATGAAGATATTTTAAAGCCATATTAACAAAAGGATAAAGAGTTCACCAGAGTACCATAAACCTAATACAATCCGGTCAGTTTTGAAATTATCAAAATGGGGGCCTCAGTTTTTAAGGGATAGACTTTGTTTAAGCAATGGTAGAGGGCTGTGAGAGGTCTATGTATGCTCAATGAAAAACAAATATCACTAAAGGTGATAATTACTTAAGCACAGAATATAAAGCCTAAGGGTTTTTTGACATGGACCATAATTGTGTCAAAAGTTTCCAGATATTGCCCAAATTTAGAGTCGAAAAGGAGCTATAACTGTGTCAAATTATGCGGATGTGACTAATGTAAACTTCATTTTACTGAGAAAAACATGTGTACAGCCAAATGAATCTAGAAGGGTGTCTTATAACCCCGCATAATGCTTTGTCAAAATATGGAAGTATGTTCAAATGTTAAGAGCAGAAACTATGAGTTTAAGTAAATGAAAAAAAAAGTTCAGAACAAGTATCATGACAAATATGTAAAGAATGAACCTTAATACTTTTTACCCTCACACAAAGATAAGTATGCCCAATCGTGGTAGAAAAAAATATTCAAAGTAACAAAAGTTCAATATAGTAACATTGGCATTGACCCAACAGCTCTTTAAAGATTTATCTTCACACAAGCTCTATATTTTGCAAACTAGAGGATATTTGATGCTTTAGGTAAATATGGAATAAATCTCGTCTCAAAGTGATACAATTGCAAAATTTTCACAAGTGCATTCCATATTCACTCAAAACAAACAAAATTTATTTTTTATCTTATGTCGGTTTCGTTTTTGCATTAAACTAGTCAGGCATTACCAAAATTTGCGCCATTTTACGTCAAATTATTTGACGTAACCGTGACGTCATGGAAATCTTTAGGAACCAACATTCTATATCACTCACAGTTACAACAGTTAAATATCTCACTAATGTATTTCAGTATCTCATCGAAAATCATAAGATAAAATGTTATAATTAATCTATGACAAAGGTTATTAAGACAAAAGCATTTGGGGACAGAGTAAGCAGAAACTACTTATAAGTATAAAAGGCCTTGACTCCTCAGCCGCCCTCCAGGGCTATGCACTTGGACCAACGGTGTTCAAGTGCCATCAGCCCAGAAGTGAAGAAGTCAAGGTCCTTTCCATGGAACCACTCCTCAACTGCCGCCACGACTTCTTCGTCAGACCGGAAATGACGTCAACGTTTATCCTTTTTCAAATTTGGGAAAAGGAAGAAGTCGCTAGGAGCCAGGTCTGGTGAGAAGGCAGGGTGCGGTATTCATACCGATTTCGCTCCACAGCATCCATTGCAACTTTACAAGTGTGGACTCTTGCATTGTCCTGTTGCAGCAAAACACCTTTGGAGAGTTTACCACGGCGTTTCTCGCGGATGGCGTTCCTCAGCTGGTCTAGCAAGTTTGCATAGTATGCTCCGGTAAATGTACTCCTCTTGGGTAAAATGTCCAACAAAATAACGCCCTTTGTGTCCCAAAATACTGTGGCCATCACTTTGCCAGCAGATGGTTGAGTCTTGAACATCTTTGGCCTTGGGGATCCCGTCCCTACGCACTGACGACTCTAGGTTTATTTTCTGGTTCATAATAATGCACCAAAGTCTCATCCACAGTAACTAGACGCAAAAGGAATTCATCTTTTGACCTCAAACGCTTCAACAACACACTGAATACTGATGCTCTCTTTGCCATTAGCTCATTGCTAAGGGATTTTGGGACCCAACGGGCTGTAAGCTTGCGCATCCCTATACGATCATGCAAGATTGTTGAAACGGTACCATGTGAAATGCCTAATGCATGTGCTTTTTCTTCAACCTGACTTCGCCATCTGAGTATACCAGATCTCTGACTTTATTACACATTTCTTCGTCGGTGGCATCAACTGGGCGTCCAGACCTGGCTTCATCTTCCCAGAATTTAACTTGAAAATAAGATGATGCAAAAGACCCATACACATCAACTAATTCAGCATGTATGTCCTTACCAGTTTTACCATTTAAAAGCAAGTGCCGAATTACAGCACGATACTCCAATTTTGATGAAAAGCTTGCTTTTACATCATTAGCCATGCTTGACATTCAATATCTGACAAACAAATGACCGTATACAAGTGTAGTTTTGTACACAGGTATAGTACATGTATTGAAACTATGCGTGAAAATTGTGGATGTCTCGGTTGATCGGAGTTGTCATAGGCTGGTTATTTATTGACTCGCCCTCGTGATAACGATATCACATACCCCAAAAAAAGATAATAAGTTACTTCAGTTTTGGGGGACAACCTATTCTAAGTGCCATTGACCTATTAGACCTTTACACCGCATCGAAGCTTTATCTCTTCACAGAGTATACAAGATTCAAAGTTGATTATAATGTCTCATTCCTGACTAACGTTTTTGAGAAAATTCCATTTTGAGGATAGACAGTAACAGTGACTTTGATCTTGACACATCCTACCCTAACAGCTCACTTAAGCCATATCTACATACAAAGTACATATGTCTTAAATTTGGTTAAAATATGTCACTTATACTTATGAAACAAAAATGACATGAAAGATTTTTTTTTTGAGGACAACGGACAGTCCGAGCAACCGACAGAGTGATACCAGTATACTCTTCAAACATTACTTTGCGGGGATATAAGTTTGCGTTTAGAAGTTTTTAAAAAAGAAATATTGCTTGACATAGCAAAAAGATTTCTGCACGAATCAGGGTTATTTTTGCTTTTATAACAGGCCACCCAGGGATCATTCTTGCCAGGTTTCATTATTGGCTACACAGTGATTTCAGATGAAATTTCATTTAAAACAAATTGTTAACGACGCACAACACACGACGTATGACAACGGACGTAAGGTGATCAGAGTAGCTCACCTGTAGCACATTGTGATCAAATTAGATAGAAATCAGATAAATATCTTGAAATATGCAGAAAAAGATGATGTCTAAAATCTTTATTATCAAAAAAGTTCAGTATATCCAAATGTCTAGATATTTAGACAGAGAAGAGGGTCATGGTGGCCATTTAATTCTCACCAAAATAAAAAAAGCCTAATTAAAACAATTCAGGTCATCTTTTTTACTTGGAAAACTTAAGCAGCAACGATGAAACCAGCTGCCCCCACTGGAAGCCTTAATATTTGTAGAGATTAAATTTTTGTGCAAGTATTGTGTTTATTTGTACCAAATGAAACCAATTTTTGTTTCCTTTTTTATCTTTATTTATTTATTTACTATTTTACTGTGTATAAAAAGAAAAGTAACCGACTCCCTAGGAGTTCTTTTTTTTCTGGAATCATCTTTAGCAATAATTGTAGAAGGCCATGAAGTGACCCCTTATATACGAAGAAATTAAATGCTGACCACTGGTTTCTTAGACGGCCATGAAGTGACAATTTGTGCCCTATGAAATTAAAGTCTTACTATTGGTTTTAAAGAAGATTTTGAAATACAATTATGGTAACTTTTGAAAAGGGTCAACAAAGCATTACACATGCCAAATTACACCTATTTCTTTCATATGGTTTCAGAGATGTCTTTTAATGCAAATGGTTGACCATGCAAGACACACGGTGCATGATTAGAATAACTCACCTTGAGAACGGTAAGCTCTGGTGAGCTAAAACTTTTAGGGATTTTCAGAATGACAGACATGGACAAAACTATAATGTCGCAGCCATTTTATGGCAGAAAGAAATCGGAATGATTTATTTCATAATAACATAATTTGCTTACTTTAAAACTGAATCATCTATGTAGAATGCTACCCTAATACCTAGTAATTTAATCTTGTAATTTAATCTTGGCTAACGATGCATATATTTATGATCATAACTCTGGAAAATCAGAGACATTCTTGTCGGAAATCTAACGTGACATAGCAATAGTTCCAGAACGTATTATGGCCATGTTTGGCAAACATCGGGTTACATTTGTGAAATTAATTGCATGTACACCAAGGACTTTTTAAGTTTTCATCAATTTAAGAGCCCTAACTCAAAGGTGTCTGGAACATTCTGGTTGATTATCAAACATTTGAGCCCATACGTATCTGGTAAAGATCGGATCACGTTTATTAATGTTAGAGAGCGGAAACTGCCAATTTTGCACAATTTCATCAGTTCCAGGGCTATAACTCTCGGGTGTCTGAGTCGTTCTGTCTGGTTGTCAGACTTGAACAGTATATTTTGTCCATACATATTATGACCAAGTTTGGTAAAGGTCGGTTCACCCGCCCGCCTACCCATCCAACGCAGGTGAATCTCGTCATTTGACAGACGTATGAAAAGGAGTATGTAAAAATTCCATTATCAAACAATTTCAATTTAACAAATATCAAGGTAAAATTGCTTTAATATTATTGTATACAAATTAAAGAAAGACAGAGAATAATGAAAGTATGAGACATCACATACCTGGCATCTTACAAATGGCATTTTGTTTCGAGTTACATTCACTACTGTAGCCTTTGGTGCATTCACTGCAATTTCTACAGATTTTGGAATTAGTATGGGATGAAAATGTCCCTTTAGGACATTGTTTGCATTCAGCGTCCAGAAACATGCTACAACTCTTCTTCATAATTTCGCCCGGGTGACACTCAGTGCATGGTCTACAGTGTGGTTCTTCGTCATGATAATAATTGTGGGCATCACAATCCTCACAGATTGTGTCTCTTTCCCTTGAACAGTTAAAAACCGATCCTCTTTGGCATTCACTGCAATTTCTACAGGTGTTGGAATTAGTATGGGATGAAAATGTCCCTTTTGGACATGGTTTGCATTCAGTGTCCAGAAACATGCTACAATTCTTCCTCATAAATTCGCCCGGGAGACACTCAGAGCATGGCCTACAGTGTGGTTCTTCGTCATGATAATAATTGTGAGCATCACATGTCTCACAGGTTGTGTCATATTCCAATGAGCAGTTTTTTACTTTGACCAATCCTCTTGGGCAATCACTGCAAACCAAACACTCAAAAGATCCGTCTGCATGCTGGAACAGCTGTGTTCCTTTTAGACATTGAAACTGTGTTGAATAAGAAAAGAAACCATGTCATAATGAATGGAAATACATATCAGTGATAATCTTATATATAACATACGTAATTCTAAGTTTGGCATCACATGACTCACAAATTGCGTCTCTTTCCCTTGAGCAGTTTTTTTTACTTTGACCAATCCTCTTGGGCAGTCACTGCAAACCAAACACTTTGCGTCCCTTTTATACATTTTAATTGTGTTGAAAGAAAAAAAAAAAGAAAAACAACATGGCATAATAAATGGAAAAACATGTGAGTGATCATCTTATTTATAACATGCGATCTTCTAAGTTTTTCATAAAATGCTTTATCATGGGTAGATTTCATTTAATATTCACAATCTCAATTATTTTTGTTCTTTCATTAGTAGATTATTTACTATCTAATATTCCGGAAAATGGCTAAGTTTAACCTGTTAAGATATCACATAACCTGTATAATAAAATCTATGACTTTTATTTAGACACGCACATATTGATGCTGGAATAGAAAGTTAAAGTGTGTATATTTCAGTATATACAGGTAAAATTAACAGCATACAGTAAATTCCACATATAACGAATCTATATATAAAAGAAATATCCAGGCTCGGAATGAGATGTTCGTTGTTGTTGATTTTATTTTAAAGGTGTATGCTACAGTTTTTTATCTTGATTTTCACATATGGTATGTAAAAAATGTGTAAAATAAATACAAAAATGGAAGATGAAATCATCGTTTTTATGCTACGTTTGTCATACCATGGTAACCGTGATTTTTTTTTTTTGTTCTTTCTTAAATACCTCTGCAGTACATATAACGTTAAAATGAGAAAAAAAATACAAATAGGAGACATCCATACTAAAGTTAATTCATAATAAATGTATGGTTTAAATATCACCAGGTACTTCATTTGTACAGAGACGGATAAAATATTTTATGAAAAGAGGACAGAAAAAAGTTTCATTTTCCTTTTTTTAATTTTTACAGATTTTATTTTCATTTCTTGTGAATATTCATTAATAGTTTCATGATCAAAACAATGGAAAAAATGTATATGAAACCAAGGAGCTACTGTACTGTTTCTATGGTAACTCCCTAATGCTAAACATGAAAGCAAAGTTTTTTGTTTTTTTTTAAACATACTTAAATCATTTCAAACATTTCAAACTAATTGAAACGAAAATGTGAGAAAAATGAACAGACGTCTTTTAATGGCGAATCAAAGCTTTAAAAGTTTTTTTACTGATATAGTGGCAGCTGATATCCGAAAAGTTGGATTCCCGATATATGTTACACTTTATATGTCTGAATCATTGCTATCATACACTGTAGCATACGCCCTTCATATATAATGATAAATAACGTACACACTTTTCTTGTAACAGTTGGGGTGTGTGTTCATTTTTATACATAATCACGGGCAAGTTTTCCATCTGCTTCAGTAAATTATTTTAACGTATTATAACAAAGACGATGAAATTAAAAATTAAAGATAAATAAAAAATGAAAATTAAGTATACATTAACATGAAAATAAAGATGTCAGTGTAAAAATAGATTAAGATAAAATCATATAATAAAATGACGTTCGAACCTCTGCTTGCACTGTCTCAAAATAATTTCTTTTCCCAGATGGCCTAGTTTCAACAGAATCGCTACTTTTTCAAATCTTCAAATATTACAATTTATCAAACTCAGAGATTTGTATAGTTCTAGTTAGTTTAAACTATTCCGTTGGTCACATACGACAATGAGACAATTCACATACATATATAAAACAAAGTGGGATGATATCGACAGCTTTAAGCTCTTTGAGATTTCCTCCTATAATTTTAGAAAACAGTAATATGAATTTTCATTTTAATGTAAATACGGAGATACTGTTCAAAGAGAAGTGAAGCGTGCCAAGTCATCATACTCTTTCAATAAAATCTAAGAAAGTAGGAATAAACCAAGGAGACTTTGGTAGCATTGAAATAAAAAATACTGAACAAATCCTTTGAATCTGGAAATCAATATGTTCAGATATTGAAGGGGAAATTGTCATAGTATTTATAGAAATTGCAAATAATTTCTATGACTATCTTACCACTCTGGCATTAAAAACCTACTGATATTTTACCATGTCCTAGTCACCTGTTTGACTTCATTTCTCAGGCTTTGATTCTTATTAAGATAAAAAAAATAAGTAATTATCATTTTGTCATAATACATGTTACTGAATTATTTGTATACAAAGAACTGAAAATCATCAAAGAGTACTGGTTAAGATGAAATATATGCAATATTTTTTTTTTTAAATTGCTAGCTACATTTCTGAAAAAGCAAACTAATCTTATGATAAATATGTCCATTTCTGAAAATAATGTTCCTTTTACCATGAAGAAAGCTATAGTGAAACCCTTATACAAGAAAAATAGCAATCTTGACGTTGGCAATTACAGGCATGTTAGTATCTTTACTAATTCATCTGTAAAAATTAAAAAAAGGAAAATGAAACTATCTAGAGGCCACAGTTTTGGCCCAATCTTTATGAAACTTGGTTGGAATGTCTGTTTCCATAAAATCTTGGACAAGTTCGAAAGTGGGTCATGTGGGGTCAAAAAGTAGGTCAATATATGTTGCTCATTTATAATCAGGTTAGCGATTCAGGGCCATTATGGCCCTCTTGTTTATTATGTTACATGGATGATATGATCATAAGCATTAACCTTGAATATAAATTTATTTTATATGCAGATGACAGAGTCATCTTTTTTGCTAACAAAAATCAAAATTTAATTTCTTCAAAATTGGCGGGGCTGCTTTAAAATCTTGTTCTAAATGATGACCTTGGGTCAAACATAGAAAATAGTTTCGGACAAAGGATGTTCATTATGTAATTTCAACAAGCAGAAATATATGAAAAGCTGACATACAAGGATGTGTTCATTTGTCCATTAACTATAACAGAAGAATATATAGCTTATGTATATGTAAGCTGAATGGTTTTGCCTTTAGCTTTTGTTTTCTTAATCCATAAAAAAATTAAAATGCATCAAGCATTAAATATTACATGAAAGACAGCCTCATTCATATGAGCTGAGAATAAAAACATTTTTTAAATAGCCTATTAAATGTACCATCATGATTTTTGGTTATGCCGAAAGCTTTTATCCCAAACCATATCATATATGAATATTTTATCACATAAATTGTGGATTGTGTATACGCTAAATCTCAGTCAAGAGATTAAATTCGATATCACGATAATGTAACATGTAAGTTTGTGGTCATACAATTGTACAAAGAATGCGTTGAAGCACGATCATATAAGGAGAGTTTCATAGACAAATTTTGCTTTTCCAAAACTGATGCATTGATTTTATTTTAGTTTTCACATGTAATCATACCAAATCTGTATACTATAATTGCTCTACTATAATTGGTAAAACACAATTTATCCCTTGAAGAATTAGTCTGTCATATGGTTGGGCTACTTTTCACATGTATATACTCTATTTAAATAATTATAATTTTAAAAATAATTCTAAAAGCAGGTGTCAAAATAGTTTAACTTGAACAGAAGATCTCTTTATTGTTTAATACCACATTTACTTAGCGATTTGTTTTATGTTTATACAATACATGAGGCTTCAATTAATAGTTTTGGCTGATTTTAGGGTAATGTTTAGGTGTTAGGGTTAGGGTTTTATATGGGCAAATACAAAATGACACATTTTGTAGGCTGATAATGCTAAGGTCCACTATGTCGTATGACACTTTTGTTTAAGTAAAAACTTTACACATTTCAGTCCGTATTATTTTAGATTACTGGTTAATAAATCGAACTACCATATAGCGGAAATACTTTTAAATGATTTGCTATACGGGAAAGTTTGTACCAATTAATACCTTTCTTTCTTGTTCTTATTCCAACAACCTGTAATTTTTATAGAACGGTTTTAGGTAATTGTTTCCAAAACATATATCAATAGTATTGATAAAAACAACGTTATCAGTCAATTTATTCTTAATGTAATTAAAACACGTTCCTTAAAAAGTTGCATTGTCGTTTAAAGCCTGAACAATTTCTAGTATGACAGGGCTTGAATTTAAAACTTAAAATGTATCTTGCTAACAAAATCGAGTGAAAAAAAATGATTTGGCTAGTTGAAATTTTGTTCCCTGACCAAAAAATGCAAGTTGCAAAAAAGTTACACTCTAGCCTTGATATAATTTAAGGAATATTGAGTGTTTAATTGTGTGTAATGAGTGTTTTAACAATTATACTTACTTCATCTGAACTGCAGACAGCACACACCAGAAGCAATAGGATTGAGATAAAATGGAGAAACATCATTCCTGAAATAATGAAGCATGATATCATAATTGACAAATAAGAACGTTCAGCACATATCATTGCTTAGTTGAACCTGTCAAAGAAAAGATAACAATAGATGCATGAATTGACAAAACCATTACAATCTGATAATATATTTGATTTTATGATTTAAGCTGATTACGATATAAACACACTAGTCTCTCTTAGATTTATCCTTTTTGCCTTGGACATTTGTTTCAAGGTGTACGCTATTCAACAAAGTAAACACATCAACTATGAAACAAGATTGGTCACAACCTTCTAACACGTGATATTCCCATGCATAACCTTAAGATCGATGGATATTAAAATACGATGGGTGTTCCAAAAATAATGCTCAATAATCTTTTTTTTTTTTTGCAAGCATTGATCATACTCTTCAATAGGGACGCATACTGATAAAAAGTAGATCCAAGAGCATTTCTCGAATTTTATCTCTTTCAAGATGATATTTAAGCTTAGAAAACAGATAAGAAAACAGATAAAGTCTAGTGAATGTTGGAGGAAGGAAACTTTCTCCGACTCCAAAATCTCGGTCCAAATACGTAGAGTCGAGGATATTTAAGTCCTGTTATGGGGCGGAGACTTTAGAAGTAGTTCTTCATTGTTTTAGAATAACGTGTTTAAAGAACTTTTCTGTGATTGTTTTGCTCTTGCACCGTAATTTGTATACCTGGACACTCATTATTAAAGAAATTTACATACAAAACCTTTTCTATTGCTTGTTTTCTTTTGGCAATTCTTGGGCATGTCGCTTTTTGGTGGCCCAGATTTAGTTGGAACTTTGGTAGAAATTAGTACACCAAAAGACACATTAAACAGAGATAGAGAACTCCTGTTAAACCAATGGGGATTATAGTTTAGGTACACAGGCAGATCATTGCATATTGCAAACTTTCAAAAAGGTATGAAAAAATCATAGATGAAAATGTAACCATATTATAAAATAATCGTTTCTCTACTTTAAAGTATTATTTTTATTTCTTGACTTTTATAATACAAAGATATCATTTTGATGGTCTTAATTAAGCATATGGTTGCTCGGTTTAATGTACCAAAATGATATCTCCCCATACAGAATTTATTAGAAGATTCACATGAAAGAACGTGAATAGACACTGTAATGTAAGGCGATTAGCGTTTCTTGTATATTTAGTGTACGGTGATTAATTTATGTTGTTTTCGTAAAATATTTTTAAAAGGGGGTTATTTGTTTTTAAAAAAGAGTGTAAAACATGGACCTATTAGTTAAAGTATCTTGATAGATCATCTATATTTATGATGATTGGTTTAGTTCTGATTTATTTGGTTATTTATAATATAACAGTTTTTCGCAAAAAGAAATAGAGCAGAAAAAGGAATGAGTTATATATTTGAAAAAGCTTAGATAAGAGATTCTAAGGAGAAAAGATTAGCGACATGCATGACATGCAATTAAGACATTGAACAAGACAGCACACATACTCATCACTGATTCTGGCTTGGTATATTACTATTTATTTTCAAAAACACGCATCCTACGCAATTCAGCACAAAGCATCGTCCTCTCATCAGCTCTAACTAGCGCGTACTGACCATTCTACACTCAGTTAGCTAAGTAAAATATAATGACTCATGTGCAAGGTTTCTTGAGAAAGCTACCATAAAACTTGTGTGCATAACTTGTGTACCTATCTTTACTTACTCAAACACATTCATGCCAAGTATGTGTATATAATCAAACGTGACCATACAACAAACACATTATTTTAAAAAAGAGAGGGCAAAGATTGCCCTAAAGTCGTTCACCTGAGAAATTCAGTCTTCATTGCCTATCATAGAATATAGTCATACTGAATATGTAATCCATGCAGAAGGAAAACAAGATCTTCTAAATTCCACACAAACGAAATGTACCTGCCGTCCAAATTTGGAAGGTAATAACCCTAAATAACTAATAAATATGAAATCATGTGACCCCAGGGGTGGGGGTGGGGACACTTTTTACACACAGGGGCCATGAACTGAACAAACGTGATTGAGGTCCACTAGGCCATGTTACACACCAAATATACTAACACCAGTTCTTGTGATTTCTGACATTAAGATTTTATATTTTTTCCTATGTAAGTCTATATAAAACCAAGTGACCCACTGACTGAGCCAATTTTGACACCAGGGGTATGATTTTAACAAACTTGATAGAGACCAACAAGTAACATCTAAACTTAAGGTTTTATGGTTTCTGACAAGAAATATTTTCCTATTTAAGTCTTTGTAAAATCAAGTGACCCCTTGGGCGGAGCCAAATTTGATCCCTGGACAATGATTTGAACAAATGTGGCAGAGGTCCACTAGACAGTGCTTCACACTGATATCTAAGCTCGAGGCTCTGCAGTTTTGCAGAAGATTTTTTAAGTTTCTACTTTTAAACCTTTAGCGTCTGTGACCAACTTTTTCGACTAATAAGGGACTCATAAGTCCTGTGAAAATTTGTGAAAATCTCCATTCTGCGGTTTAAGAGGTGTTGTTGGCTATCGGCCACGGACGCAAGCCTATTAATGTTCCCTTATCATCGTTCTTCTAACATTTTGGTCATATTTCATTTGGCAGATAGCCGAGAAAATCCGTTTGTGAACACTTCATATGCGGGTTTCCCAAAGTTAACATGAATTGTGGGAAGGAACAAACAACCAATGCTACCGTGCATTCAGTGAAGGCGACCGTTAGCTTACACAAGCTATCAATTGCAACTTGATACCCTGCTTACATTCTATACACAGCGATAAAACAGGGGTGCAAACGTTCACAATAGTGATTTTTACTTCACTGAACATGATACAGAAACTCAGGAGCTTTAAGTTCCATGGGGCGAATGATTCGTCTCAATGCAGCTGCGATCCCCTGTGATCAGCAATTGACTGCTTGTTATAGTAAACTTCTTTATTGTTAAACCGGAAACCATTTATTATTAGTAGCCCAATTATTATATTGGTCTTCACAGTTCGGATTGCAAATTAGCAGATGTCGCAATCAACACATAACACTTTGAAAAATATGTGTATATTTTTTATGAAATCTGTTTGGATAGACCGGCTAATTATAAACTGGGCAAGCCTTCCTTTTAAAAGGCAATTTTATTTAAAACAAATTGTTTACGACGGAAGGACGAACGCATGGATGCCGAAAACAGGGCCATCCTTATATCGTTTTAGCTCACTATAAGAGCGTTGTGTTCATATGAGCTAAACCAACTATATCATACGTCACACAAATTATATTACAATGGTCAGAATAGTTAAGTTAAGCGCAGGTGTGGCTCTTAAAACGGGCTTGAACTGGGTTAGGGATACGCGATAGCAAACCTATACGCGTGATATATTTAGTATTTGCTCAGCGCAGTATTGTTTGTTATTAAATTCAATCTCTCCTGTTGAGATAACTTAATAAATGGTATACATATTAACGTATTATAGCTTTATGGTTGTTTATGTGTCGTATTTATCCTGTCGAATCTCGGGCACGCATGTGTGGTGCTTAACGCCGTACACCTCGCAAGCTAGTCGCCGTACAGTCTTTATAACACATTTACCTATTCGCCGTACACACATGCCTCTTTTCTTTTATCTTTCTTTTTCAAAGCCAAATTCGCTTAAATTCCGCAATCAACGCTAAATACGCTGGCTTTGAATATGCTGTGTGATGACAACGAGTGTTTAAAACCGTGTGTCTGAGGATTAGAAAAATGATTGCGAATACGTTTTACCTTCCTCGATGCGGTTTTGGTTGCACCAGTCCGAGAATAAAGCGCCAAAAATGATTTTCATATGTGAATTTGGGAGAATTAAAATCAAACTTATTATTGGATTATTTTTCTACTAGTAAGTAAAATAATATTGCACGAATGTTGATGGACGTTGTTCTTTCGTATATACATTTGTATAAGGAAGCAAAGGGACTTTAGGCGAGTGTTTTGGTACATTCAGCATTATTGCTATGCAGAAGAAACCCAATAACTATTCCTAGGTTGCCACATCCTAATGGTAAATGGAAATAAGTTTTAAACATACTTCAAGATTTTACATCTATTCCTGCTAGGAATATTTGTATTTCGGACCAGGGGTCTGGAGTTATTTCAGACACAGTTCAGAAAGAACTGGAAATTAGGTTCCTGTTTTTTAGGCGGTTTAGGGGTTTTAGTATACGGACTTATGCTTCAGCATACAATTTAAGTTTGTTCAGAGAAAGTAGGAGCGACTCATGATTTTGATCATAGGAATACCAGTGGTTTATTTTATAAATAATACAATGATTGAATGAACGATCATTGTTTAAATATTTCTTTAATTATTGGAATTATCGTTTTGTGACTTATGCGAACAGGCAATTGGACCAAGCATCTGTTTCATTTGTCTTAACGAAGAGTTTAAAGCAGCTCATTCATAGATGGTCATTGACTAAGAATTTCATATATGTGTGTACGCGAAATGGTGGGGGCATCATATTGAAACTATATATATAGAGTTTTAAATCTTATTTTCATTTGCCATCACTTTTTTAATCACATTCACTATTCGCGCATGCCGGAGGTTGAACATACGACCAAGTGAAGATGCCACGTTGCAGAACTTGTCACGTGATACCACAAGCACATACATCGGGGATATCGTATTTTATATTTAACCGATTTCGCCGAAGTTGCGTTTACGAAAATAACATTATTCGGGTGTAATGTGACTTTTACTTGCCGAGTTTACTTGTCAGGAAACAAAGATTTCGCCAACATTAACGAGGGGGAGTGAAAAAATCATTTCTATACCGATCAGCCGTGTACGAGCTGCTTTAAAAGTCATATGCGCCATTTTGCTGATTATACTATATATCATCTCACTAATGAAAAGCAGTCAGTTTCGAAAGGTCTTAAACATATTCTTGATTAAAGTTATTGGGAAACGTGTTAGTAGTCAGGGTTACTGATCCAGTCGACTGCAGTCAAATGCAGTCTATGTAAAATTGCTATCTTCGATGGGTAAGAAAATGAAAAAGGACCGCTTTGATCCAATTCGGTATGTTATAGCAGACGATCCGTGTTTATTTAGATAAGTTTATAACTATTAAAATACACAATGAATTAGTAACTATTTATTTTGTAGACTGAATCTTTTATATAAGACAGATAATGCTTACATTTATTCCTGTAATGTGAAATTAATACTCTACGACCGTCTCGTTTGATCTCTATATATCAACTCCTAATCATATGTTAAAGGGGGACAACAACGATATGCTTGGAACATTATCTATAAAATGAGTTACTGTTACTGTATTATGTATAAATGCACGCACTTCTATTTGTAGACTAGTGAGTCACTGTTTACTCAAGCTAGAGTATGTTTTTTTATCACGTGTAATACAATATTTTAAAGGTTTGTCCTACTCAATCGCCCAGTGAAATGCTTGCATTTCGTTCAAAATTTGAAAAGAAATATTGCATCAAATGATCCATGAGGCCTTGGTATGGAGAAATTATAAGTGTGTATTGTTCCTACGTGACCTTAGCTTTTATCTCTATTATCATACGTTACTGGAAAGAATAAACAAATATTTTTCCTTCAGCTATTGATAGCCTATAAGCAAGGATTATTATGTAAACAAAAAGGCCTTTCACAAACTTGTGTTGTTGTTGAATAGCCAAAATCATTCAATGGGGAATAAAGGCAAGTTACATGTTTAAAAGTCAAATTTGATGGGCAATTTAATGGGGGGAGCCTGTTACGGCGGGTAATGATTACGTCAATTCTTGCATGTTACCTGAAAAACATGATACATGACAATATATTATTCCAGTAACAAACAAAATAAAATATAGGTGGAAATGTTATACTTTCACTTTCTTCTAAAACTACATTATCAATATATAAATAGAAACTGTGACGTCATTCAGGTCAAAAGATACATGGAACTTATTTTAGTGGACCACTAAAATCGAAAACAGATGGATAAAAAAATCTGATCTGCTATTAAGGGTTGGCGACAAGAGCCGCGACATTTATGAAAGATAGACCTTATGATGAACAGTCGAAAACAAATTTCATACGCTTCAAAGGAAAAAACTTATCCTATTTTTGCGAGATTTAGTTCAAGGATGTGATTCAGTTGGTAAGTTTGTCACATACCTAAGCCCTAGGGTTTGAGGCTGCCGTTGCGTCGGAAGCTAAGAGGAATTAATACGAGTTTTCGGAACTTTAAACAACAAAATTATCGAAAAATGTTTTCACGAGGGTGAGATGTTGACACTGAACAAAGCCATACACATTGCTCGAAACGTTGAGTACTGTCAATGCGCATCGCCGGACAAACAGAAAGACCTGATGTGGATGTACGGATATCATCAGCAGTCGCGCGGAGGTCGGAAACGTATCGAGAGGATGCAACGCCTAGGAAGCATTGGAAATTGTGGGACTTTTTACCTTGCAAACAAAAAACTATGCCAAACATATGGCAAATCGTTGTCCACTTCCATGCCGAGTGTCCTTTCTTACCCACCGGGTGCCCCTTACATCATGGACACGCAAATTGTTAAAGGTTACAGTGACCTGTTCCTGTGGATTGAAACAATCCCTTGAACATGTCTGCATCTCAAGGATAATGCAACACCCATTGTGTGCCCTCCGCGACGCATACATGAAATGTTAAAGCCAAAGCTCAAATCAGAACTTGGCAAAATTCAGAAGTATCCGAGCCAACTGATTGGGTAAACGCGAAAGTCGTTGTTGAAAAAAAAAAACGGGTTCCGAAAGTTTTAAATGAAGCAATACACGTAGACCCTTCTTAATATTACAACATGTATATACATTAAGGTAACTAGAACGAGAATAAGAAAATTCAGCTGTAAACAAACTCAGCAGCTTGCATTATTAGAGACATCAGTGGTGTATATAATGACACGCTTAGATGTTTTTGAATGATCTACCAAAGCATATTAAAACAATACATTTATTCTAAACACTAGAACCTCAACACCTTTAAGTTTGTTGTGATTCCAGCCGTAACCTAGCCAAAGAATCCAGATCTGTTCAGTCCATGTTATATTCTAGTAACCAAGTGAGATACCAACCTATAGACCTGATCATGTATCATAATACTTAGTAACAAATGACACCAAATTCCCTTACACAAGACTCTAATGTCCACTCCAAATTTGGGCCAGTTTAAAATGACCCCATTTCATGTTACCAACAATTGTTGCATAGAAAGTGTAATTTAAGCAGATGGTGTGTATTTCTGATCTGAGAAAATACATGATTAACAAATACATTTGTATAAGTCGGACCTAATTAGATCCATCATATCGACACTACATCTGCAATAAAAGAATTTGAAGAAAAATAAACAGATGACAAAGTGCAAGTCAGCGCTGTCAGGAAGCACAGACTTACAGCATTACAACATATAATATGGGCTGAATAGCAAAATGAAGAAAAGATTATACTTGTCTCTTCCTGCAATTACAGAATAAAAGACGTGACAACTGATGCCAGATATCGGCGATTAATTTCTGAGCCTAATGTTAATGCTACTTTAACAGTTTCTGGTGTCATTACATTGCTTAAATCTGCAACCACAGTGTATATAACCCATCAAGAAATCAGCCATTTGGAATTCTTAAATGAAACTTCCAAATGTATTAATTGTCCTGGGAGCATCTGTTATGAATGGTAAGATACTCATCTGTATCAAGTCATAACAATGTTGCTATCATAGGACTTGCTTGGTATATTTTTGTATCGTTTAAAATTTATAAACGTTTGGGAAAAATCTTTTATACAGTGTTTGGAATTTTGTAAATTACAAGTTGGGCATATTTTCTATATACCGTTTATTCAACAAAAGATCTGTTTTTTTTGTCAGTGTGTGTACCGGATAGTTTTGTAATTTCAAAATCTGACATACATGTACACCAGTACAAATACAATACAAAGATAATATAAACTGTATATGTGTATCTCCAATCATGTGAATAAATACCTAATGATACATTAAATGTACGGGCACAAGCACTTTTAATTAAAATATATAATTAGAAGCATAAGATTAGAGAAAATGATTGTGTCTTTATGTCTTTGCAATCATCCTTATACCCTTGTTCTTGAATGATTTACACCCAGTTTACAGTGTCTCTGTACATCCAGATAGAATGTGATGACAGCTTGTGCCTGCATTATATCTTCCATTAAAATTTTAAACTTGATTACTGCAATCATAATGAGAAATTTGTTTCAACGGCGTACATGTTGATGTGCTTCCACTAGTGGACGCCATAACTATCCGAATGATTGTGGTTTAGTTTAATATTATTTTATTTCTTTTCATATATATAAATATATATACAGAAAAGGGGTTGTGGTACAAGTTCTACCAACTTAGATAATGCCCTTCCCTTATGACATGAATAACAAAGTTTGTACATAAAAGATAATGGCATAAAAGATTACACTGTTATAAGACATTTTGAAATAAGTTGCTTGGTTATTTTTCTAACAAAGTATGATTGGAAAGAAAATAAAACTAGAACGTAGAGAGCAAAACAAAAATAAACTGAGATGGAAGGAAACAACGAATGAAAGGAAATGAAGAGTGAATATTGAGAATATGGAACAAGAGAGAGGGAGAGAGAGAGAGAGAGAGTGAGCCGCAGGGATAAATAATTAAACATAAAAAATA
>CM037793.1:28331370-28381370 GCA_021229015.1 Solen grandis | reverse complement strand
TATTCAACTCGTAAGAAATCAACTGAAATCCAGAAGGGGGGAGACAACAGCAAGACCATATTGCAGAATACCATCTGGTTTTGTCAAACATGGTACATCAGATGATATTGAGACAACAGATGATGCAACACGATGAACATGATGCCTATATGCTCATGGAACATCAGGAGATGTTGAGACAACAGCAACAAGATGAAGATGAAGATCATATGTTCATAGAATAACAGCAGATGTTACAAAATGAAAACGATGTCATCGTAATCAGTGACGATGGCACCGAAACCGAGCACGATGTGGACAATGTCACCGAAATCTAAAGAAGAAACAAAACGGCCCTTTTCAGGGCCAACCCAAATGTCTCGAAAGGACATTTTACAATTGTCAATCCCCCTTTAACGTTAAGATGTGGTCCTCCTTTAAGAAATTTTATTACATAAATCTGTTTTCATATATAGTACCATTCGGTACTATAGTATAGATTCGGTAAATCTGTTTTCATATATAGTACCATTCGGTACTATAGTATAGATTCGGTACCATAACTACCAAAAAACAAAAAAAATTATGGTACCACGGTACCATAAGTACAAAATATTTATGGTACCTCGGTACCATAGTGCCACCCTCTACTACTAGTTACCTTTTAGTCTATGATATATTTTCAAATAAGACAGTAATTAAGTGCTTAAAGGGTCAGATCTGGGCTGAAGGGAGGGTGCGAAGATAGCAATCGTGATGTCTATTTCTTGCGGATTAATGTTCGTGGATAAAACCCACAACGAAATATGATAACGTGTCGCTTTCACAAGACGCCATGTTGTTTCGAATATATATCATGCTGTTTTGAAAAGACATCATGTTGTTATAACAAGACAACATGCCGTTTGGACAAATAACATGTCGTTTTGACAAGATATCATGATGTTTCGACAAGACAACATGCCATTTGGACAAGACGCGAAGTTGTTTTGAAAATATATGCTGTTTTGACAAGACATCATGCTGTTATAACAAGACAACATGCCGTTTGGAAAAGACAACATGTCGTTTTGACAATATATCATTTCAATTTTGACATTATGACATGCAAAAATGAGACCATGTGGTTGATTCATTTTATATGACAAACATCATACGCTTGGACATGATACCATGACGTTTGACAAGACAGTATCTCGATATGACAAGCCATGATAACACGTAATATGGTCAAGATACCACGACACTTTGGCAAAGTAACACGCATGTCCGACATGATATCACGTTATACGAACACGATACCACGACACTTTAACATAATATTACGCATGTCTGACATGATAACACGCTGAATGAACATAATAACATGCTCATTGGACAAGATCACAAATTCAACAGACAAGATATCATGTTAAGTTGCCACACTAATGCAACACTTTGAGAAAATATAATACTATTTTAACAAGATAGGACATTAAACGAACAAAAGAGCTTGAAATCTCTCAACATAAGACAGTTACGGCGTTCCATATTCGCCGCACTTGAAATATTCCTCTATTGCCACTTTATACATTTTGATAGTTTTCGTTTATTAATATGTCAGTGAAAATCCGGATACCTCCTCCATGGCACCAATGTGTATTTGATAAAAACATTGATTAAATGTTCAAATAGTTTTAATTCCTTTTTATTTGTTTTTTTTTTTATTTCATAATTCATCAAAAAGTGATTTGATTAATTAATAAATTAAATAATTAATTTATTTATTTATTTATTACATTTGGCTGTTTCGTAATTTTATCTTCCCTGAGCATAAATAAGAAAGGATTACAATAATGCCTTTAGAAGAGATGCTTTTATTACTTTTAAAGTTTGAAGTAAGACTCCAGTAAAACTCGGAAACCCAAAAATGCCTGCATATAAGTAGTCTCCGACAGTTCCATGCTTGACGTAAACGTCTTGGAACGTCTTGGAGTTACAATCATGATATGCGTCATCCTCAGCAAGTACTTTCCCAATGAGGCTGTTGTTTACCATCAGGTCAAGAACAATAAAATGTTGGTTTTGAGAGCAGGCAGAGACAGTAAACTGGTAAATACCCTTTACCGGTGCAACAAACATCCCATGGAAGGGATTGTATGCATATCCGATGTTCATTTTCACGTCATCAAAATGGATTTGGTGATTGTTGCCGGGATAATTGTGTTGATATTTGCCATGAACGCTACATGGATCACTGCAAAGGTAAATTATAAAGGAATATTTGATTTCTTCTTACATGTTTGTTGACAAATACATTATTTTAAGTATATGTTATGGCATTGATTACAGTTTGTTCGACTTAATTGTCTCATGATATGCATGCATTTCGTTTAAAATTTGAAAAATATATTGCATTAAATGATCCCTTGGGTCTTGATATGAAAAATATATGAATGCATGCTGCCTACGTGGTCCTAGGGCTAAATGGGCGGAGCTAGTTGCGGCAGCGGATGATTGCGCCAGGTTTTGCATGTATCCTTATAAAATGTACCCAATGATACTGACTTTGAGCCATCACGTGTAGTGTTACTTGAATCAAACGGGAGTTGTTTCCTTAATGCGAGGTCAATGGTAAATATGTATGGCGTACGTGACAACCTGTAATATGTTATCGTTTATATTTTAAATTTTATGGAGTTATCGCAGCGCGCTCCGCTTCGTGTCGTTTACGATAAAATCCATACAAATTAAATTTATAAGCTAACTAATACATGTAATACTATTCGGCGTTCATCTCGTTCGTTCTTGTGTTCAGACTGAACATTTACTCATATGCAATTAAACAATGAGCCCGTATGTTATCATGTACTTCAAGATTATATTCATTTATGACTATGAAATTTGTAATACTAAAACAAATAAAAATGACTTATTGCAATGTCAACGTCACTTCAAAATAAAGATGAGGCGTCTTTATTATAACAATGGCACCATAATATAAATTTTAGGCAACCAATTTGCATAATGAGTTAGAGATCGCTTATCAAGTTAGCATGTTGGTCGATTAACACTAATACACGAAATAAAAGCCCACAAATGACGTAAAGTTACGGTGAATATCATGACTCCACACACTGACTATGTGCACGTCATGGACAGCAACTACAACAACAACAACAAAAACAATAACAACAGCACTATATATTACATATACAAAACAGTTTCACCTCCTATAGGGTACGCTCTTTTTTGCGGTGTAATTAGAGCGTCCGTCCCGAGAGGTCGTATGTTTAAAAGCCGACCGCAACACTGTGTGTGGTATCATGCCATTTGTCTACGGTGTGATATCGAAGTATGGCGGAGCTATATACTTCTTCTATAGTCTATAGTATAGGCTTGCAACCATTTTCTGAATTTTATGGTCACGCTTTAAGACGTTGCGGTAACACACAAGTGCGGTCCTTTTCTTTTACTAAAGAGACAGCATCGGACGAGACAGTGGTTGTATAAAATCGAGTACGAGTGCGAAATCCGAGCTCATTTTGCGAAATGACCCCTTGATTTCTTTACGTGCCATGTGTATAGCAGCGATACATGGGAGACATGTTCCTGAGTAGAACCAGGACTGACTACTCCGAGTTCCCATAGCATCTGGTACCAATTTGATACGTCATTGGTTTGACGCGGGCACCGGAGGGAAGTGCCCTGGCTTGGATTCGGACCACAGACCCCCCGAACGTAAAGCAGACACTCTACCACAGAGCTATTTTTTCTTCTCTCCCTCGATAACCTTGACACATTCACTCGGCAATTGTAAGTAAAATCACACGAGAAGGGCTTTTCCTAAACGCCCACTTCGGAGAAATCGGTTTAATATATAATACCTTTTCCCCGTAACCCGTATTGCGTTACCATCTTACTCGTTTTTCACCAGTTCTGGGTAGCGAATTCGTACGTTCAGCCTGTGAAGTGATTGCATGAGAGAAGAGTGAATATAATCAGTCATTTTACGGGACACGAAAACAGAAAATCTAAATATAGTTTTTAGTCTTATATAATAATAATATAAGTTTTAGTATAGGTTCAATACCGGTCGTAACGTTATTGCCTGTGACAGACAAACCCTCCATTTTCTTACAATTACGGAATGTTGAATTACGTGACCATGCGTATATAGCTGTGTAGTGATAGACAGAATACACAAATATATTTAGAAATAAAATTTTTAGACAGTGACCATCAGTGAACTAAATGCTTAAAGTCTTAAAATATATTTCTAGACCTTCAGTGAATATGTACCTTCGTAACCTGTTATTACCGTAGATGAAATGGTAAAGCAAAATATTTCAAACATTTTGGATCCCTAACTGTGATCACATGATCCCATAATGTGACGACTCGTTGTAAATTGGCGAGGACTCATGCATATCTAACTATCAAGCTTCTGTCATTCTGAGTGGTGATTTTTCTAGATATTTTAACGGTCGGGCCCATCCTAGCGCAAGGAATCGCCAAACCACAACATACCTTGATTTGATTCAAGCGTGCTGACCTTCTTTTCCAGTGCATCAAGTCTAGCTAAAATTTGAGCGTTTCCATCCATCATTAGCAACCGACGGAAATCCCCGGATGGCGGTATGCGATCCCCGACAACGACAGCACAGGTAGCAGACAGTATGATAATACTGGACAAATGCAACATAGTAGCCATATGGACACGTTGGAAATGATTTCCTATGACACGCAAAAGAATATATAGGCCAACTATCAGATAACCTTCTGCAATTAAATTGTGTCGCCAGATGCATGCTCTTAGAACACTTGACATTTGTTGCGCATTTTTCTTATCATGTGAGCATATAAACTGCTGAGGAGTGAAGATATTGTTTTGCTTAGTTATGCTGCAGTCACATTACTCATACGAGCAATCTGCGGACCGTTTTGACTGAATCGGCGATTCGTGCGACAATCTGGTGCATTGTGGGAACTCATGCGAAGGATAAATAGATTTTAACCCTTAAGTTAAAAGCTCCCGTGCCCTCGTACGATTTTCCACAGTTTTTCAGTTTTTGAGGTCGAAGGAAGCGCGTGTATAAATCACAAGAGCGCCGTGCGGATATCGTGGGATCGTACGACACAGGTGCGAATTTTACCAGTCTTGCACGTGATGAGCTGGTCGGGGATGCGAGTATGGTTATTATTCACCAATTGTCCCATTTTTCCGACCAATGGAGTAGCTCTTATTTCATATTTCTGTATTTTTTCTAGATTATGTGCAAATAAGTCTGTTTTGAACCGTTACGTGAATCGCGTGCTCTAAAAAGCCACTGTGGCCTACGCGACAAAAGTGGGGCAAAAGATAAATCATTTATAGTTCATTCTCTTAAATAAAATGGAACTTAACCCTGTACCTAGCTTCACTTCGCTTGGGATAATTTCCATATTAAACCCCCGCCCCCCTGCCCCACCATGGTTTAAGAAAAGTATGGTTCATTGATTTTCAGAGTTAATTGTTATAAACCTTATTTAATATGAGTATACACGATCTGTGCCGAATAATCAGGGCACTTTGTTAAACTCATTAATGGTTAAGTAGCCTGTGGTGTAGAGGTATCCATAAAACTGTAGTACCGATAATGGGACAATTATCTCCGAATTAACCAAAAGTCAACATCGCTGAATGATTATAGAGCAACAACGTAAATAATGAATCCATATCTATTATTGCCTCTGACCTTTGGTTCTCGTGAAATTGTTGAGGTTATTCTAAACAAAACTCGGTATTCTCTTGTTATAATAACATTGGTCCCATATTTGCAGACCGTTCAATACACGCGTTAACCGTTTTGGGACTTTCATGAAATATAGTTCTACCTTATACAGATTAAACGCCGTAGACACGTTACTATGTTACCACACCCAGTCACATTATTGACATATCGCTGTCGACTTTCCATCTCGGTTACTGGGCGGACGCTCTAACTGACCCTCTTATCTGTATACTCACATACACATAATAAATACAATTTATCTGCATTCATAGTAATATCATAGACATATTCACTAACCTGAATACGTCTGTGGAAATGTGAAGCATACTTATCGATACGATCTGTACTTCCTATGTATAAATCATTATCCATTACTCGACATAATGTAAAATTACTTAAAAAGTGTGGAAAAATTATTGTGTGTGGTAGGTATTTTTGACATGGAAACTGCCAAACAAAAACGAGAATTCATTAAGAGCGTGAGAATATATATGTAATATAATATATGTAATATAATGTATGTAATATAATATATTATTGCTGTTGCTGCTGTTTTTTATGACGAGCACATATAGTGTGGAACTATTTTATTTACCGTTACTATACGTCAGTTGTGGGTTTAAGTGCGTGGAAATAAGTGTTAATCGGTCTACACACCAACTGGATAATTTAACTGAGGCGAAAAGGTAATTTACAACGGAATAGTACAGACTCAAAATGCTATTAATCATATTAAGGTAAAGTTAAACTAATAGTATTATATTCAATGTGATATGACGGTTGAAAAATAAAAACACAAAATTTAAATAATGTATTTGTCAACAAACATGTAAAAAGAGATAAAGTACTGAAAAATTAATATAAACAATATATTGAATAACATAACGAGTGAACTGGCGGATGTCCCCTTCCATATTCTTGAAAACAGGTCGTACTGGGTTGATAGTTCCAACTATAGTGTCAAGAAATGTAGTTTGAATTTAGGTATTGCTTTGAGAACATGCATGCGTCTTCTTTGGTGGTCTTCGCATTACTTGCTTTAAAGTTATATTTGATTAACATTTCTGAGATACCCATATAATATGCTTATGATAAGACTAAAATTCAACATACAATAAAATTGAATTGGGCAAGTTTGAGAGAGAAAGAGAGAAAAAAAGAAAAGAAATTATGAAAAAAGATCAATATTTGGGGATAATTGTTATACACTTGGCAGCTATATCGAATTTCGACAGCTATTCGTCACAAATATTGTATGTGACCCATACCGGTACATCAACAAGTTTTTATACAACAAACAGAGGCAATTTGTCACAAAATTAAACGTGTTTGATGTTCCGTTTTAACCTAACTGCATTTTTCTTGAAAAAGGAAATCGGTGCAGAGGCCATCTTTGCTTATCCTGGCCATTTTGGATTTTCTCAATGTGGTACCGTAGCAGAAAAAAATCCGTATTATCAATATCTATGACCATGCCAAGTTTCATGCTTTTCGCAAAAGGTGCACGATTCTTACTTCTGAATGCACGATATTTAAGTACTATTCAGGTTAAACTTCGTCACCGGTTGCGTCCCCGTTGATCGCACATACGCTCTCAGTTTGGTTGCCAATCTCTCGCATCTAAAATAATTACATTTAGGTCGTAATAGGGTCTCAATAGAATTAACAATAACTTACTCATTATGCGACCATTAATTCAACCGTATTTCGAGCCTATTGCGACCTATGAGATCGAGATGAAAGTGAGTTGAAACTTATGCGAGCGTATTGGGACCTATGAGATCGATTTGAGAGTGAGTTGAAACTTATGAAAGCCTATTGGGACCTATGAGATCGTGTTGAGAGTGAGTTGAAACTTATGCGAGCCTATTGGGACCTATGAGATCGATTTGAGAGTGAGTTGAAACTTATGCGAGCACATTGGGACCTATGAGATCGATCTGAGAGTGAGTTGAAACTTATGCGCGCCTATTTGGACCTATGAGATCGTGTTGAGAGTGAGTTGAAACCTTATGCGAGCCTATTGGGACCTATGAGATCGTGTTGAGAGTAAGATGAAACTTATGCGAGCCTATTGGGACCTATGAAATCGTGTTGAGAGTGAGTTGAAACTCATGCGAGCCTATTGGGACCTATGAGATCGATTTGAGAGTGAGTGGAAACTTATGCGAGCCTAATGGGACCTATGAGATCGTGTTGAGAGTAAGTTGAAACTTTTACAAGCGTATTGGGACCTATGAGATGAATTTGAGAATGTTTTGAAACGTATGCGAGCCTATGCACCATATTTGAGAGTGAGTTGAAACTTATGCGATCCTATTGGGACCTATGAGATCGAGTTGTGAGTGAGTTGAAACTTATGCGAGCCTATTGGGACCTATGAGATCGATTTGAGAGTGAATTGAAACTTATGCGAGCCTACTGCGACCAATTATGCAACTGTCATAGGGTTGAAAATTAGTGTAGATGTATTTAGTAGTTGTTTTAGTTAGTTAGTAGTTTTATTTTCAGCTCTCTCAGTACTTTGATTTTAGACTCGATTTGACTGACCAATCATTGACCGACGGACTAATTCAAACTTACACAAATACTAAACATACAACGCCATTTTGTTACGTGAATGGAAATATAAATATACTAAGGGAAATACTCTGTTTCTCTTAAGGTAATTACTATTTATTTATCATCTTTATTATTCCTTATATGTTTTTATTATTACCTTTTGTAACTTAAATGGTGTAATTAACTAAATTGTTAATATTTGAAACTCAATCCGATGTACAACTACAATGTTTGATTGTATTATGAAATCATCATCGTGATTCTTGCTGAGTGATCTATGTCCAAACTAAAGTAAATATATTTAATATTTCATATACTGACATGCTAATATTTAATTTAATTATATGCGATCTTTTATTTATGTCAGAAAATGTATCTATTTTTAGATTGTCGGAGACTACTGAAGAGTTTCGTCCCTTTGTGGATGTGCCAAATATATATATATATATAACTCAATATCTTGTCGTTTGGCTTTCCCTTCTACCACTGAGCCCGTCGACAATGGCGCCCAACGTGGGACTGTGGCATCAGTGCTAGGTATGTCTAAGACACCTGCACGTGGTTATATTTACCCTGTAACTCCTAGAATTCAGGGACGAATTCTAAAATGGAGGGGGATAATGTCACAGTACCGTTAACTCACAATAGGGGAGAATCATATGTTAGTGGCCGGGTAGCTCAGTCGGTAGAGCATTCGCCCTGTAAGCGAAAGGCCCTGGGTTCGAGTCCCGGTCAGGCTGCATATTTTTCTCACCCTGTGACATTTGGCGCCCAACGTGGGACAATAGAAAATAGAAAATGTATCTATTTTTAGATTGTCGGAGACTACTGAAGAGTTTCGTCCCTTTGTGGATGTGCCAAATATATATATATATAACTCAATATCTTGTCGTTTGGCTTTCCCTTCTACCACTGAGCCCGTCGACAATGGCGCCCAACGTAAAATGAACTTCTACTAGACTTCGACGTCAAAGGAATATTTATATTATTTTTCGTGCACGTGCTGGTTATGTGGTGATCGTCTTCACAACCATTGGCTATGGACTTGTTTTACCCGGGTTTTGTTTATTATGCTGCAGTTATGCTACTAAGGGCCCTCACCTCATCTCATCACTTCATGGAACGGACCACTTCCCAAGGATTTTCATCGTTGGATGTGCAGTGACTGTTTTTTTCTTTCTATGTTTGGAGTGAACTTTCAGGACAAATAGAAATATAAACTAGTTTGTGAATTTGTTTGGACATATTCTCGTTTCACGATGATGCGGTAAGATAAATTTTGAATTATTATTTGCATTGTTTGATATAATATTTATGTAATATAGATATACATTTGTCCTATATTTTTATATATATACATTTTTTTTTCTCTGTGAAGGTTTCTTAATTTTTGCTCAAATATTCATCAAGTCAGTATCTGAGGTGCTGTCAATATCTAGGACAAATATCCCCAACACACTATCGCATAACACTGACTGAAAATTGCACGTGACTGACACCAAAACGACAACCCCCTGTTGCATATTGTTTTGATAACGATAATATATATTGTGTAGTGCAGTGTAGACATTCAATCAGTAGATTGCAGAGTAGTGTATATGTAGATTAGTTATATAGTGATTTGGTTGAAGTAGGATTACCCCAATCAACCGTTACTATTTATTATCTTAAACTTATCTTTTAAGATTCTGAAACCAGTAATATTATATCAATTTCATAAGTTAAAATCTCTATTGATTCTTTTAGTACTCTTTATCGTTACTACATGTAGGCATATCAATTTTAAAGTTTCGTGCATATGTACCTATTTTCCTTTTGTTTTTGGTAATTAGCTTCCGATTTCAGACATTGTTTTCACAATTTTCCAAAATTACCTTTAAAACTGATATTTCGATTTTGAGAGTTGATAAGCCTAAATGTTTTAGGGAGCAATAAGTGGTTGTCTGGCCAACAACAACTATTTGCATACCTACGTTTGGATATATACCGTTTGCTATACCGTTTGCGTGCTAGTTGTATTTGAAAGAACTGTTGTTTTTTTTCTCCGTCTTTCAAACACAACACCGATCAGAATTCGCGTGCGTTCCGACGACTTCGTTAAACATCGTAACATATCGTTTTTCTGAAGTAAATGTCCGCGTACTTGTTATATCTACCTGTATTAACCCACGCAATAACCTGTTGTCACATTAGCTCAATTGGTTAAGGCATTGGTTCAGCATTGTACTCATGGTCGAGTCAAGGCTGGTAGTTCGGTCCGTGTGTGAGCCAAAAAACTTTTTTCAGTGTTGGTACATTCAATTAAATATACCAAGCCTGGATTTAAAAAAAAATACTGGTACATTGCTTTATCGATATCAAATAATGTCACAGTAAAGAAATTAAAAAAACAAAAAAAGGATACATTGTAAATAATTTATTATCTGTGCAGAAAATACATTAAAATTGTATGTAGGATACAGAGAAATGGCAGAATATATATCGGAAAGGGAGTTGAGAAGAATTAGGCGACAGAGATTAATGATGGAAGAAATAGAAAGTGAATTAGAGGAAAAAAGAAAACAGGAAAGGGAATGTGAAGAAAAACTGCGAAAAGAGAAAGAATTGAAGAAATACTATCAAGAGAAAAAAAAGAAAGACTACTGAGATTAAGGAGACAGGAAAAGGAGAATAAGGATGATACTTTTATGACAATTGATGAGATAATGGATACTCTCAGCGTCTCTCAGGAAAGAAAAGGGATGAGCAGTCAACAAGATAGACTCCAGAGCAAATCAACACATACGAGTGAAATCGGGAAATCAAACAGGCGGAAGAGTAGTATACAGGATGCGTTACATAGGAAGTCTCCATTAAGCCTTGGAATAGATGAAATTGAGCAGGAAATGACGTGGCTGAAGGAGAAAGCAAAGGAATATGATGTTGACTTAGACGAATGGAAATACAGTACATCACATGGAATAAAGGACAAGATAGGAAAAAGAATGGAACCCGATTCACATTATGAGTTGGAGTATGAAATAGGGTCACATAGAGATGAAGGACATACAGTGGGAGACATAAACGAAAAGTTAAAGGAGAAATTATCTGTACTTGAAGAAGATGATGACGAGGAAAGACATTAAAAATTTGAAAAACAAAGAGGCTGTTAAAAGGAATTGAGAAGGAAGAAGATGTTGAAGGATGTATTGAAAACAGAATTGAGAAATAAAGAAGCCGAAGCCCAAAAGGAGAAGACAAGATTGCAACAAGAGAGACTAAGGTTGTTAAAGGCACAGGAGAGTGAATTAGAACGAAGTTTATCTTTGATGAGAGATGAAATAGATTCTTTAGATACGGAAGACTTAAGACTAGATGTGGTGACAGATCAACATTTGACACCAATTCAGGCAACAGTTCCAAAGCTTACAGAAAAAGAAAGAGTTGGATCTAGCATGTATAAACCCACTGTTCCGAAGCTCACAGAAAATACCTTTGAAGAGTGGAAGATGGAGATAGAGTGCATGTTACAGTCGGGGCTATATGATGAGCATATATTAAGACCAGCCGTCAGGAATTCATTGACCGGTAAAACGAGGAAAATACTGTTAACTATTAACCCCACAGCAACGACTGAGGATATAGTTAAGAAATTGGAAGGAGTTTATGGGAACATCAGATCAGGGGAATCTGTTGTAGCAGAATTTTATCAGTCTAAACAGAAGAAAGATGAAACTGTGTCTGAATGGGCAGTAAGACTTGAGGGACTTGTCCAAATAGCCATTGAGAAAGGTCAAATCCATTTGAGCCAGAAGGACGAGATGTTAAAAACTAGATTTTGGAGGCATTTACACAATGAGGAATTGAAAAATGCGACGAGAGTTTGCTTCGAGACAGCAAGAGACTTTGGAGAATTACAAAGAAAGATCCGGACAGAGGAAGCAGAAATTAATATTTTAAAAGATGGTATTGAACAGCCAAAACATGTTAATGTGCAACAAAAAATTGATGAAGATTTTGAAGGAGTTAGCTGAAAAGATGCAGGCAATGGAATTGAAGTTAAATGAATTGTCTCAGAAGCAGTTCTCGTCAAATAAAGGAAGATACGACCTAGGCACAGTGCCTGAAAGACCACCGAGACATGGAAACTCATGGAATGAGAGATGGAATCATCAGAATCAAGGATACAATGGATACCGAGGGAGCAGAAATGATCGAGGTGGTTACGGATTCAGAAGAGGGGATAGTAGGAGAAAGTTTAATAACTACTACCACAGATCAGTAGAAAGTCAGTCTGAGCTTGAAAGAGGAAATGCACAAAACAAGGATAGCAATGGGACGAAGAATAATTTAAACTAGGAGATGCCTTGGTCGAGGGGCAAGAGCAGGGCAGAATTGAGGAAAGGAGCCCCAAAGAAGATCTCTTGGAAAGACTTGTTGGCCATTCGAATCAAGCCGAAGTAAAAGTGAATGGAGAAACAACGAAAGCTTTGATAGATAGTGGTTCTATGATTAGTACCATTTCAGAAAATTTTTATAGGGATATGAAAAATAGAACTGAATTAAAAAGCCTTGATGATTTTGAACTTAACATCACTGGAGCCAGCGGTTCAAATATCCCTTATCTGGGTTATATCGAGGCAACCCTAGAAACAGATCTTGTAGAGAAACCTGTATTTACACTGTTTTTGGTAGTTCCGGACAGAAAATATCATGATACAATACCCGTACTCATCGGTACGAATGTTATAAGAGAGATTAAACAGCACACTATGGAGGAAAAAAGTTTACCTGAAGTTTGGAATGCAGCATTTGTGGCAATATCAGAAATAGGAATTGTAAAGGCTACAAGAGATATTTTGCTACACCCAATGGAAACAAGAACTGTAACTGGGATTATACGGAAGAAACGTAATTTCGATAGTGCTGTGACTGAAGCTGTCGAGGAGGAAAATTTTCATAAAGCCTTTGTTTGTCCTCGTGTAGTATCAGGAAACACTGGTGGCAAAACGGCAAGAATACCTGTAAATTATGCAATATATCAGCAAAAGCAATTAGAATAAGACCTAAATTTTAAACTGCAGGAATCCATGGAAGGTTTTGAGACTAATGCTTCGAATGAACATGAAAAGAAACACGAGAATCAGCAACATATACTTCCTTCCCGATGAAGAAGAAAGAGGAATACTTACCGATTCAGCGACGTCTTTGAATCGTCAACCTGGAAAAGAAGAACAAACAGATGAAAATGATTTCAAGAAGGAATACGGTGTTGATTTGGATTCATCAGATTTAACGGAAAGTCAGATAAAAAGGGTTCATGACTTATTCAAAAAATGGAATAAGATTTTCCCCAAATCATCATGGAATTTAGGACATGCGTCAGCAGTTAAACACAAGATAAATCTTTCAAATGACCAACCATTTAAAGAGCCATATAGACGCATACCACCAACAGTTTACAATGAAGTGCGAGAACATCTAAAGGAAATGAAAAGTATAGGAGCAATTCGTGATTCAAAAAGCCCTTGGTCTTCAAACGTAGTAGTCGCTAGAAAGAAGGATGGTTCAATAAGATTTTGTTTGGATTTTAGGAAGTTAAACTCAAGAACGATAAAGGACGCTTACGCTATACCTCGCATTGAGAATACCTTACATCTATTGTCAGGAGCAAAATATTTTTCTAAACTTGACCTTAAATCAGGATACTGGCAAGTTGAATTAGACGAGGAAGATAAACAGAAAACAGCATTTCAGGTTGGTGAGTTGGGTTTTTACGAATGCAACAGGATGCCGTTCGGACTATGCAATGCCCCGGCAACATTTCAACGACTCATGGAACAATGTATGGGAGATCTAAATTTGACCAAATGCCTCATCTATTTGGATGACATAATCATATATTCAGAAGACATAGAAACTCATTTGGAAAGACTTAACACCGTTTTCGAGAGATTAGCATCTTATAACCTTACGATCAAACCTAGTAAGTGTGAATTTTTCAAGAAGAAGACTACTTATCTGGGACACTTAGTATCAGAAGAAGGCATCCAAACGGACCCTGGGAAGACCGAAGTTGTTAGGACCTGGCCTGTTCCAAAATCAGTTAAGGAGGTTCGAAAATTCCTAGGATTCGTGGGTTATTATAGGCGCTTTATAAAAGGATTTGCTTCTATCGCAAGACCATTAAACGACCTTTTAATTGGCCACCCAGCAGGAAAGTCTCAACATCGGAAAGAGAAGAAACCATCAAAACGAGTACCTTTCAAGTGGTTGGAACCACAGCAGCTTGCATTCGACACACTAAAAGAGAAGATTACAAATCCACCAATCTTAGCCTATGCAGATTACAGTTTACCATTCCAACTCCATACAGACGCTTCGTCTAAGGGTTTGGGAGCTGTTCTTTACCAACTACAGGATGGTAAACAGCGTGTAGTTTCGTACGCTAGCAGATCGTTGAAGCCAAGTGAAAGGAATTACCCTGCACATAAACTCGAGTACTTAGCCCTCAAGTGGTCAGTAACTGAAAAGTTTCATGACTACTTGTATGGCGCTATATTCGAGGTACTTACAGATAATAATCCCCTCACTTACGTCAATACGACTGCTAAGCTTGATGCCACCGGACAACGTTGGATGGCAGCCTTGAGCAATTACAACTTTACCATCAGTTATAGATCAGGGAAGCAGAATGCAGACGCCGATGGTTTATCACGAAGACCCAACGATCAAAATGAAACAGTTTTAGCAGCCATGGCTACTGTTGTCAACGCTTCTTTGGTACAGGCGCCACTTGCATTTACTGTAGTGGCGCCTGAATCACTGAAGGTAGTTGACTCACCGGAAGAAGTTCCTAATGATTTGTTAGCGTCACATGCCCTCAGTTCTAAGGATTGGAGGACCGCGCAGATGCAGGATCCAACCTTATCCCAGATACTTCAACATATGCACGATGGCACTAGGCCAACCGCTCAGCGGACCTGGGACAAAAGTACGTGTATTGATAAGTACCTGAGAGAATGGGATAAGCTAGTTCTGAGGGATGGAGCGTTGTATCGTCACACTACTGGCACTGATCGAAACTATCAGCTTCTTTTACCTGAAAAATTGAAGCATGATATTTTCCAGGCGCTCCATGACGACTTAGGTCATCAGGGAAGGGATAGAACAATATCTTTGTTTAGATCCCGATTCTTCTTTCCCGGCATGGATTCATTCGTACGAAACAAAGTAGCAAGTTGCTCAAGATGTATTCGCAGGAAGACTCATGGATCAACTGCTTCTTTGGTCAACATTACTTCCTCTTTTCCACTTGAAATCTTGTGTTTGGATTTCCTTAGTCTGGAGAGGTCGAAGGGAGGCTTTGAGCATATCTTGGTGGTCACAGACCATTTTACCAGATATGCGCAGGCTTTCCCTACGACCAATCAAACTGCTAAGACTACAGCTAGGGTGTTATTCGAGAAGTTCATTGTTCACTATGGATTTCCTGCTAGAATCCATAGTGATCAAGGAGCTAACTTCGAATCATCCCTTATCAAGGAACTATGCCAGCTTGTGGGAATGGTTAAGTCGCGAACCACTCCATACCATGCCATGGGAAATGGTATGGTTGAGCGATTTAACCAGACGCTGCTTAAGATGCTGGGTACCCTTGATGAAGAAAAGAAAGCCGACTGGAAATCCTATGTTGCCCCACTGGTCCATGCCTATAATGTTACGCCACACCCGAGTACTGGTTTCTCCCCTTATTTCCTTTTGTTTGGCAGGGAACCAAGGTTAGCCATCGATGCTCTTCTTGGTCTGGGTGGTGATGACATTGCCACTAAGTCGAAGAACGAGTATATAAGGAGGCTGAG
Organism: Solen grandis; assembly: GCA_021229015.1. NCBI lineage: Eukaryota > Metazoa > Mollusca > Bivalvia > Adapedonta > Solenidae > Solen > Solen grandis. Next base: position 28,365,235 of record CM037793.1, on the reverse strand, counting down.
AGAGAGACTGTGCGAAGCGTACAAGAAGGCCCAGGACACTGCACTCCGGACAGCAAATGCCAACAAAAAGACCTTCGACACTAAAGCTCGAGCTGCAGCTGTCAAGCAAGGAGATCTGGTACTGGTAAGGAATGTGTCACTACGGGGAAAGCAAAAGATTGCAGACAGATGGGAGCAAGAACCCTACGTAGTAGTCGGCCAGCCCTTTTTGGATCAGCCTGTGTTTGATGTTCGAATGAACACTCCAAGAGCAAAGAAAGTTAGACGACTACACCGAAATTTACTTTTGCCCCTTGGAGATTCTGCCGTGACTGATGACACTCCTCGCTACATCATTCCACAGCGCAGATGTCAGTCAGACGTTTCTGACATATCTTCGGAAGAAGAGCAGATATGTGTTCGTCCAAAAAGAAATACGCGACAGTCCGATATATTTGGATGTGCAGTATCACACTGATTAACTTTTAAATTTGTATGACCATTATTTTGTTGTGTTATCAGCTGTAATCGTTTTGTGAACACAATAAAGTATTTGGATTTTCTCTCTCTGTACTGTCTTAAAATGATTCCCATGTCGTTGTTTGTAAGGTTTTGATTCTTTTATTCAACTATTGAATTGCTTATGGTCATATATTGTATATGGTTTTCGTTGAAAGTTACTATGGTCAATATGTAGACACTTGTGGTTACCAAATTTATATGATAAATATAATTTGAATATATATTTTGACCTAGATGCCATATTGTATGGCTTCCAAATGGTTAAATGTCTCTAAATGTTTAAATGTCTCTAAGCTATTGTTATTGTAATTTCATTTGTGTGTGTGTGTTTCTTTTTCTTTTATTATGGCAATATTTGTGGAATGTCGGGACGCCATTTTTCACAAGGGGGGAATATGTCATAGGGTTGAAAATTAGTGTAGATGTATTTAGTAGTTGTTTTAGTTAGTTAGTAGTTTTATTTTCAGCTCTCTCAGTACTTTGATTTTGGACTCGATTTGACTGACCAATCATTGACCGACGGACTAATTCAAACTTACACAAATACTAAACATACAACGCCATTTTGTTACGTGAATGGAAATATAAATATACTAAGGGAAATACTTTGTTTCTCTTAAGGTAATTACTATTTATTTATCATCTTTATTATTCCTTATATGTTTTTATTATTACCTTTTGTAACTTAAATGGTGTAATTAACTAAATTGTTAATATTTGAAACTCAATCCGATGTACAACTACAATGTTTGATTGTATTATGAAATCATCATCGTGATTCTTGCTGAGTGATCTATGTCCAAACTAAAGTAAATATATTTAATATTTCATATACTGACATGCTAATATTTAATTTAATTATATGCGATCTTTTATTTATGTCAGAAAATGTATCTATTTTTAGATTGTCGGAGACTACTGAAGAGTTTCGTCCCTTTGTGGATGTGCCAAATATATATATATATAACTCAATATCTTGTCGTTTGGCTTTCCCTTCTACCACTGAGCCCGTCGACACAACCACATTGTTATTTTCACCCGTCGCACAAAACTTTTTCGAGTTCGAAGCGTTAAACACATGCGACCGATCGAGGGTGGTAGTGACCAATGGAAATGGCTTTTGGCTATTCCAAATATTGCCTCTGATATCCAAATTTCTTCCGAATTATTGTTGTATGGCTCCGAATTCTTATCCACAGATCAAAACAAGCACATTATTTGTGAATTTTACAAATTCATTGATAATATTTGGTTAAATTCTAAATTAGGTCCTCTTGCCAAATATTTTGCTACAAATCTGTTTAAATTTATATGGCTTATATTGCTCTAAACATGTTCCACTGATAAAATAAAACCTGTTTTCTTTTTCATTATGTATCTCATTTTTTGTTTTTGTTTGGAGTACTTTTATACTAAGGCAATTTGTCTTTTATGTTGTAAATTCCGTATTTAGAGAAAATGTTTCAATAAGCCTGGCATAGGCTTTCAACCTGATCCTAATAACCTTGTATATTTTATGACATTTCTTTGTAAATTTCGTGAATAAAATTAGTTTAAACTAAATGGCCTTTGAGACCACGGAAACCGCATTGAAGCAACCTTGCAACCTCAGTGCGAATGGGTCTGGCGAATGCCATTATTTGGTCGCAAGTCGGTCGCAATCCCCGTAAATAAGATGGCGGTCTGTGAAGAAAAAGTGTGCATATTGTTGTTTGGGCCTACCTTTCCAGTGTCTTTCTCAACTTTAAATAAAAATGCAAAATTATAAATATCTAAAGCGAGACTGACTGTCACTAACTTTGACCCTATCAGACGTTGCTTAGCTTAGCAATTTGCATTTAAATTTGACCATATCACTCCACTTCTCGCCCCTTTTATCTTTTTGAAGCTTGGCTCATCTCAAACCAAAGGCCTCCAGAATCCATAACGTTACCGGGGAGTCTAATGATTATCACTCCCTAGCAGAGAATCGGAAGGCGCCGTGGTCCAGGGGTAACGTATCCGATTACGGATCTGAAGGTTGTGGGTTCAAATCCCCTTGAGGGCGAGGACCTTTCATGTCCATTCCAGGCGCAAAGTACTGGTCCAACCCAGGAACCGTGAACAGGGATTAGCATAAGTTGTAAGAACTTGTTTCCCAATTGACGTAAAAATAAATAAGTTTAAACTAATCGGAGTACCACTTTCGCCAAGTGCCAACATAATAACGAGGATGGTGGTCACCCATCCAAATATTGCAAACAGTTCAGGCTTTCAAACCAAAACCTGACGAAAAATATTCAATATTTATTGAATAGTTATTTTTGTACAAAGTTTTACTTAAATTCACATATTGTATAGACATTACAATTCACATTTTACTTATTTCCACTTTAAAATCAGCATTACTCATAATCATAAATGCTATAAAGGAGTACATTTTTGTAAGAAAAATGAAAGGGATATGAATTGTTCTTTTTTATTTCATACTAGCATTGGCTAGAAGTAGAGGTACGTTATTCTGATTGCAATGAAAGTACTAATATAATGCTCTCACAAAGACCTGATAGGTACAACACAATCTAACACACTTATGTTACACCTTTACTTTTGTATAATGTAAGTCCTTGAAGATACATTTAATAAACCCAATTAAGGTTTTTTATAATACAAATTAAATGAAGGTACGAGTATAAAAAAAGGGAAATCTTGGTAGGGATATACAATCTTAAGGTAAGCTATTTTTATATAATATTAAAATCACACTTGATGTAGATAAAATGGTTAAGTCCTGGTAGGGATATACAATCTCACATACTGACGGTACGCTGCTTCTTGGTATTATTTATGAGTCATCCTAACTCATACCATGCCCCACTGTCCTCTGTGCGACTCCTTTTATACATGATGATCATTGCGAGGCTTTTGACGGGGGCCCACTATACATTTAAGACGGGTGACGGTTTAAGGAACATTTGTGAGGCTTTACTTCTTAGATTTCTTTTTTGTTCTTTTTACACAAAACAATTTGGACACAGTTTATTTTACGGATCACCATTTGATTTGTATGCTTTTACTGTCACAATAATTATGCAGTTTTGAATGTGCAAGAACAGTGATTAGTTGAAGCCCCTATAAGGGTTGATGAATCAACTTTTACTACATGAGTTCAAAGCATCGAGATCTTTTATATAGCATGTTTTCTTCTCACGGATTTACTTCACCATTTAAAACTGGTTGTTTAAAGGCTTTGTATCTCTGTTCTCCTTATAACCTTGTTAGCTTCAGCTTGAAATGGTGCTAGCGATGTTACCATGTAGCATTGTCTTTGGGCAATTCTAATTTTAGAAGCTTGCAAAGAGGTTAACACTGCTATGCGCGAAGAAATGCGGTACACCTTTTTCTATCTCTGAATTTTGTCGAAAATTTCTAGATTTAGATTTCAAGTGTTATCATCGTTACATCTTTACGTGTACATGCACATAGCTTTTGGATTCTTTTTTATGAGAACAAATCCATTTCAGGAGGTCAGTACATTTTAATTGTGGATGTTATTGTGGAATTTGAAAGCCTTTTCGAATGGGAGGTGGAGGTGGTCGAAAAATAAAAGGTAATTGTCGCAGTCGTCACCCAACACGGTGAATGATAATCAATACAAGAGACTTGATGTAGACAATACTGTTCAATGACTGCCGTGTTTTTACAGTCAAATCATGGCTACGCCACGGTCCAAGCCAACACCATCTTTCCCGTTCCCTGCTGGCTATCAAGGTTTGGTTGGCACATATTTGATAATATTGAAACTAAACTGAACAGCACTCGTTTTCAATAACTGTGTCAAATATAGATAACAGAGTTTTGTCCCTTGAGAAGTCTATGACTGAGATAAGTCGATCGTATGACTCTCAGGTATGATCAGAAAGTTAGTGGTCTATTAAAAAGGAAATCTACATTGACTTCTACAAGGAATTGAAGTCTATTGAAAAGGACAAATCTACGTTGGTAAATATGTCAATATATCTACAGGATATGAAGAAAATCATCTCTAAGTTAACGGAGGAAATCTGATTGAGAGACCTTCAGTCACGATCCATGTTGGATTTTGGCTTACCTGAATGTAAAACCCCGTAGGACAGAAAAGGTGAAACTGCACTGAAAAGATTTTAATATTTTTTTTTTGTTCCGATAAACTCAACGTTCCCTGACCACGAGAACATTTAAATAGATCATGCCCACATAATTCAACAAATAAAGAGAGTCCCTATCTGACTTACTTTTGTTTAAACCAAATTCTGATCGATTTTTTAATTAAAAAACCCTTTTTTTCCTTTTTTTTGATAATATTTTTTTATTCATACTGTGAGTGACAAACCTTAATTTTCATATACAGTGCTTAAATTGAAATATATATGTTTTTTATTTAAATCGGAATTAAAGATTAATGTTTCTAAATCTTAAATCTGTATTTTGGGAAAAAAGACAGAGTCATACTTAGAATTCTATATTAATTGGGTAGAAAATGCCAATGTTGATAATTTAGGAATCAATTTCACATATACGGGTGATTTATCTGCGGCTGTGAAAAAATAATCTGAACAAGCGTTAAGGGCATATCATAATCCTTTGTCTATATTCGATAGAGTTCATTTAAAATTAAAACAAAATAAACTCCTTTTGATTTATTAGTTGCACCGATATTACTATATGGGTTCTAATATATGGGGTATATACGATAATGGGAGGTTGATCAATTGTAAATTAAATTTCTTTTAATTAAATATTGAAGCTTTCCAGCAAACATTAAATAATACAAATTATGGAGAAACTGTTAGAGCAAAAATAGATCGGTAAAAAAATTGTTAAAAACAAAAAGAACCGAAATTTCATTTATACATAGCAAGTACATGGATCAGTTGAATGATATTAATACAAAATGTTGAGCTAATGAGATAATACAACAATTGATAGTTCAAAAAACATCCTACATTATTCAAGACGTATCTTCCAACATTGAAGTGTCGTATTCGTGGTCAGTTTACAAAGGAATAAAGTACATCTATTAAATCAATTTAAATCTTCGTAATTCACTTACCACATTCACTTGAAATAGAAATATGTAGAGCTAATGGAATGGAAAGATGATATATTGTTGCAAATTGTCTGATCAAAGGACGATTAAATATGAATACTTTTATTTGCTTTCTGTAAAAGAATAGATTTAAGAGAAAACTATCTTAGAAACATAGCATGGCTAAAATAACGAAATTCGCATATTAATTATCTTCTGATAATATGAAAATAGTACATGATATTTCATAAATGAATTTATTCATAACGATAGTCTGTGTGATATAACTGTTCCGTAATAATCTGTATGTGTTCTATATCCATGTGTAAACTGTACTTGATATTGTATTTTGTACATGTTTTATATATGTACTTGGTAAGTTTGTACTTTGCATTTATGTTATATATCATAGTATTATGTAAAAGGTAGAATACTGACCAACTGCCATAGCAAAAAATTGTTATCTCCCTTTGACTAGTTTTAATTGGTAATTACTTTTTGTGACAGAAATCGGTGTCCACATTTCACAAGCAATGTGCCAGTATAAATAAGTCAAGCAGACATATTAATATGTAACAAAACGAAGCGAAGTGTAAATTTAGGTTGACAAACAAAGGTGTTAAATGAGTTTACTGTAAACAAAAATAAAAATCATGTTATCTCAGCGCTGTCGGCACTTATATTTTAAATGAGGGTTATTTAACTAGATAAAAAATAAATTTTAAATTATTTGGGTGCCATTTTGATAGTTTGAAGTTCAAATTAGGCATGTATGTGTTTCATTAAAAAACCCTACATTCAACCATGTGAAATGTTTGTAAAATAAATAATTGTTGCGCAGGAGTAGAAAGAATTAGGCATGGGGAAACTCTGGTCAGAATAAAATCAAGAAATATATTTAAAACTATTATCAAAGGACACAGAATCGCAGGGTAAACTTTTGTGTCAGTTTTAAATAGGAAGAATTCGACGGTATTACAGCTTAATTTAAAAAAAAATATTTTTTTTTCAAACAAAATAAATGCTTTAGAATGAGATGGGGTTTATCATATGAGGTTTATTGCAAGGTTAGGAGGTAAAGACTTGAGTCTGGCTACTACAGATTCTAGTTACCCTGCGTTTCTTTGCCCTTTGAGTATATTTTCGGCGTAAAAAAAACAACAACAAAAAAAACAAAACCACTAATTTTGGTTGTTTCATGTACATGTATATAATTTTTCTATACATATGTTACATATACAAGCTGCAATAAGTATTTTTATAACAAAAGAAAAAATCAATTGCTGTCCAAATACAGAGCACTCAACTTTCAACTTTGAAAAAATGATTTTAAGAGTAATGTGCCTTTTTGAAATCGTTCCCCACTTCGATCAAATATTCCAGCATTGATGTGAACAGTTTTTGAGAAAAAAAAATGTCGAAAAGGGGGTACAACTGTACCAAAATAAACTAAAGTTATTTGAAATGGATCCCCCTTTTGGTAGTGAATTGAAGTGAATATATGATTTTTTTGACAAATTGGCCTTAACAAAAAACTTAACAAGACCTGATTTTTTTAGTCGAAATGAGTTATAGTGTTACCTGCCTTTTTGAAATGGAATCCTTTTTTGATATTGAACACACATTCAAAGTTTGAAGTGAATGTGTTTCATTATTTTTGAGTATTTGACCTTTACAAAAAGCATAACCGACACATAAAATGTTATATCCAAAAAAAAAAAAAAAAAAACTACACCAAAATTATTTTTAGAGTGACTTGCATTCGTGAAATGGGTTCATTTTTGTTAGCGAATAAGTAATAAAAGTTTGAAGTGAATATGTTTTAGAAAAATAGACTTGAACAAAACCTTAATCAATGCCAACGCCGACGAGACGGTCATGACAATAGCTCCACTTTTGTCTTAAAAAGTTGAAACTAAAATATAGTAATAAAAATGATAAACATGCATGTTGTAAAAAATAAACGTGCGACACGCAAACATTCAAACTATAAAGCAACAAACTTATAACTATTTAGCTCGCAAACACGACTATTTGTAAATGCAGTATAATTTTACTGAAAGCATTATATGAATTAAATAGAGAGGTTAATAGGCAGATGACTGCTAATTGCAGGACGTAAGTAATACAAAAAGCTCATATAAACGCTTTTTGTTTTGTATATATCCTGCACTAAGAAGTCGTCTGTGTTTCAAATTACTGTGCTACATATCATCACGGCCAACGATTAACTATGCCAGCTAAAACAACAACAAATATCTATTTATTATCTTACGTAGTATAACCAAAAAATAAAGTATCAACAATCAATAATTAGACTTGTACAGTAATGATGTCCACATGTGCTCGGTTGCGTCTGGAGCACAACCCCAAAACTGGGGTCCGTATTAGATCTAAATCTTTAGATTATCAACATAAAACAACTTAGATTAACAAGATATCATAATTAACACAAATTATTGGTAAGAATGGTGGTTTCTACCAACCTCATCACGGTGCAGAAGTTAAAGGCCTTGTAGGCTTGTGTCAGGATGCTGGTGATATCCTTATGACAAAACCCTGATCTCAGACCTTTATTGAATGTTTCGGGCGTTCTGTAAGGTGACAGTGTCTTAGCTAAACGTTATACAAAGGCTTCAAAGTATAGCATAAGCTACCTAGCTCTAGAAAACAACCCCACATAAAGTTTATATACAAATATACACAGTCGAAACAAGACTGGCGAATGATAATCTAATGAACATCACCTCAGCTATGGGACACAATATACAGATCTAAACTAAAGTATGCACAAGTACCATGCCAGCAAGGTGGCTAGTCGTCTTTCCAGCTTATCTGTGCTGAGCGATCCCAAACCAATGGTTTCCTAACTAATGAAAAACCCTATGATAAACAGAATGCTGGACTTTGTCCCGAGCCTTAAAATACATTGTCTCATACACAGACCCGGTTTCAAACCCCTGAGCAGCCTCTATCATAAAACCCCGTCGTGACTATCGCTTCCGAGCTTGAGTTATGTCACAGTCTCCAAGCTTCACTCCTACCAATGTCTGGGCCAGTCCCAGACCTCAATGGACAGAGTGCTCAGAGCCCTAGAGCGGATAGCTTGTAGGTATGTTTACAAGCACAAGTTTCATGCACTCAGAAGCTAGCTTCTGAAACACTACTTCCCCAGCCACAGAAAACGCAATGCCCTCAAATGACTGGTAACTGTGCAGTATGTCTACTAGACAGCCTATAATTCTTGGTCACAATGCACAAGGTGTATATGAACCAGGCACGAACTAGCTTCTACACATAGAGAAGCCCGTCACTAATATGGAATATATTTTGATGCTCTGATCACATGAGTGCAAGCAGTGATCGTATATGTCCCGCGAAGGCAGGCCGGGGTTCTTTTACCTGCTGAGTCTTAGACATTCAGCATGGACTTAAGCATGGATTAATTTTTTCAGCCGACGACTAACCACCTTACACATTATTTAAATATACACTAGGTTTCTAAAGCTGTCTAACAAATAACTAAAATGAATGCTAATGAAGAGAAAAAATACAAAAATGAAACGTTGTGAAAATAAAGGGAAGTAATTCAGACCTAACTCACTTATATACAGATGATTTTCCTGACAGCTTATAGGAAAGAAATGACTATCAGTTGGACTTACAGACCACGCATTCGTATTCCTAGCCCTTATGCTACAATAATGGTCAGGGGTCTTTATAGTTTGAATCAGAAAACTGTGTCATGTAGTTATATTGGGCTTTTACTTCACTAAATGTAGGTATTTTCACGTAAAATCTTAAGACACATTACACTTAGGTCTATCTGCAGGGCAGGAATTTGACTGTATTATAACACTTTGTCTCAGACACAGGCCTTCTATCAAACCCCTGTGCTTGGCTGTTTCACAGTCCCTATCATGAAACCTCACTGTGACTATTGCTCCCGTTCATGAGCTATGTCACGGCCCTCCGAGCTACACTCCTACCAATGTCTGAGCCAGTCCCAGATTCCTATGGACTGTGGGCTCAGAGCCATAAGCTGATAGCTTTTAGATAAATCTACACGCACAAGAAGCAAGCTTCTGAGACATTTCTTCCACAACCACAGAAAAAGCAATGCTCTATAGTGACTGGTAACTATGCAATATGTCTACCAGCCAGCCTATAGTACTCCGTATCTGGCTTAATGCACAGGGTGTATATGGACCATGCACGAACTGGCTTCTATACACAGAGAAGACCGTCGTCAAAATATAGTGTATTTTGATGCCCTGATCATTCTAACACTATCTACTATCTAACATATAATTAAAACACAATAAAATGAATACCTGAAGAGAAAGGAATAAAAAGAATGAAAAATAAGGGGAAGTAATTCAGATCTTAATCACAAACTATATACAGATGGTTTTCCACAAATATAAAGGGAAGGAAAAACATATATTATACCAACTTTATGAAGTCTATATACAGATATTTTTCCTGATGTAACTACGAACGCTTAATTCAAATGGTATAATTCATGTGCATGATTGAGAAAATCTGTTAGCTGCCTTTGGAACAAATTTATTGAAACTTAATAATACTGAGGTTGGAGATCAGTAAGGTACATAGCTGGGTAATGGGTGCATTTAGTATGTGTAAACAATGCTTGATCACATCACTGGCACTAGAACCGCAGAATTGCAAATTTTGTTGTACTCTTGATCATCAAAAATATACATGTATGCTTTTTTCTCTGGCACTGTATATTTAAACATGGTAAGGAAAGGATTCTAACATCACTTGATTACGAACGGAGTAACTTTGTACACATGCATGCTACTAGTATATTCTATGCCCGGTTCGGTCGATCTGATAACCAATTAACACATACTATAATGAATCATTGTCAAAAGGCAACCCTAACGAAGTAATAACGCGAAATATCATCTTTTTTTTTGGGGGGGAGGGGTTATGTTGTTGTAGTTGTAGATTTGAATCAAGCGATCTGATTGAACGACGTGACATTGACATCAACAGGTTGTGGGAAACTGTATGCGTAGATGTTTTAAATCATCCGATCAGAATCGCCGAAAAAACAAACCGGAAGTTGATAGTGGAGCAGACTTATAAGATGTACAAACAGTTGGTGTCATTTCTTCGTAAGAGTTGTGTTTTGACAGTGATTCTATATTTATTCCATATGTTAAATGAGTATCAGACGGATAGAATCGTGCATAAAATATAATTATAGCATACATCTGTGCAAACGTACGACCTCCGTAATGTTCAATATACAGTACAGAGGGACAAAAAAAAATGTAATCAATATTCCAATGAAATTGGCATTTCTGCGGTTCTAGTGCCACACATATACAATTCATGAAATTATTTACCATAACAACTTCATTATAACACCAGAGATTACAAAAATACTTATACATTCAGAACATTATATGCGAAGTTTATTTTCATTCAAAATTCAGAGAAAACTGCTGAACAGTAAAAAGGTTATGCCACTCACCCTGAAACTTCTCAATCACCCCTGAATAATTTTTTTAAATTTCAATATAATGGTTTCTGTTTTCTGAATGTAATTTCCAGTAGTCTATACCATACTGAGTATCCAATCCAATCATGCCAATTTTCTCTTTTTGAGCAAACACAGCAATAAAACTAGTCGAGTCTTCTTCTAAGAGTTTTTTCGTCTGAATCATTTCTGATCCAACTTTGATCATACTATCGTTTTTTAGGTTTTTTGTAGCAAATACTAATATAACCTTAAAATAAGAAAAATAAACAAAAGCACTTATATATGTACGTCCAATCGCTTCACCTCCAGAAAGGGATATTTCCAAGTTTTTATCAATGTCATTCCTTAGGTGATTTCTAAAATGTTCAGCTTCCTTTTGGTCGTCATCACAGTGTAATATCAATATTTCTGGCTTTTTTCCGGAATGACTTAAATCTGAAATCAAGAAGACAAAAAGTATTCTTATAAATAAAACGTGCTATTGCTGAACGTTTATTTACAAATTGAATCTACATGGCAGGTTCTTACATGTAAATGCCAACTGACTGTTGTATTCGTGTCTTTATATTGTATTTTTACTACTTTCAATTCTGTGTAAACATCTGTAAGCTGCATTGAAGTAAATAAGTAAATAGCAAATATAATAATACAGGTATAGTGCGGGCTCAATAGTTCTCGGAAACGATTTTTACATTCATGGTCACTGTGACTTTGACCTTTGACCTGTGACCCAAACTAAAGGAATCATCTACTAGTCGTGCCCCAACACCCAAAATAAGTTTGAGAAATTTGGGCTCAAGAATTTCAAGAAATTGGAAACGATTATCACAATCAGCATCATTGTGACTTTGACATTTTACCCAGTGACCCCAATATAAATATAGGTCATTTATACGCTATCAATTTTGAAGTATGTTAGCTCAAGAGTTCTCAATTTAACGATCGGAAACGAAGTTTTCTACACTAGGACCGACAGATCGACTTACACCGACAGACCAACACTTATAAGAAAACATGCCTACTCTTCTTCAAAAAGGGGATAATAATAACATAAAAAGCGAAAATGTTATAGATAGAATCTAGTCGAACGTAACTAGACAAATAGGTGTTAAAGGAAATAAGTTAAAACACAAAGATTTCATTGTCGTTATAATCTCTTAATATTTGTTAGTGTTGGACCCATTGTGCAAACACTATGTTTTTTTTGTTGTTGTTTTTTTTTGTTTTTTTTTGTAGTTTATATAATATCGGCAATTAAAAGTTGCAAAAAATTACAAAGGCGAGGAAAGATAAACGAACTTTCTCCCTATGTTGTGTCACTGATAGGCCAAATTCTGTCAGCACTATAAATTATTTAGAACAATTAACAGCTATTCTATCCAATTTCAAGGTAAGTTTAAGATAATATAAAAAACGAAGGTTTTAAAGTTAAATGTGCAGATCAATTATTTACTTTTCTATCAAAATAATAACACGTTTTCTTTAGACTCTTCACCATCAATGCACCTTATACTGACAGGGAGAGGGAGAGGGGGCACTATGAAAATTAAAGTCATCAAAAATGAGTTACTTTAAAAGATTTTTATGTCCCCGAAATCTGTGATCGGGGAGGGGGTATACTTTTTGCTCTGTGTGTCTGTTAGTTTGTCAGCAACTTTAACAATGGCAATAACTTGAAAATTATCAAGGTAATATTTTGAAACTTGATATATGAATAGAAAAGTGACAGTGACCAAGAACCATAACTCTTCCTGGTACAGTTTTTGAATTATCTCCCTTTCTTTTTTTTCAATTTTTGTCAGGAACATGACTCGTAAACTATACAAGGATATAACTTGAAACTTAAAATACGAACAGATGGCGAGATCGGGAAGTGTGTTGACCAAGGTTTTTTTTTGCCTGGCCTTTTTATTCCCCGCCAACTCCGTTGGGTGCATATAGATTTTTGGTCCCTGCGTCCGTCCGTGCGTACGTCCGTCCGTCCGTCACACCTCAGGTTTACCTTTGTGTTTGAGCTTTTTTTTTTTATATGAAAATGACTTCACAATTTTATGAAACTAGGTACACATGAACATCTTGATATGATCTATTTAACATTTATGCGAATTCATGATGTGACCTATATTTCACGGTTGTATGAACATACTGAAATTGATTGTTCTTCCTCGGGTTTACCTTTGCTTTTAAGCTTTTTTCTTTGAAGATGACATCACATCTTGATGAAACTTCTTACATATGTACATCCTTATATGATCTTTCTAATAATTATGCGAATTTATTGTTGTGACCATTATTACACAGTTGGATGAACATGGTATAATTGATTGTTCTGCCTCAGAATTAACTTTGTGTTTAATAGTTTTTGTTTTCTATGAAGATGATTTCACATCTTTATGAAACTATGTACACATGTACATAATAATATTAATAAAAATAATAATAATAATGCAAATTTATGGCTGTGACATGTTCTATATTTCATGGATGAAAATTGTAAAATTGATTCTGCCCGAGTTTTACATCAGGTTTTCCTTCGTGTTTGAACCTTTTTCCTATGAAGATGACTTCACATCCTGATGAAACACATGTACATCATGATATGATCTGTTAAATATTTATGCAGATTTATAATTGTGACCTATATGTCATGGTTGAGGAACATGTTTAAACTGATTGTTCTGCCCTAGTTTACCTTTGTGTTTGAACTTTTATTCTATGAAGATGACTTCACATCTTTATGAAACTAGGTACACATGTACATCATGATATGATCTTTTTAATATTCTGAAAAATATTGCTGTGACCATTATTTTTTATGATTTGATAAACATGGTAAAATTGATTGTTCTGCATTTGCTTTTAAACCTTTTTTACTATGAAGATGACTTTACATCTTCCCGAAATATGACATACATGTGCATCATTATATGGATTATTTTCTGGTAGTATTTATTTAATTTCATGACTGTTACTTGGTGAAATTGGTTATTCTACCTCAGGTTTATCTTTGTGATTTAGCTACTTTTTCTGTAAAAGGTAACTTCACATCATCATGAAACTTCGTACAAATATACATCATTATATTACCTTTAAAAAATACAAGTAAATATTTAGTTCTGACCATATCATGGCGGGGCATTAGTGTCTCACATACACATTTTCTTGTTTTAATTATCTCCCTTTCTTTTCCTCTTCATAGCAATTTCTGTTAAATACATAACTTGTGAACTGAACTTTAAATATAAATAGATAACGAGTAGGAGATGTTCAGTGACTAGGAACCAGAACTCTTCCTGTTTTTATTTTATTATTATTTTTTATTTTCTCACTTTATTATCACTTGTTATTTAATGAAACTTACTAAACTTATTAATACCTTTCAAATGACATCAATTATTTGACATTTAACCTTTTGGAGTGGTGCCAAAGGTGCCATCTGCAGCATTACACAAAGGATTTTTGAGTTTCAATAATACAGAATTACCTACTTCAGAAAAATGCAAATTATCCAATGTTCTTGTGGCACCAGTTCTTAACTATAGTTCCAAGGTATGGGTTTCCACGAAAGTAAAAATATAGAGCTTATTCATACAAAATTCTGAATAGTACTTTATGTTAGAAAATCCACAAATCTTTCCGTTTTATATGAAGAATTACGGCGTTATCCAGTGTACAATATGAGAATTTTACATATAATAAAATAAAGGTTAAAATAGTAAAATTAGGGGATACTTCTTAGTTTTGAATTTATCATATGTTACGATACGAGATTGATAATGGACTAAATTATGGAGGTCTACATTGGGCATATCAATTAAGAAAAAGTTTTAGAAACACATGCTCTTCTTTATTTTTGGTTAGGACAAGATGCGCTTCATATAGATTTTACTGAAATACAATAAAGAATAATTGACATGTACAAACAAAAGTGGTTTTCTTAGATAAATGATTCATCAAGGTTAATTTCATACTCACGATTTAAACACGACATGGCATTTGAAAATTATGTTGACAAAATACATGAAAAGAATCATAGAATAGCATTAACAAGACTCCGAACATTGTCACATTATTAAAGGACTGAAAGAGGTCCATATGAAAATTTACCAAGGGAAGAAAATGTTTATATTGTAACATAAATATTTTGGAAAATAAATATCAATTTATTCTAGTATGTCCTTTTTACCATGATCTAAGAAAAAAGTATTTAAAACCCAAATATTGTAATTGGCCTACAGTTACAAAGTTTAATCAGTTAATGGAAAGAAAAAATAGAAACACATTTATTAATTTGTCCAGATATCATTTTACAAATAAATTAAGAAATGATCTCATCATTCACCTGATGTATACATGTACCGTATAGCGTGTTATTTCTGCGGGTGTAATATTCTGCGGTTTTGCCATAAAAATGTGTTTTTTTCTACGGATTCTTTTTCTGCAATTTCTAACCTAGGAAGAGTATATTTCTGTGCTGGCTTCCCTAGCTATTTAAAGCAAACCCTAATCCCTTATAATCTCTAATTCTAAGTATTACACCAAAGGGAGATCATTCTATATTACATCTCACCGTCAACGATACCATACACAGTTTAACAGCTGCTTTTGCATGAGCTAGTAACAGACATGAATCAATCTATAACTTGACTTCATAATTGCATATTAAAAGATTTGCAAATGCTAATATTTAACTAGAATCTTCAGCTGCAAATTTCGAGGGCAATTCAATAACAGAGTCGTTGGTAAACGTGCGAAAATATGCAGTTAGCATTGTTTGGCATGTAATTAAAACCCCGAGGCGGAGAAAATCTCCCCGTCCCCAGATGGACCTGGAATGTGACACGTTGTGTGCCATTGATAAGGGAAGTTGTCGAACTGTCATAATTTTACTCATTATCTTTTTCAATCATTTCCTGTAATTTCAAACCATTCAACACTTTAGTAGAAACTATAATGACAGGTTATTTTGTTTTAATGCTAGCGGTAGATAATAGAAGTACCGTCACAGCGTATTACATGTAGATAAGTTTCTAAAAATCTAAGGATCTGACGAGTTTTATCCTGCGATTAATTTTCTACTTTTAGTTAATTTCCATTGTTATTATTTCTACGAATTTGAATTCATCCGCAGAAAAGCAGAAATAAATTATCCGCAGAAATAACACGCAATACGGATGTTGCTATTATTTTTGTAGATAGTCTATATTTAAAAAGATAATCAGATACATTTATGAAACTAGTATTAAAGTATTTGCTTTTAATGTTGACTGATAGATGGGTTATATGAGCATATATTTTTTCAAGGAGTGTGTAATGTCTTTTTATATCATCATCTTGTATTGCAGCGTTTTGTATTTTCTTTTGCCTCAAAGGACAAGAAACATTTTAAAAAACGTTTGAGCCGATAAAGGTTTGTTATGTTATGTTAAATTTATCTACTCAGAGATGGTGTTTATAATTCCTGACTCTCATTTGCTGCTGAATTAAGTCTATATTTATTTGGTTGATTATATAAATACCATTTCCTGTTCAATAAGGCAATTAGGGAGACAATAAAATCAGAACAATAAAAGTATTACACGTGTTCATTGATCCCGGGGTAGTGAGAGGTAGTGGCTCCTTAGGGATTCGCATGACTGGCTCTTTTTCAATGTAATTACGGTTTAAGGGCCGTATGATGTCATATATTTAACTTTTAAGAAACAGCCAATCACTTAAAGATGTGAACCAGTCAATTCCCTCGTTGGCACCTGCAGGAGTTTAATTACAATGCAGATAGTATTTAAATAATAAATGTTTTATAGAAGTAGCCCAGTTTTTTTCTTCCAATATTATCTTTTTTATTTAACATCAAATAATAATTCCTTGGAAATCAATGTTCCGGCATACAAAGAAGTTTACAACAGTATTAAATAACGTTTGCATGATGATCAATACATAATGGTATCCTTCCACATTCTCCTAGTGCAACACAATAATTTACAGAATAGTTTATACCTAGAAAATCTTTACAATATTGTATATGGACTTGTTTAAGAATTTCTGAAATTTCAGTTCCATATAATTCAGCACTATAGGTAAATATGGTTTTTTCCATTGAATCAAATTACTTTAAAACATCTAAATGTAAAAAAAAATTTCCAAAATGTCTCTGATATGTTTTTATTGCATAGATATATTTTCTAGCTTGAGCAGCGAGTTTAAATTAAGTTGTCGTCCATGATAATTTAGTTGTGAATACAATTATTTCCGTTTTAGATTCATTTATAATCATACGGGTATTATTACAAAATTCTGAAACCGAAATGAACTGTGAATTAAGTTTGATCGCAATATCGGCGCAGTTTGCTACATCGTTCACAAAAAAAAAAAAAAAAATACATACAATATCAGGAATTTGATCTATTAGGAATATACATCTATGTCCCGTATTACGTAGGAAGGGAGTTAATTCATTCATATGCAAATTAAACATGACTGTACTCGTTACGCCCACTTGTCTGGTACCTTGTCTGCACTAGCTGATTTTTAATTAAAAAAAGATAGATATGCACCTGCTTCTTATTTAGTTGTTTTAAATCTTACTATTAAAGAAGCATTCTTTATTGATAAGAAAGTATTATTGTTTTAATTACTGTGTTACCTTTCATGTTTAAACTGAACAAGGGCTATATTGACAAAGCAATTCCTCGCCATATGCTTGCTCGTTAGAAGATGTGTTGGAGACTAGAATTATTCATTTAAAAATGGTAATGAAGACTGTTGTTTGAAGTTATTATAGATACGAAAACCAGGTAAATACCTACTAATTCCCCTATTTGTAAAATGTTAAGGTCAATGAGACCTCTTAGGCTCTTATAGTTATATTCCTTCATCTTAACTATTTCTGTTACATGTATTAACAATGACAATAACTAAAAAATAAGTAAGGTAGAGTTACCATTCTGTGCACTGCACTTCTCCTAAATGAGATCTATTTATCTATGAAGTTTCAATTTGATATCTCAAATATTTTTTACTTATGCTCCGGACAATAATTAAGCTGGAAAAATAACAAAGGATATAACTCAAAAATTATGAAAGGTAGAGTTAACATTCTTGTGCATTGAACTTCTCCCAAATGAGATCTATCCACCTATGAAATTTCAAGTTGATATCTCAAATACTTTTTGATTTATGTTCCGTACAAATATTAAACCCGAAAAACAGCAAAAAAAAAAAAACTTGATTAACTTGACTATTTGAGTTTACTGTCGCTTCGACAGTATTTCAGCCATAAAGCGACGTCCAGCTAATTACAGTTGGAGGAAGACCCCGAATGCATTGAGGCATCCGGGTAGAACCACCAACCTACCGCAAATCAGCTGGGAGGCTTCTTCATTTGAAAATCCGAATGACCCTGCCGGGATTCGAACCCACGCGGTGAGGGTCTGGGTGAGTGAAAAACAGCAAAGGCAATAACTCAAACATTATGAGATAAAGATATCAACTTTGTGCACTGCACATCTATCCACCTATGAAGTTTCAAGTTGATATCTCAAATACTTTTTGACTTATGTCCCGGAAAGAAAATAAGCCTGAATTTAACAAAGGGCAATATTTCCCATATTTACGAAAGCCTATTAAAATCACCCGACAAAAATATATATTTTAATAAGTCGTTATAATGCGAAAAAAGGCGTTTTCCTTATATACTAAGCTTGAAAAAAAAGAGGGTGGGGGACAAAATATCAAAAATCATAAGAAGTTAGACTTATCATTCTTGTGCATTGCACTTTTCCTAAATGAGATTTATCCATCTATGAAGTATCAATTTGATACCTCAAATACTTTTGTGAGTTTTGCTCCGGACAAAATTAAGCCTGAAACATAACAAAGGGCAATAACTCAAAAATCCTGAAAAGTAGAGTTATCATTCTTGTCCTAAATAGATATATCCACCTTTCAAGTTTCAAGTTGATTTCTCAAATACTTTTTGGCGTTGTAACGGTAAACAACGGCGTAATAACGCGAAAGGCATATTAACGTGAAGTTGAAACTCTTAAAAACATAAAGGTATGATAACGCAAAGAAGGCATAATTACGCGAAATCGAAAATCGTACGCATTAAGAGGACTCTCTTTTTCGCAAGGTTTAACGCCTTTGTTTTGCGCTATAACAAGGCGTGTTCAGATTTATCGGTAAAGTGCAATACGCTTCTAGAGAAATACATGTATTTCATCGGAAGTTTATGTATCTGCCGAATCGGCCGAATCAAACGTCCAATAAGAAATTGGTTTTAAACAAACCATAGTGTCAAAACAAAATGATATGTTTAATGTCTCTTCTTTTTAGACTTTTTAAGATCTTTTCGTCATTAGATTAGCAGTTACTGACTTATTACTTTTTGCCATTAAAACAACTCGTTCACAGATGATCGGTAGGGAAAAAAAACTCTCCCTCATTGATATTAGTGAAATTTTTGTTCTTTACTAGTTCAGATAGCGAATTTCCTCCAAGAGTGAATGTGATCAGTCAAGTGGCAGCAAATCAAAATGAAAAATTTAAATACAGGTTCTATAAGTTTAAAGAAGTTTCAATACCGTTTGCAATAACGCTCTGATGGGGATACCACCTCTTTTTTTTTTTTTACAAACGCAGATTGCTGCATTGGGTGGTCATGTAATTTTATAGATGTGTATTGATAGACGTAATACACAAATATAGTTGAAAATCAATTTCTTTGTAAATGACTATGTCTCGACGAGAGTTCTATCATGTATCATATGTTAAGATGTGTATTAAATTGCCATGAAACATATTATTTTCACAAAAATGTCGAAAAGTGACTTTCTGTACTACCAGCAATTTATACATGTATTGTACTGGGTATTGCTATTCCCTTTTTGAACGTATGTATCGTATCGGAAGCAGACTGGCAATACACAGCCCTAGTTAAAAACATATTATTAGTTAACGCATGTCATACGTTCATTTATTGTATTCAAAGGTTGCTTTGTTTTTTGTAATTATGCAAACCATGTATTTGTACTATTTTCATATGTTAGTAACCCACATATTGAGACTTGATTGTTCCATCAAACATAACTTTATGAACTGTTATATTTATCAGATTTATATTGACAAATTGCAAAAGTATTTTTTGTAATGTAATGAAAAGTTAGGGAGATAAGAGCAGATTCGAAATAGAATGGAACGTACTACTAAATTTCATATATTGATTTCTATGTATATTTAGGGTTTCTTTATGTTATATAGGGTCCCTGTTATATTATTTTCTGTTTTTCATCCGTTTACTTTTATGGTATAAGAAAAGAGAAATAATCATAACTGTACCACTACTATCCAAGTAAAGGAATACGCTAAGTCATAACAGTTATATCAAATTATGATATCTTTTGAATGTTATTGTATTCTTATTTCTGAATTCAATAAAAAAATTTCACAGTCTCGTCTGATTTTCGTTTTAACAAATATAACATTTTCAAAAAACAAAAAACAAAAAAAAACAAAAACAAAAAAAACATCGATAATAACATGTGCAAATGTATTGTTTTGAAGATCATTCATAACACAAATCTATATGAAATTAAGAAGGATAAGGTGTGTTAAAGGGTCACATGACCCTCAACATCTATAAACTGCCGAACAGCTTATAGAAACAACAATTAATATATTTTAAATGCTTTTTTTTTTATCAAATATAATCATGTTTATTATTTATCTTATTAAATCAAGCGAAATAAAAAGGTTTTAGATAAAGAAATACTAGCGAAATTGACCACATACATGGCATCTTATCGCAGTGGCTGCAGCATGAAGGAATATATTTTATAGATACAAATTGGAGCTAACAATGCTCGTTTATAGATTGTTGACTAACAAATCTGTGTTTATTACATCTATTAATACCCATCTACAGATTTATGGTCACGCAAGGCAGCATACCATGATTATAAAAAGTGAGTGGTTTCTCCATCACGGGCAAAAGCGTAACGAACGTTATTAAACCTATATTTAGAATGATAAATCCTATATTTAGATTTTTGCAGCTGTTTATATTGGTCACGCGACGTCATGGCGTCATTCATGGAGAACATTTCGATTGCAAACGTATTCTTTTACAGAGAAGTGTGATTTGCATTATCTTCAAAAGATTATAATTAAACAAGTCATATTTTTGTTTATTTTTGGGGGGTGTAATAGAATGTGTCTGTGAATCTAATCGGTGATTTTTATTAAAATGTTATACTTGTAATTAAGAAAATAAAATTAGATTGTGAATTAGCACTTTTAAAGTTGTCATATGTTGATGAACTGATGTTAATTTGGAGTGCTTAGTTTTTGTAATTATAAATGAGTAGCACGCTCAATTGTTCATTCGGGTGCAATAAACCATCCAAGAAAAAATAAACATAGAGATAAAAGTTATGAAACTTAACAGTATATACCTTTTCCTTCTCTCGTCTTCCTAAATATTCATTCCATTACAAACTAGAACTGTCACAGAGGAGACTTATACCGCCGCAGACTGCTTTGTCACAGTATCGAAGTATTCTAAATGTTGACAGCAGTAATTATTTAGTTTTGAAAAATGGAAAACTTTTCTGAACAAGTCTCATGAATAAACCTTATAATGATTAAGCTTTCACACAAAAGATAAGTGTCAAAAACATAGTTGAAATATTCAATTTCTTAAAACAGAATAGTAATGGTAGTAAAATTCTTGTAACGATGACCACATCTCTACAAAGCTTCATCTTTACACAAGATAAATATGTTACAAGCTTGATTATATTTCTTTCCTGACAAAACTTATCAAGAAAAATCTATTTTGGAGGCAGGCAATAAGCAGTAATAAATTTCTACTGTAAGTAATAATGACCTTGACTTTTACCCATCAGACCCGAAACAGCTTATCAAAGCTTATCTTGACACAAGCTATATGTATTCCAAAATTGATTATAATATCTCATATCTGAAAAAGGTTAATAAGTAAAATCAGATTTGAGGACATTTTATTTCTGTATCAGTGACCTTGACCTATCAGGCCCACACAGCACATCGAAGATTTTTCCCTACACGCATTAAATCAGTACCACATATGACTATGATATCTCATTCCTAACCAAAGCTATTAGGAAAATGCCATTTTTTCGAACAGGTAGTCAGCAATTTTAATTACAATGACCTCGACCTTGACTCTTCAGACCAAAATCATCTTTTCAAAGCTTTATCTTCACACAAACAATGTATGTTCCAAATTTGATTCCAATATCTCATATCTGATAAAAAGTTCGGAAGTAAATTAAGTTTTGGGAACAATCTATCTTTAGTATCAGTGACCTTGACCTATCAGACCAAACAACACATCGAAATTTTCTCCTACATAAAGTACACAAGTACCAAATTTGATTATAATATCTCATTTTTGACAAAAATAAATTCAGACGGTAACCAGAAACATTTTTTCTTTTTTAGTAACAGTGACATTGACCTTAACCAATCGAACCAATTTAGGGCATCAAAGCTATATCCTTATAAAAGGTATGCATGTCCAAAATTTGGTCAAGATATGTCGCTTATGACAAAAGTTATTAAAGGAATACCTTGGACTAACCGAATGACCGACAAACGGATCGGCCGACCAATCGGCATAGTTATTCCAGTATACCCACCGTCCCCGGTGGCCGAGTGGTTAGAGCTTCGGCCTCGGGTGCGGGAGGTTGTGAGTTCGCTATACCAAATCGTAAAAATGGTACTGTTATAGCTCCCTAGCTTGGTGCTCAGCATATAAGGGTGTCCCGGTGTCAGGATAATGTGACTGGGTGTTGTATCATGCCACGTGTCTACGGCGTGATACAGCACTCTATCTGTCTCAAGTAGACATCGTCTCCAAATGACTGAAATACTGTCGATGTGACGTTAAACCCAAACAAACAAACAAACCAGTATACCCCCTCAAACATTCGTTTGCGATGTATAAAAAATCAGTTCATTTTTGTTAGTTTATAACAACTCATTTGCTTATGTATTTAGTTCTAAAGTTACATTAGATAATCAGAACAATACATGCAGCGCTCTATGATAACATATTATTATACGTTTCTGAAAATTCGTATAGTTTTATGTGTATATATTCTTTATCTACGCTTCAAAGTATGAACTATAAACTCTAATTGATTTAGA
Organism: Solen grandis; assembly: GCA_021229015.1. Classification (NCBI taxonomy): domain Eukaryota; kingdom Metazoa; phylum Mollusca; class Bivalvia; order Adapedonta; family Solenidae; genus Solen; species Solen grandis. The sequence continues at coordinate 28,341,980 of CM037793.1, read as the reverse complement.
TTGAGAATAATGTAAATACAAAAATATACTTAAATATATACATCATATTTTGTACTGGAAAATTCCCCAACCGTCTCCTGAATGAACATTGAGGATCTACAACTTTTCTGTTTCATTATTAACACAATTAATAGTGTTTCACTATTTAAGCGGCACTGTAATTTAAATTGTGGAGATGACAACGTCATGATTAACCGTCTGTAAGCGCTATCTTTAAGTGAATTACTAATATCTTAAAAGTTGAAAAAATGACACCATATGGCCAGAAATCTCATCACTTGGGGATAGAGTCAGTTATGCGAATTCATTAAGCACACCTCATTCCATTACCATGGCATCAATCAACACGGTTTCCTTTTTATTGCCCCAATTGGCATCACCCTAATTGCTTTCAAAAGGAAATGGTAGTTGTAATATCATACAAAACAATCAAGAGGGCCAAGATGACCATGAAGCCGCTCATTGCCTTCATTGTCTGTACAACTGACTTTATTTAAGTCATACTGAATACATAATCCATGCCAAAATACAGCAAGGTCAATTTAATTCCATACACGAAATAGTATATGTGGTCTGAATTTGAAAGTCGTAGTTAAAAAATTCAAAAGTTGGTTACCCAAGGTCAAAGCTAAATTCCACACACAAAACCGTACTTTTGGCTAAACATTGAAGGTTAAAACTCACTATATAAGTTTATTTAAAAACAAGTGAACACTGGGTGAAGTCATTTGTGACCACACGGCAATGGTTTGAATAAACCTGGTAAAAGACTACTTGACAATGACACAGATGTCTAAGCCCAAGACCGTAGTGTTTCAGACAAGAAGAAGATATTATTTTCATTTTCAATCTATTTAAGTCAATATAAATCAAGGGGCCAATTAGGACCCCAGGGTCATGAAAAAAAATTGATAGATGTCTGCATCACTGTGATATCACACCAGACATGTGGAATAACACGCAAGTTATCATTATCCTTATGCCGTATAATGGCCGTTCAAAACAGGAGCCTCCTTGGTCTTTATACACTTTATTCAGCATGACAGGCGGTGGCCCACTTAGACTGAGCGCTGCCATGTAACGTAACTAGCCCATGGTACCTAGTCCATGGAGGGTCTGTGTCTGGCGGTCTCCCTAGGTCTCTAACAAGATCTCTCCCTAGACCCTTGACCGACCAGCTTATATATTGGTTGGTTACCATCCAGCCAGACAGTAACCATATGTATTATATAATAACAAATATTTGTATTAACGACAGTCACAACTGAGACAGACGTTGCATAACTAATGCAACGGTCATGTTATAATCACTTATGGTATATAATAGGTTAGTAACGGTGACACAATCGGACTTAATACAACAATAGCGTCTAGCTAGGGTCCGAGTCCGATACAATTACACTTACAGTAAGCCTACCAGTCCTAAATCTAATATTGAATGCTAAGTACCAAGCAAGTGAGCAAGGGAGATTTACCAGTACCACTTTCAGCAAGTTTGATGTGTTATAACCATGAATGGAACAAACTAATGGCGGATGCTCTAACCACTCAACCACCAAGACTTGTTACAATTCAAGTGATTATTTGAAACTTTTAAAGACATGTAATAACATATGGCAATGCCCATGCAAATGTGTCCTTTTCAATTATATTAGATGTAAAAAAAAATGATTGCCCTTAAACTGGAAAATTTATTAAATTGTACACCCCCAAATTATATCTAATATGAATACTTTTATATGCTTTCTGTAAAAGAATAGATTAAAGAGAAAACTATTTTAGAAACATAGCATGGCTAAAATAACGAAATTCGCATATTTATTATCTTCTGACGATATGAAAATAGTACATCGTAACATTAACAACCATGTTATCTCAGCGCTGTCGGCACTTATGTTTCAAATGAGTGTCATGTAACCCCTTGATATATAAAGAAATAGATACGTTTTGAATATTTGGGGGCCATTTTGATAGTTTGAAGGTCAAATTAGGCATTTATGAATCTCATGGAAAACCCTGCATTCAGCCATGTGAAATGTTTGTAAAATAAATAGTTGTTGCAAAGGAGTAGAAAGAATTAGGCATGGGGAAAATCTGATCACAATAAAAACAAAAAATATATTTAAAACTATTCAGACGCAGGGTAAAGTTTTGTGTCAGTTTTAAATAGGAAGTATTTGACGGTATTACAGTTAAATTATTTTGATAAAGTTTTTTTTTTTTCAAACAAAAAATAAATGCTTTAGAATGAGATAGGGTCTATCATGTGAAGTTTATTGCAATGTTAGGAGGTAAAAACTTGAGTCTGGTTACTGCGGACTCTAGTTTTTACTGCGTTTCTTTGTCCTTTTGAGTATATATTTGGCGTAAACAAAAAAGGACTACTTCAATTTTGGTTATTCAACCAGATGAGATGTCTCACAAGACAATACGTAAATAGTGTGAAACTTTCAAATATTATTACTGTCAATGTCTCCGCGTATAATAGTGCAAGTGTACACAAATATCGATATTAAAATAATATATATGTATATAGCGCGAATCTAGTATAAACTCTCGTAGTGTCAAATAGTACAAGGTTTAACACAAAGTTAAATATTGATTAGGTTAGATCTCCACAAATGTGTCTCTGCCTAAAATAACTATAAATCTATTATGATCAACACGGTCGCCGCGCATGCGCTATACCCTGAACGCTTATATGTAAATGAATTATAATAAAATGTAACAAACATGGCCGCCAACACAGAAATTATGACGTTCTTGCCCCTAAACTAACTCACCCTCGTCTCAGAAAAAAAAAAACACCCAGAAAAGTAGGATAATTTTTCCCCCTATAGTGGGGGCTAATACTAACACAGCTCAGGAAACATGTCTCCAGTCTCATAGTTCAAATACGCACAAAAATAAAAATTAAGATGATGAAAAAGGAATTTGTTTAATGATATTTTATTTTTTTTATAAAAAGATAACACCAGTACTGTCTGGTCAATAAATTAAAAAAGGGCATTCTTTTCAATGCAATTTTGAATATTTAAGCTTTTTTACAATTTAACTGATTTTTTGGAATTTAATTCAAACTAATGTCTTTCTGTAAAGGACGATTTCATTGGCGGGCTAATTATAGCGTTTTCGGAAAAACCAAATCAAAGTGAATGCGAAACCTAGTTGGTTAAATTCAGATCTTCATGTACAAGCTTTAATCAGAATGGGTCTTCATTAGTTAATCAGAGCCTTTTATTCACACACAGCTCCTAAAATCTGTTCCAGGTGTAAATATCACGTTGTAACAGTCACTGATAAGACAAAATTGCATAGTCTTAGAACTTTTGATTTAATAGTATCTGATGACTGATTTTGGCACAGATTTAATGAAATGATGTTCAGGTACTCAAAAAACACTAATGTTGAATGTACACAGAGGGGTAATCGAAATGTTTCGTGAAGAGTGGCATACGTTTTTTTATTATTCTTTTAATTTGTCAAGTTCAATATTGCTGCACTACGTATGTGTAAGCAATATCTATATACATATACAATTCATGAAATTAGTTACTATAGCAACATCATAGTGATGGTGAAGCGCGAGTGTTTACAAAAATACTGTTGCATTCAAAACATTATAAGTTATATTCATTTTCATTCCAAAGTTCAAGGAAAACTGCATAGCATTAAAGGAAATGTCACTCATCCTAAAACTTCTCGATCACTCCTAATGGTTCTGAATCAACAATTTTGACTTTCATCTTCTCGCTGAAAATTTCTTTTACATTCTCAATATAAAAGTTTTTTAGTTTTTCATTTTCATCCTTGAACATCCAGTAGTCGATACCTTTAATACTTTTCAGTCCCCATATGCAGCTCTCATAATCTTTACTAGCAATCAATGGATGAATTCGTTCACCATTCCTGACTTTCTCAAAAGAAGTGCATTAACTCCCCACGTGTCTCCTAGATCAAGGGCCAAGTTTTTTGTACCATATATTAATAAAAATCGAAACCCATTCGCAATATCTTCTAAAACGGAATTAATTTGTTTCCAATGTCCTATATCGTCAGAAAAGGTTACTTTTAAGTTTTGAACAATGTCCTTCTCTAGATGGGTTTTGAATTCTATAGCTTCTGGCAGGTCATCTATACTGTAATATATCACAATGCCTAACTTTTCTGAAATTAACAAAACAGTATTTTAATAAATCAAAATTGCATTGCCTTTATCTGTCTTTCAGAAATATTCTTATTTAGAACATTTTATTCTATAAATAATAAGCTTGGACTGCTTGCTATTAGCATTTATCTTAAAATCAAATGGTCCTAGTACACATTTAATAAGCAGATTTGCTGATTTGATATCCCCTGCCGAATGAAGAAAATTACATTAATATAGAGCCAAGGTGGCCCTGAAGTCGCTCATCTGTGAAATATTATTTTAATTGCCAGTATATGTAACTATATAATAGCATAGTCGTACTATATACGCAATCGATGCAGAAATACAACCGGGTCATTTCAGTTCAAAACCAAACAGTACATGTTTCCAAAATTGAAAGCCGTAGATGAATAACTCAAAAGTAGGTTACTTGGGTACGGTCAAGGTTATCCGAGACTAAAGTTCAATTCCACAGACAAAAATCAATTTCATTAAAATCGTTTCTTAATTTGTGACCCTCTACCTTACGCGATTAGGATCTTACAACATCGCATTAGGAGTCACGTCAGATTGACCTTTTAAGTAATGCATATGCATAAATAAAATGCTCGATTTTAAGCCAGTCAAATAGCGCGAATCAAACCTTTTAAGTTCGTCCATTTTTTCTCACTGAACTTGTCATCAAAATCTCTCGAAAAAAAAATCCACACAAAACATCTGTCACGCGAAGAATATAACTCGCGCACGGTATTTCTAACGATAACATGTTTTTATAATTGTTTTGAATATGGGTGACAGGTATTGAAGTCACAAACTGTGACTATACTCTGTTGTACTGAAGTGTTAATATAAACGCTGTTGTTAAATAACCGAAGTGGCGGAGTGGTATGACAGCCGACTTATAATCAGTATAGGAAGTATTTTTTTTATTTAATATTTCATTTAAAGTATCAGCGAAAGTTGAGTTATGCTTTCAAATCATATGCATGATTATTCACTACTAAATGTTTTAAGTTCCTTATTTTCGTTAGTACATGTACAATTTTGAAACGTCTCAGAAAACAGTGAAATAGATTCCAAAAGTGTACAAATCGTCGAAAATATTACGAATGCGACAAAAACATCAGCGAATGTTCTGATTACTCAGACACAGATAGTGCTTTTGAACAAAGATATGAATGTATTGAAATATTTATACATTAATGTATAAATGATAAAAAAAGCCAAAGCAGAATAAAACATACAAGAACAATATGATGAATAAAATGAGATTCGAACCCGCGCCTCCGTGCTTGCACTGTATGAAATAAAAACAAAACGCCTTTATCCATTGAGCTATTGTGATTTCTATTTTATTATGGGACATACTATATTTAAGTTTGACATATGAATTTTACATCCCCTGGTTAAACCTAGTTATAACGATTTGACTGGCTTATTCAAAGGTCAATCTGAGACGACCTTCTATACGATGTTGTCAGATTCAGTTAGCGATATTGAATCTGATTTTAATGAGACTGAGACAAAACTGTACCTGGTTAAAAATTTAAGGTCACAACTCCATATAAAAGTCTATAACGTCGGGTGTGGCCAATTTTGGCCCATCTCTTTATTTGAACTTCATAATGGCCAAACCAATGACACATATCTTAGCTTTAGGGTTTGTTGTTTCTGAATCAAGTAACACGATGAGAGGGGCCCATTTTGACCCCAAGGCCATGATTTGAACAAATTTGGTAGAGGTCTACTATATGATATAACACACTCAATATCTAAGCTCTATGTCTTGCGGCTTTGGAGGAGAGGATTGTTGATTTTTTTTACTTTTAAAATCTATATTAGCTTCTGTATCCTACTTTTTCAAATAATTAAAACAAATTGAAAAAATATGGAAGAGGGCATTATGGGAAAATGTGTTAAAAAGCGAAGTTTTTTTAAAATGCATTAAGCGGTTTAGGAGAATATTAGATTCAAAGGAAATCGTTGACGACGGACATACGGATGTACGCACGCACGTATGCACGACAGACGACGGACGCAAGCCATGAAACGATCCTTAAAACTCATGAGGAAATCGTTGTGCTCAGGTGAGCTAGAAATTGCCATTAAAACTATTTGTAAAACACATGTTTGCTTATCCAAACATGCGATATAGCCTAGACAGATAGGATAAATAATGAAGTTGAACATCTGTGGACTCTCCACTGTCTATATATACATAAATGCTCGTAACGTGTCCATAGGACACATAGTTATGTCCCGACTTTCAGCTTCTTCACCAATCCATAACTCTTCAATGACTCAAACAGTTTTGGAGATATGCATGACACAGCTATTTCGTAAATAACAAAGGGGTCATAATCATGCACCTATCGGATGAAATAGTAAAGAAAACCTTGTATGCTAGTGACCAATCCTTTTTAAGTTTCGTGCCTGACTGGCTCATACAGATATGTAGATATATCCTACGCAGCTATCTTATTTAACAGACGTAAGGGTCATAAGTCAGAGTATATTGGGCAAAAGTAACCTAATATAATAATATATCTAGTGTTGCAAGCTGGGAAACATTCCTGTAAAGTTGTTAAAACATTATGCTGTTAACCATTCCTATCAATAGTCAAGAGGCATTAATCTGCACATATTCGGCAAAACAACACAATTGTCTCTGGTGTCTTTCTGTGCATGCTGTTGAACATTTCTGTCAAGATAAGTTACTCTGGCTCATACAGCGTTTGAGATATAAAAAGACACTGCCATATTCTTATTCATTCAAAGGCCATAACCCTGCCTATTCTCGGTAAACATCAATCAAAGCCCTAGGTACCAAACACTGCATGCTGGTAAATATTTCTGTAAATTTTTGTGATGCTGGCTTATATTACTCCAGACGGTGAAAGTGTGATGGAAGAAAGGGCAGACAATGCCAAAACATTATTTCCCTTCCGATCCTTTAGTTCTAGTCCGAACTTTTAGATTCACTGGACCCAAAAGTGAGTCATACTGAAGTATTTTAATAACCAATTGAGGTAAAATTGTTCATCATAATCATCCAGGCTCAGAGCTCAGAGGTCAAAGTCATACATAAAAGTTGAATGTAAAACACAATATATAATAGACCTCATCAGGGCAGTTACTTCCTCGCGCATTGAAAGATTTTGAAATAAATTTCCTCAGTGTTTCCTCTCTTGGGTACTCTCATACCTTTCAGGATAGAATAAGCGCGTTGGAACACGCGAGGGTTCTGTTTCTTAAGTTTGTTTTCGGCTTGTTTTGGGGGTTTGTTTTGTATTTCTGTAATGAATGTGTCATTTTTATGATCATTACTATGACATAGTATTACTACAGAACATGAAGGAATACAGAAAACTTTTTTAATGTTTTAAACCTTTTGAAATTAAGTTTACCTTGAATAGGCTCATGATTACCTCCAGCATCTTCTTCAACAGCTCCAGAAGTTGATTGATTCTCCGTAGCTCTAGTATCACTTTGTGCTCTTATAGCCTCTCCCCCTGACCCCCCTCCGACTGCAAAATCAAATAAATTTAAACTTTAAGTATATGCAGATACATGACAATCCATGCAGAACTACTTTGCAAGTCTACAGTAACTAGAAATATTGCTTAATCAAATAACGAAGCACAAGAAAATATAATAAACCGCGTCGATAAATTTTAGAACGCCGTTGTTTAAAAAATAGAGTTCTTAAATATATTATTATTGATAGTGAAAGAGCATTGTTTCCTAATGCTAAATCTATCTTGTTTTTGGAAAACACATTTATATAAGCTGAGATATCGTGCGTTTTGTACCTTGAAAATAATGCATGATATGCGATCGAAATTCTTAAAAATCGATCGATTTTTACCAGTCGAGATAAAAGCTGACCTAAATGATATTTCTTTTTATTCAGATATTTGCTTAGACAGAGCTAGAACATCATCATTATAAAACAATGGTTATGAGCTCATCTGAGGTAACCTATCGGTTACACCTTAACAACACTAAGTTTTAAAACATCATTGACTTTATGGAAATAATTCTTTTTCGTACCTCTAAATTTTAGTACACTTTTATTTTGATAAAATTTTACCGATTCTAAGTTTTGGAACAAACTTTTATACCATAATATCACTTGAAAGGTACTTATGGCTTTCTGCAATTCTGCCTTTCAGCTGGGTTGATATTGTTTATTATTATTCTTCTTTATCCCGCAAATAACGAATTAATTGCGACACGTTGCAGATGTGCAAGAATTATGTTTTTTCCCCGTAAAGTTAACAGACAGCAAATTTGTGGAACTATAATTTTCATTTTCATTATCTTTATATATTCACACATACAACACACACACACACATACCTTGTGTCATCTGTTATGAACTTACTTCCCCATAGCAAAAACATGTATTATTTACTCTTAAGAGTGTTAAAAACCATACATTTGTGGAATCGTGCACTATGGGTTATAAGCATGAAACTTGGCACAGATATTAAACAACCCCTACTGATTTTTTTAAGATATGGACTCGAATCAGTAGCAAACAATTTTGTAGCCAAAATGGACGACAATTTCTTTAAATGTTTTTATCTTTGTAACCATATGTGGTAAACTCATAATTTTACATATTTCATTAAGAAATAACTATTATGGCCATTTATATTCAGCCAGTGAATCATTGTCCGTTGTTAAAATAATAACAAATGTTTGAAATATGCAATCAACCAATCAACCCTCATATGCATGAAATATGACAAAAAAAAAGTAAAAAACTATCAAATGATCTGTTTACCACCTCGAATGACTTAATGGCTACATATACACGTCCAGTACGAACCACATAACAAGTATTCCAAGGGCTTTAATTGCTGTATTTTGCACATGAACAGTCATTTTAGTGCAACCCTCGGGATTTGATAACGATGGTAATTTTTATAGTGATTACCCCAAACATGATATTTTTGGTAGGAGGTTCATAATGTATTTTCGCTTCGGGTACAAAATATCGTAAATTAAATCACACAACTTTTCAGAAGAAGCATAAAGCTAATTTGCATGAAGAAATATTTTATCAGTTACTTTAGAGCATTTGTCTTGTGTTTTTTATATTTGTTTTAACAGCATTTAAAAATTTATATTTTTTTTTCTCAATTATGGTGCAGCTATTGATATCACTATATCATGATTATATAGGCAAATATATTAAATTTATACTACTAGTGTAACTAATTATTCAAAATCCGATTGCAGCATGTATCATACTTTTGCGTAGTTTTTAATGAATATTTACAAAAGTGTTTGAAATTGTTCAATAAAAAATCGCACTTTCTTTGGCAAAGATATTTTCTAAGTTTAAAACTGTTTAAGAAAAAAATCGGAACAAATTAATCTAAGTTAATTTTAAACAAAACTTTGCTGTCATTTTTTACTTGTGACTCTAGGGGTAACTTATCATTATGATAAATATAAAATCTAATGACAGCATCCCATTTTTTTTATTTCAATCCATGATAATCTCGCATAATCATATTTTAAAACTAACGTAAAACATATAGGTATACTTAAGAAAGCAACAAATTTTGGATCTAACTTTAGATGGCCGGTATTTTTTTTTCAGGAAAACATAATATGTGTATATATTATGTAAGTATGTGGGATACTTATTGTTAAAATAACTTAATCAACATATGAAACTGCGTAATTAAAATCAACGTCCATAAATAGTCAGTCAAATGTTGACATTATATTTCGTATTAAACAATTAAAAATAACTTTGAGGGGAAGGTATGTCAATATCCACATTATCATTAGACCTTTTTTTATTTATCGACGTTGGTTCTGGAACAAACTTATTTATAAATAATACCAAATGCGTTCTTTAAGATTCTCATTATTTTCATACGGAAAAAAAGTTACGCATTATTATTTGTTGAAATGACAGCCAGCTGAAATATATGTTTCGTATTTAAAGCAGCTCGTTCACAAATGTTCATTGACTAAGAGTTTGGTTTGGATCTATTTGTTTATATAAAATCTACCTATACCAATCTACAATCATTTTGTGATTGTTAAGAAAAATGTGTGGTTTCTCCACCACAGACAATAACGTCATAAGTGATATTGAAACGATATTCAGGGCAATAAAACCTATATTTAGAAATTCTGTTTTCATGTGCCATTACATGATCGCAATCACTATTCGAGTATGCGCTCATTCTAAACTAAATTTAAGAATTCCCTACCCAGAGCTTTTAAAGACACTACGTTCCGGAACGTGTCACGTGGTACCGCAATCACCTTCTTCGGGGATACCATGTTCTATATTTAACTGAGTTTCCCGAAGTTTGCGTTTACGAAAATAGCGATTTCCAGTACAATGTGACTTTCACTTGCCGAGTTTAGCTGTCAGGTAACAAAGAATTAACCAACATTAAGGAAGGTGAGTAGAAACAACTTATTT
>CM037793.1:28281270-28331270 GCA_021229015.1 Solen grandis | reverse complement strand
CGGGAGGCGCAAATTGGGAAAAAAGATCTCCAGATAGATGGTAGGTAGGTCCTCCTCGCGATGCGACTGTGCCACTAGAGATAGAATGACCTTTTGGAGGCGCAAATTGGGAAAAAAAGGGGGGCTCCAGATTGTGTGAGATACATTTGGCTACAGATGTTTGGGTGCAGTTTCGGTGTTTTTGCCCCACTCTATATACTACTTGCTAGCACAGCCAGTCACATTATCCTGACACCAGGCGAACCAGTCCTGGAACTACTCTTATATGCTTGTCGCCATTCAAAGGAGCTTCAACATTATTTCTTTTACGATTGTTGGTATATCGCTTCAAGGGATCGAACCGACAACCTCCCGATTACGGACTGGATGCTCTAGCTACTTATTTATTCGTTTTAAGTTCAACTCATCATGACGAGCGAACAAGATTGCATTTTGAATCATGCAACCGTATAAGTAATGACAGAAAGCTAGAAATAAAAAAGTTTGCACATTTTCATAAAAAATACTTGCCCTTTGATACCTTTGCATTTATAGTTATTAATTTCGTTTAAAATATCATTCAGTTCTTCGTCTGGCATTTAAAATGTCATAGACTCATAGGCTTTGCAAACTATAAATGTAATCAGCACCGATTTAGCCGATGCTTATAAATCTAATGGAAACCAAAAGTACCCGGTACGTTGCTTTGACCAAAAAAAAAATCTTTATCTTATTTGGGGGAGATATTCGCATATAAGTGAACATTGAAACCTATGGAAAATATGTATTTTCTGTGATTATGAAAAACTGAATTTATTTATGAGAAAAACTCATGGTAGAAAGATTCATTTTATAATTTTGTATCAACTTTCGTGAAAAAACAACAACTTAACTTTACCATATGAAAATGGAGAATACCACTTTTTTTAAGTTTTCAGATAACTCATGGCAAGAAAATAATCAAGGGGAGGTATTAAAAAAACTTCTTTCACTTGTTAAAACATGTCAATTTTCCCCTAAGATTACCATTGTTTGGCACTTTAAAAGCTTATATACATGTATACTGTTAAGTTATATGCATGGCTTTCATGGAATTGATCGTTTTTAGGATGGGAAGACCTGAAAGTGATTTCCTAATGTCATATCAAACCATTGACCCCTACGGCGGGGCGAATTTTGATTCCAGAGTTATGACTTAAATAAACTTGGTATAGTTCTGTCGGACCATGTTACACACAAAATATCAAAATCCCGGACCTAGTTGTGTCTGACAAAAAGAATTTTAAAGTTTTACACATACATATATAAAGTAATAGCAATGGCCGGGGCCAAATTTAACTCCAGGGACATTATTTGAATACACTTGGTAGAGGCTACATACCTGTCACAGTGTGAGCAAATTAATTATGCAGCCTGCATGGGACTCGAACCCGGGGCCTTTCGCTTTAAGGGCTAATGCTCTACCGACTGAACTACCCGGCCGCTTTATATAATTCTCTACTATTATGAGTTATGGGAGCCTGGATAGCGTAGTGGTAACGCGCTCGCTTCTCACTAATGCGTCCCAGGTTCGATTCCTGGTCATGTACGTGAGAGGATACAGTGGTCACCCGTCCAGACACGCGGGTTTTTTCCGGGCTCTCCGGTTTCCTCCCACGAAAATGTCTGCATACGCCGCCACCCGAGCCATCGAAAGTGATTAATATAAGTTTTTGCAAGATCTTCTTTCGTTATTGATGTAAAAAATAAAGTTAAAATATACATAGCGGTACCGTGGCATACTCTCCCCGCCAGATTGTAATTCGTCCTCGAATTTCCAAACTGGTCCAGAGAACATGGTGAACACGATCTCAGAGTACATACAATAACGGCCATATGTTTTAAGCTCTAAGCCTCACAGTTTCTAGATAAAGATTATCAAAATTTGCATTCATCAAAAATAAATTTTGCTTCTGGGGTCAGTTTTTTTTGTCACCTGTATTATGCGGAGGTGACACATGGGGATCACTACTCCGTCGTCTGTCTGTCACACTTTCCGTGACGCTTCTTTCAGCAGGTGACACATGTGTTCCAATGAACAAATCTTGTTCAACCATTCAAAACGATTTTAACAATTCTGGTAGAAGTTCTCATAAAGATATATCCTTTGAAGTTTGGTCATAATAAATTAAGCGGTGTGTGAGGAAATATTGTTTTCGACGGACGCCCTTCAATTATAATCATAATTATAATAATTATCATAATTAAATGACATTAGCTATTTAGCAATGTCACGTGGAGCACTGCCAATATGGACATACTGGATGACTTGTTCCACAATTGACATTCGAAAAACAACATAAAACTTAATAATTCTTTCCAGTTTTATCCATTTTCACACTATTCTTCCTTATTTATCAAGGACACCATAAGCGTTATATGTCATGCCATGTATACATGATGTGATATTACAATGTTGCAGCAATTATACATGTTTGTGAACACACAAAGATAATCCCTTTAAGGACTTATTCCTAACATATAACTTCATTGAATTTATAAGCGTAATTAAGAATTGTGTAAAATTCATTTTAAACATTAAATTTTTAGGAATTAGGAAGAAATTCAAACGTAGGAAGAGAGTTCAAAATGTTAAGAAAAAATGTTGCCTAAATATCATCAAAAGTCATTCTTGTATAATCATTTTGATTTGGATGTAATTGCCATGCATTTATTAGTTACACCGCGTAACGTTTCTGCACAGCGATTATAGATAATATAGCATTCTTCATTTCAACAATGTTAGGGTTATTTCGTGTTGTGTCATGGTTTTGAAATGTTGCTTGATATGTGTGTTTCGACGCCTAAACGTCTACAGTGTAACTAAAGCGTGCTAAAGCACATACACCGCACTCCTTATATTTTTATCATCTTATTTCAGGATAATGGTACTTAAACATTATTTGAAGTTCTGAGTGGATTTGGCTTCAGTAAAGCATGTTTATTTTATGGAGCAAGGAATCTAATACTATTAACGCACATTTTTGAAATAAGATTTGCAAAATTTTCTTACATTTAACTAAGTCATATTCTTTATATGGGTATTTTTGTTCTTCAATGTTGGGCTAATATAATTTTGTTTGTCGAACCGTTTCTCTCGCGTAGTTTATCTAAAATTGTAATGGAAATATGGATTCAAAAAAGAAATAAATTCTATTTCAATTTTATATGGAGCGTTGCTCATCTAAGTATTAAAATTAAAAACAAGCCAAGGAAACATTTAAATTGATGTATTCCAAACGCGACTTGAAAGGATACTCAATCGCCATTTTAACTGACATTTCTCTAGGGGAATATATCTTATCATTATTAATACTTTCAACTGGAGATCGAGTGCACACTTCTTTTCAATCAATTGTTTATTGAAATAATCTGTATAAAACATACCATCCACTATAGCGTATGTTTACTATTTTGTTGGTTTTCGCTCTCCTACAAGAAAACTCCGATTTTCTGCAAATAAGTATGTATCATACGTAAGGCGTATATATTATCTTGCAAAATACTCTTACTGAATATGAAAGCAAATATACTCGCTGTTGGTTTTGGAGCTGTCCACCGTTTTCATACGCACAAATCTAAATCGTAACTGCTCCTCAATATTGAATTTTAACGGCGATCTCTACTTATATACATTATAGGCAAGGATGGACACATATTTTCATTTTTGACTATCGGCGACCTAGAAACGAACAATCAGTTTCATACTACAGACAGTAAGCTACATGTGTAAGGAACGCGGTGATATTAGGTTACGCTGTTATTCCTTTAAGACAAACAACCCTATAGATGTCCCATCCCTTTTAAAGATTTTGCCCATTTTATTAGTTTTATTTTATTGATATGGATACATTTTTACATGTTTTTCTTATCCCTGTTGCTTCAGATGTTTTATTTAAATAAAAACTTTTTATAGGGTTCTTAATCATTCATACGTGTTCTAAACTATTTCTAATGTACATCTTACCATTAGACTATTGTGCCAAACACCAAACACCAAAACCTCTCACTATCATTTAGTTTAATCGTAATACTAAATAATGTGTGGTTACGAAAAGCTACGAAGCGGTTATGTTTTCGAACCGCGTCGTGGAGAGAATTCTTCATGACCTTCCCACGCGCAAAGTACTGGTCAAACCCAGGAACTGCCGAGAGGGATCAATATAGGTTGTAAGAACTTGTTTCCCAATCGGTGTAAATTAAATACGGTTAAACATAACTACGAAAACTTACGAGCGAGCACGATGTAAAACAAGCATCTAGGATCATGTATCAGTATGATGTATATATTAATCATGAGTAAATCATGAGTAAAGACCAAGTAGATTGTCAAACTTGACGAGAAATATGTGACTGAATAGCAAACACATCGTTGATCTAGGTCCTATTGAGAAATTTCATTGTTCTAAACAGTTTATAAGACATTAGTTCCCAATATGTTGCATTGTCAAATAAATTGAACGTTCATGATTGAATTCAACATTAAATTGGAATTTGTCGATGATTATTGTAATTATTAAACGGCTTGTAACTTTATCTTTATTCCTGAATTTGGTAATAGAATTAAGTTGATAATAGTGTAGCTCGAAATAACACTTAATATCAAGATTCCAGACGACATTTATCAAGTGATAAGGATTTACACAAATCGTTTGCAAATACATTACCATTTAGATTGGAACATTTTATTGCCGGGTTTATTTATCAATATGTCGATTGTAGATTTCGAAGGCAGAATTAATTTGTTGTTTTTTTCCTTTGACTAGTAGACGGTAAATACGAATTGTGATATGAATATTAAGAAAGATATTTAATCAACATATAAATTCATACAGATTGTAACAGAGTATTGTTCACGTCATCTACGTAATTGAATTGATCAACAAACCCTTTCAGTATGATCGCATATTCGATAATAATATTAAATTGAAAAAAATACAAAATAATTTCTAACGTGTTTTTTCTTTCTTTCAGATATTTTTCATTTGGACACATTAATATCAATAAGGAATACAGATCTCAAATTATCAACTCATTTGAATTCTTCTGTGAATGCCGCAACTATGTTATAATAAAATTACAAATTTTAATCTGCTTAAGATTGGACTCGATCTATATAAAACATAACGG
Source organism: Solen grandis (assembly GCA_021229015.1). Classification (NCBI taxonomy): domain Eukaryota; kingdom Metazoa; phylum Mollusca; class Bivalvia; order Adapedonta; family Solenidae; genus Solen; species Solen grandis. Next base: position 28,326,122 of record CM037793.1, on the reverse strand, counting down.
GGGTGGTTCAATAAATGCTTAATATTTGTCACGTTTCCAAATTTCAACGCTTTTCCCTTGAATATAATTTCTTAATGTGATTCAATTCATTACTTACGCATTGCTACGACGCACTTATATGAAATCGGTCAAATGGTTTTAATTTTTACAGTTATAATCGTCCTCAGCTGTATACTAAATGGAATCAAACAGAGTAAATTTATATAAGAGGGTATATAAAAATCGTTTTAATGTTGGGAAAAATGTTAAACAGTTTTTGGTGAAATATTTGTTGCAAATGGACATCAAATCGTATCATATTCGATAGTCACGAGATGGTTTCAGCGCTTGAAAATTGTAATAAGAGTATTGCGTCAGTTGAAAGTACACAACGCACGGAAGGCCACTGAGAGCAATTTCAAAAAGTAAAATCTTTTCTGAGAAAGGATATAGACTTCGACTACATGCAAAAGCATTCGGCATTTGGACAGGATCCGCTTATACCATCGTGAAGTGTGATTTGGAAGTACAGATTATTGCTGCCTGATAGATACCCCTTTTCTTACCGAGTACTGACGCGATAGCTCAGTTGTAGAGTGTTTTCATTGCGTTCGGGAGATCTGGGGTTCGAATCCCAGCAAGGGCACTTTCTTCGGTGACCGCGTCAAACCAAAGACGCATAAAACTTGTACTAGATGCACCCTTGCCCTGCACTCGTCAAATTGGGGTTGCTATGGGAACACAGAGTACTCAGTACTGGATCTACCCAGGAACTTGGTTCCAGTGCATCGGTACTTTACACAGGGTACGTAAGAGAACCAAGGGGTCTACTCGCAAAATGAGCTAGGGTATCGCAACCGGACTTCCTTGTATTCACCTTGCTGTCTCTTCAGAAAAAGTACAGGACACACACGTGGGAAATCCTTGACTGCAAGGTCTAAAGTATGGCCATAGTTATCAGAAAATGATTGCTATCTATTACAATGAAAGAAAGAAGAAGCAGAAAGTCTGAAAAATAGCGTGATTGAAACTACCCTTATTTCCACCCAGTGAACATTTTCCAAGCTTGGGACTAGTGACGAGACATAAACGTTTTATCTCCAGCCAAACAGAATGCGCTGTAGCAAAGCATGGGCCACCACATTCCGTAGTTAAAAGAAATATCTGAAAATGTATAGAAAATGTATTGGAAAAAATCAGTGCTCAATTTTCATGTATGACCTTATTGCTCGATAATGCTTCGGCTCACAGTTCCTCTAGAATGACACAGTTTTTGAAACGCAAAGGCATGGCTATTTCGAAGCACCCTTCTTTCACGACCAAACTCGTCACTTGTGATTTTTTTTCGAAACTTTAATCGGTCTTGATGATCGCATATAACTCGAGAAATAGTATAGGGTTAGCCATTTTCCATTATCTTCAAAGACTATGAAAGTGTTTTGGGAAGATGTTTTTAATCTTCCAATCTGTTAAAATGCAAGTAAATGTAAATGCTTAATTTTCTTTTTTTTCTACCTGAGCAACAGTGCAGGAAAAATTCTTTTGCACATCTCTGGAAAGCCTGCGCATCTACTTATTTTGGTAAATATCTAATGTTATTCCGGAAGACTTATAAAGCATATAAGATGAGGTGTATCATAATAGTTCTTCAGGTTTTGCTAAGACGCCAGCTTTTCTAATATTAAAATGCAAATTATATTTTCTCAATATTCTTCAATGTGTGTTTAAGTAGTATTCATTTACAAAGTTGCCTATATAATTATTGTAATGCCGTTTTGCTAATAAACTTGAAATTTTGTGATAGGGTGCTTTCATTTTCTTTAGTAGATTACGTCCCTGCTCAGGCGTAAAGGTGAAAAGCATGTATACTTGAAAAATCACATATAGCAATGATATATTGGATTACGAATACTATAAAATAAGCATGTTTCAGTTTTATTAAGTATGCATGTAAAGATAATAGAGCGGTAACATTTGCGTTTCGAAACACATGCATGATTACAAACAATATTGCTAAAATCTGAAAGTACTGAAGTTTTATATATATATTTTTTATTTTGTGTTATTTAGTTTTTTCTTCTCCTACTTAAAAGTATATGTATACAGCTTTAATCTGCATAAAAGCAAGCTGATAAATTGATGTAACTGACAATTTATCTAAATAAGAAGTACCTGCGTATACATGCACAGGTTATGCTTTCTATTAATTCTTTCATTTTGTTATTGTGTCTTCTCGCTACTTATAAGTCTGCGTATATAGCTTTAATGTGCATCTACGTAAGTTAGTAAATTACATTGTGTACGCCTGTAAAGCTTGGTACGGTGCAATTATGGGGATACCAAATCCGGATCTAGTGTCCTCATTTCAACCGATATTTTAAATAAGAAAAACAAAAAATAAAGAGTCTATAACATAGAAATGTGATAAATTCACTTAAGTTATTATTAAAATCCCGAACCGTTACTACGGCGGTCAGACTCATAAAAGAATATACGCACTCTATAGTATCATCGCGCCACCCAGGTTTCTATTGGTCATACACATACAAAAATTGGCAATGCATACAAAGGACAATGACCAAATACATGTGAAAAAATTTCATTTCAAATAAACAATGTCATTTCAAAACTTTTTTTTTTCAAGCGCTCTTTATTTACCTTTTCATTTCCTCACATTTGTCAGTTACATCAGTTTATCTACTTTAATGCAACTTAATGTTGTATACACAGACTTATGAACAGTGAGAAGAAAAAAACTAGTAACAAAAATGAAATCGAAAACAAGATTAGCATGTATACGCAAGCACTTCACATTTAGATGAATGCATGTGTAAGTTACATCAACCGATCATTTACGTAAATGCCATTCCAAAGATAACTGTCAATATAAAAATTAGAAATCACATTTTTGCTTATAACTCAAAAAGTTGACCCAAATGCGGTTTGTTGCATTATGTTCCTTGCTGATAGCCTAATAAAATATGACAGATTCAATGTATGAGTGTCTGAAAAAAAGCTAGTAACAGAAGGTTGATAGTTCGAACCTCGCAAAAAATTGTGGAAATAAAAGTAGGTCTATGAAAAACCTACCTTTTTGTTTGCTGCATACGATTTGCAAGACATATACGCACAAAACATATGGGGTAGCGAATTTAAGAAATGCATGGTTTGAAACGGTCAAACTTCACTAAAATATTGGAAAAAATAAAATTTCTAAAATATATTTTTGTGGCACCTGACTTTTTTTTATTATTATTATTCTAACCTTTTTTGTGAAGGGCATAGCTCCATGATCAGAAAAGCCACATGCATGAAATCTTAATTAGTAATTACCACATATTTGAAGATGATCCTAACGTTTAGAAAACGTTTTGTATGACATTTATTAATGACTAATAACTCAGTTATTTGAAGTCCGTTTCAAATTCGACTTTTTTGCATTCTGTTCCTGTTCTGTTGATAGCCTTATAAAATATGATAAGTTTCAAGGGTACGTGTCGCTGAAAGTTTTTGAGCTACGGAAGGTTGAAAGTTCGAACCTCGCAAAAAACTGTGCAAATGAGGGTAGGTCTACGAAAAATCTATCCATTTTTGTTAAAGATCAGATAGAAGAATTCTGTTAGCTGCAAATGATTTGAAGGACATACACGCTCAAAATATATGGGGTGGCGAATTTAAGAAATGCATAATTTGTCCTCTAGAAACGGTCAAACTTCACTAAATTTTAGGAAAAATTAAAATTAAAAAAAAACAACAGGTTTTTCGTCGCTCCTTACTTTATTTTCTGTTCAATCTTCATGAAATTTTATCGTCATGTTTGAAAGGGCCTTATAATTAAAAGTTTAAAAATGCAAAGGTCAAGGCCATATTTCGATTATTATGTTTTATCCGGCTCCAATTAGCTCCAAAACTAAAAATATTTCATTGAGTGTATTTGAATAAAAGTTTTAGTTCTTGAGGAGCTCTTTCAAGTGATGTTTAGTTTCGAAGATCGGATTTGATTTGGTCATTTTACGGCAGTCCAAGATTTGATCTTTTTTTTTGGAATACTTGTAAGTCAGTTTTTATGCTTCAAATTGCGATATATAAGAAATAGAATGTTCAACTATGGCGACTTGTATACTTGATTGAGCTATTTGCTGCATTCGTAAGTACCTAATAGTAAAATATTAATCAATTCTGTTTCTCATTTTGCCGCTAGGTGGCGCTTGGCTTGAAATCACTCTTTACAACTAAAAAAATTGAAGTCTGATTTTTATGCGATTTTCTGCATTCTGTTTTTGGCGATAATTTGAAAGGACACTCAAACATTGATGCGATATTTCATGAAAATGATAGTTTGTAATAATGTCGAGTGTCAAGTAAAGCATTGTCGTGTGTCAATTAAAACTGTTGTGTGTCGTTTGCAGTTGTTGTTTATCAATTACAATTGTCGTTTGTAACCATCATAAAGCAACACATACATCTAACGTGGCACAAATTGAATTCCGTAAAAAAAGTTTTCAAGTTTGCGACTACATAACTGACAGGTAATACTCAAAAATATTCTTTTGTGGTATAAGGTCTGCTTAAACATTGCGACAAAAATGTTAAAAATGTTTGTTAGCAGTATTCAACAAGCCATTGAACGAAGAAATATGTTTTTCGAATCTTGCGACTCGTGTACTGAATGGAATTGCTTTCGCGAAAACCGATGATATCGCGATAACGATTCTAGTTTATTATGCTCCCCTTATGTGGATGCTTAAATGTGGACGCACATTTATCCATCCACATAGGGAGAGCACACACACACACACACACACACACACATGATTATATATAGAGAGAGAGAGAGAGAGAGAGAGAGAGAGAGAGCGAGAGCGTTGATCTGAATATCTGAATTATCAAATGGTTATTTGGAGAACGTTCGAATGCTAGACTTTTTGTATAATTCGTCTTATTTGTGTAGAAGAATGAAAGAGGAAAAGAAAATGTATAATATGAATAACTTAAACCGATGAACAATTAAATGAGAAGAAGCACACTGGATTTTAATAATAATAATTATTATTATGATATTCATAATACAGGGTTTTCAAATGAGAGAATGTCAATTGCAAATGCAGTTAGGTAAACTTTCATCCAGCAATCAGCGATTGTGAGACACAGAGGTAAGTGTGTCTTTTTCGTACAATTGAGCCTATATCAACAGTTACTTGTATTAAGCAGTCAACCCGAATTAAGCGGTCATTTTAGATATTACTATCTTAGTATCTTGTTATATATGTTTAACCTTCATTTTATGGTCATATATGTTAAGCGGCCACGCTCTTTCTCTTGTTCTCTTGAAAGGCCGCTTAAGACAGGCTTGACTATATTTAATGTATGATGGGCAGTTTTATATATTAAGTAGAACGAGTGTATTCCTTAAAGTACCCATAACGGAATAGCCATTACCACATATCAAAAGCTCGAACGAAAATATCGATAATTGCGTAAGTTTAACTTTCAAATTACTTTTATCTCAACGATGTCTCCTTCTCAAAGAAATAGATTTGAATTTAATGTGATTGTATTTTTTTCTAGCCAAGTTCTTAGTTCCATAAAACAAACATGCATTACTGAAAACTAATAAAATTTCAGCTTCAAATACAGTTTCAGGGCCATTTTCCTGATATATGACATTTAGTAAACAGATAGCTCTCTTAACGCTTGAATTTATATAGGCGCCAAAAACTCTATAGCTATTCTGCAGGCTTAAAGGTGTCAATAAACACATCAAGTTACTCTTCAAAAACACGTGCCAGTTTATTTATAACCTACTTTGTATGTTGAGTAAAAAGAAGTAGTGTTTGTGTCCTCTCTACAAATGCGATGCAGAAATATTACGGTTATAAATAAATGTACGAGGGTCATTCGGAAAGTTCGTAGACAAGATTAATAAATAGATGTTCATTTCTTTGTGTTCGAAGTGCAAAGCGTTTATACGAAATTGTATACTAACACTACATGAAATAATAAAAAAAAATAATCGGTGGAAAAGATACAGTGGGCTAACGGATCAACCAACATACCCATAATATACATATGAACAGTATAAAGGACATGATAATACGCCAAAAGTATATTGATACAATATTAAATTAGTATAAAATATTTAATTTTGAACTATTCCTGCACAAACACTTGGATGTATTTTAGTATCTACACTTAATGTAGTGGAAGTCTAATGCAAGAATTTTGAAGTTCTGGTGTCTACGTTTCTTTTTTTATTCCATACATGTAGAAAGCATTTTGTGCGATATATGAAATTCTTACCACAAATTCTAAAAGTGTAATGTTTTTAGTCTTCTTAGCCTATATTGAAATGCTTACGCAAATTGAGTGGGGTATACGTTTACAAATTGTAGTAAAATCAAAAATTTCCCATTTTTTTCTCATGAATTAATTTAGTATATACTTAAGGCATATATCAAAAAAGAAGAAATTATTTATATTACAGTTGATATTTTCCCCATTTATAAAACATCAACACAACAATTCCTGGAAAAGTACATAATTTTTATAAAAAAAAATCTCAGAATAAGCTGTTCAAAAATTATTTATATACATTGTACTATAGCAAACATAAAAATGCACCATTTCATATAGGTTAACCTTTAAAATATCAGTATGAAATGCCTAATATTCGGTGTTTTTACTGAGCTTAAAAAGGGGTTTTCGGGTAAAACATACTGTTACCCGACATCCTATCTTTACGCTCAGTAAAAACACCGAATATTAGGTATTAAATGCTTCCTAATTTCTTTCCAGGTACAATGTGACCACAATCCTAAAATAATACTTCTAACCTATTTGAAATTTGTTTTCTTTTATGTAGAACTTTTTGAAAAGCCCTAAATTGTCACAATTATGCATTTAGACAGATCTAGTGGTATTCCAAAATTGACGTAACCGGAAGTTATTCGGGGAGGTGTTTTTCTTCATTTAAAAAAAATAAAAAAACACAAAAAATAACAAAAAAAGGAACGATATTTTTGCATTTAAATAGATGAATACCAATCAATATTGTTACATTTAATTAACAATGATATCAAATACAATGAATGAAACTTCTTCGTGAAAGGAACCACATTCCGAAGTATGGCTTGTTATGACGAAGAATACCGAAAGTTCGGCGATATTTTCCGACATTGGCCGATATTTACCGAGTCCGTTAGGGTTCTTTTGCCTTAAGTTATATTCAATTCAATTTTATATCTTTTCAATTTAAATTCACCGGTAACAATGTTATAATATGTGAGACAAAACAAAATCAGAGTATCAGTCGTATGAAATAACATTGCCAAAACTGATATATATATATATATATATAAAGACAGGAGAAAATTCTGGAATATACAGAGTAGTGATCACGCAATTTGCATTTATATATGGATATTTATTAAGACTGTGAATGTATAATTTGTTTCGTCTTATTTTTTGAGTTAGATTGCCGTGGTTAGGTTTATTTTTCCCTCGAGAAGTTTTCAACCCAGTAAAATTGTTGCGAAAATAAGTAATGGGGCTTCATTCTAAATAAATAAGACTGCTAACTTTGAGATTAACTAAGCAGCAATTTTCATAATACAGAACTAGATGTAATTCATCGCTAAAATATTAACAGTGATGGATTTGCTTACTGCTGTCTTCATACATTAATAAATGTAGTTTATTTTTTTTTTTTTTTTTTTTTTTTTTAAGATTGCCTTAATATTATGTTTCTCGGTTTTTTTATTTAAAGGTACTTTATGCTTTGAATAACAAATTTTCCTCTTTTTTTTCATTTTCATTTTCATCTACAGTCCTGGTCAATTACTATTACTTTGATACAATTGAATCGATATATAAATAGTGGTAACATTACCCGGCTGCGTTTGGGTTCGAACCCAATTTGGCGCAAGGATTTTTCATGACATTCACAGGCATTGAGAGCGATTAGTTTATGTCACAAGAACTTGTTTCACAATCGACGTAAAACAAATAAGTATATCCTAGCAGAATCTCTCTTAACAGATTAGAAGTATAACTAGAAGTCGTATAAAAGTAGAACATATTTTAAGTAATTGTATTGCCGAAATGCAATCTATATTTTACTTTCAGCAAAAGGCCTCATGTTTGACAGAATTTGTTTTGATATCAATTGCATTAAAACTTTATCTCTCACATCGTATATTTCGAAATGTCAATAAGAATTACATTGATCAGACGTTTTCAAATCTTTTTGAAAATTTCAGTTTAGAAATGCAGTCTAGACTGTTGCTATTAAATTTGATTTTGAAAAATTACGATCACAAATAAGATTTTTTTTCTTCTCCCTTTTGATTAAGAAATGTATGGTCGAGCCAAATGTCTACCAGTTTGTGTATTCATCCTCTTTTTATCTCACTTTCATACTCAAAGAACAACTTCTAATAATTTGAGAAAAGAGACAAAAGAGAATCACCTTTTGGAGAAGAGCATACATACTGCTTCGTAGTTATCCTCCTATTAGGCCTTTAAAGAACGATATCTTATTATATAATATTAGGAGTTCTTATATTTTATTTGCATTTCTTGCTCATATATATGCGATTGATGAAGTTCCTTAAATGCCAAGGATGCTAGGTCATAAGTTGAAGACAGGCGGTATATTAAAGGCCCAATATTCTTTCAGCAGCAGTATATTTTATTCGAACAGAAAAGCTAAATATGTGCCACTCTGTTTATAATCTTTTACAACAAAATTACTACAATGTATATAAAAAGAATATCTACTTAGTATCATTCAATTGTTTAAAAATACCTAATTTGCAAAATTCGCACATCTTCGTCAATTTTCTAACGTTTCACATAGACCTACCTTATGTCTCTGTTAACGAATCACGAGTGCAAAAATTGATGACGTGGCAGATAAACATATTTGGCTTCGGCGACGGTATTTCAGATTCAAATAATTTCCGATTTCGGACCGTCTTCAAGAAATCACATCCATGCAAAATGTAAACAATGAAAGTATTTTGTCATCCATCCAAAATGCTAAACTTTGTAATTTGATCAACATTTTCAATGCATTTAACCTTTATTAATAGCAGGTATTTGCACTTTGTGTACCATTTGTGAGCCTATCGGGTTTTACATTTTGTACTGCTATAACTGGAAACTATCTCGCCTTCTTCCTCCTTTTATTTTATTCGATCTCACAATATATTCTTAAGTGGACGTACCAAAGGTTAAAATAATGCTAGATTATTTATAATTGTTATCTCATCAAATTCATCAGTGCCTCTGCTTCTTGATCCGCATAACATCAGTGGCAGTTCTGAACATTTAAACTGGGGCTACTGCATTTTTCTACAATGTGTCAATTTTATTTTTTTTAATTTATTTTGAAATGGTATCATTACGAAATATAATGGGGATTTAAGGGCATACGCGCCAATTATAGATTTTTGCTTTATACACAAAGAAAGAAAACTAAAACTAGCCATGATAATTGTCTTAAACTTTACATGATTATAGAAAATTACACTAGAAGCAAATTTATGGAAAAGAAATTGTGGGGTCACCATTCTACGTTTTGAGGTATTTGCCCCTGGATGTTTGTTTTTTTTGCCCCTTTCTGTCATTTTCAAGGGCAGAAAAATCAATATTATGGGCTAGCAACACCTCATTTAGTTTCAACTCGATGTTTTGTACTTTATTTCCCTGTCACTGTGTAAAAATTTTAGAAATTCTATGCAACAATTTTATACTATAGTCGCATACGCAAATATATAGAAATAGACTTACTTATGTTTTCAAGAAAAACGCAGTATGTTAATTTCCTGAAACATAGTGAACAATCTATTTGATAGAATTGTGTTAAACTTTGCATAATGACTGGAAATGAACAATAACATCTAACAATAATCTGAAATATAATTAGGTATCGATAGCCTTAGTTTTGAGTTAACTGCCCTTGAAAAATGACAGAAAAGAGCAGAAAACTCACTTTCAGGGACAGATATCTCAAAAAGTAGAAGGGTGACCCCAAATTTCTTTCCCATAAATGTGTTTCTAGTGTAATTTTCAAAGTTTAAGAAAATTATCATGCCTACTTTTATTTTTCCTTCTTTGTTTATATAGTAAAAAATCTTTATGGGCGTGTATGCCTTTAATCAGTTGTAGTCTTACTTATAATCCCATTATCTTTCCAACATTTAACAATTGGTGCATCTCAATGACTACAATATCATATTTTAACAAGTTCTGAAAATCTAAGTACATTGTCCTTACGAATGATCTCATGGTCCAGAACAATACCGTTTACGTGAAAAAGGAGACACTAATGCAACCCATTACCCATTACTTAAGTATTTTAGAACTAATCAATAGAAAAAACAAAACAAAAAAAAAAACAACAACAAAAAACAACAACAACAACAACAAAAAAAAAACGTACATTGATAAAATCAATATTAACGCTTTTATATCAAAAGCAAACCACTATAATGTGTTGTACCTTACACCTTTTATTCTTCAAAAATGCCTATCTTAAATGCATATGTGCCAAGGTTATTCTGATTAGTCATACGCTTTCACTAGCTATATTGTAACCACGTCCCTCCTGTGCGCCAGTCACGCTCATAAATCACAGGAAAATTTCGATGAGCGCATTAACGGCGTAAAATCATCGTAATGATATCACGCTAAATCAGTTTTAAGTTTATTGGCCTACATTAGCAAATAAAATTTGCCTTAGGCTATTAACAATCTCAATTATGAAATATGGCAAAGACACAAACACACAGCAAAAAGATAAATCAAATACTGAACATTCAAATTCAAGAATCAGCACAATTATTAAGGGTATTTTTATTTTCGAATAATAAAAGCTTCTTTTTTAAATTTAAATATTTTATGTAACTGTATTTTTATTATTATTATTATTACATGGCATCTCGACATAAGATTTATTCACTGTAGGCCTTGATATATTACCTAAATGATTTTCACGAATACTAGATTGCCTTGTGCAACATAAAACGAAATTATATTCAGATTCTATTGCATATAAATTACTTAATTTACATAATCTATTTTCCTTGTTAATTCTATTATGTCTTCCCAATTCAATTTCTAAGTCACGTGAGCCCTATATAAGGCGAGTCAACTGTTTTTGATATAAATCGTTATTAAGTATGTCTAAGTAATTTTCATAACAAAATGTAGTCTTAAATACTTTATAATAATTTAGTTTTGATATACTATTAATAGATGCATTCCAGTTTTGAATATACTGATCATATAATCCCCTTTTGAGAATAGGAAAATAGTTCACATTAATATCAAATTCATTCAACAAGTTTGGAAAATTAAGATGTTCAATAATACGTTTCGATCAACAAATGACTGTAATATTAGTACACTGATCAATATACATATATTTTAACGGTGGATTTGTTGAATTCATTATTTTTAACCAAAATTTTATTGGTCTTCTTTTAGCTAAAGTAGACAATAGAAATCTTCATAACTCCCCATATACTGCTGAAGTAGGTGTTTGATTTCGGACACCTAAAATGCACCTACAATTTATAATTACAGAACCTTAAATGTATTTTATAAAGTTCTGCATAATTATGATAATAATAATAATAGATTTTTGACTTGAACTGTATACAGTTCATCATGTCAATGATTACAGTACAAAAAGAAATAATATTGATACACATGACAGATAAGGGCAACATAAACATCGCAATATAAACTACATCCGTATTGATACATTTACAATGGCATGACGGTTCTAACAAATCTCCATTGGACAGTTGATTTCAATAAGAGGATGGAAGAAAGTCAAGCGAATTGGGGTTTGCATTTTTTGTATGCTTCATATATATATATATATATATATATATATATATATACACACACCAGTAGATCCTTGTTACATCGAAGTTCTTGGGACCAAGCTGAAAACGTCGAAATAACGATTATTCGGATTTCAGTTTGTGAGCGTGCATGTCTACGTGAATATTATGCAACCTGTCAGACATCGATTAGCAATAATCAACATTTCCGGTGGAACACACGTTGCCCAACCCAATCTAAAAAAAAAGTGTGAAAAACTTGCCTGAGCCATCACTCCATGTGCCTCCGCAAAATAAATTTGGTTACTGACCCGGATACGAATGATAATGAGGACGATAATAAGTTCACGAACAATTTTGAACTTTGACTTCGAAATAAAAATTGAAAAATGTACATGAATTGTGACTTCAGGACCGGGGTTTTTACTTCGAAATAGCTAAAAGATCGAAATAGCGAAATTCGGATTAAACATTTTATTTTTAGTTCAAATAAGAAGAAATCGGGACCGAAAATAAGCTTCAAAATGGCGAGGTATTCGGTTAAATAATGTTTGGTTTGGTGAGGTTCTACTGTACTTAAAACAAAAAATATTTCTTTTAGATGAATAAAGCAGTTGTACAAATGTATGCATACTGTGTATAGTGATATAATATTTCTTCTTTATGAAAATTTCCTAATTTACATTGGGCATTCCATAATGATTCTCATCTTAATCTACATTTTAATCACAAAAAAAAAATGCATTTTCTATTTCTTTCTAATCTCTCTCTCTCTTGCATATCTTTCTTTTTCCACTCTTGTGTCTTCTATTCCAAAACGTTATTTTATACCTTTTTATATTTACACCAATTTACTATAAATTTGACTATTTGAACCCCATTTTTTGCATGAAACTATCTTTAATATATTTGCTTAAAATCTGACAAAATAATATTATGATTTTCTATAGTATTCGGCTGATCCCATGCGCGCATTAAACCATATTCATATAACAGTTGCTTAACAATACTAGTCCATTTTTTTAGCCATACACCGCATCGTTACAAGAATTCTTTCGCACCCCAAAAATATATTTTACGGAACTCTAAGTGTATATTTTCAAGTAATTTAGACCTAGCATACCCCACAACTTGAGAACAATAATTCAGAATGCGCCAACAAAAACATCGAATAATTCCAACCAGGTTTAAACAATCGGCTCATACTTTCTGTTAACCAAAAGAACGCTCATTGTTTTAATTTCTTTACAGTAAACAAACTGGTTATTCAGAACAAAGAACCCCGTGTAATTGAGTGCTGTACTTAAGTAATTTAAATCTTTGACCACTTCTATGTTATTATTCCTGTATAGCTACTTGTCTTTTTCTTTCAGACTTGCCCGTTAAAAAACAACAACACAGAATTCTTGTCTTCTCACCGTTCCAAACTATATATATATTACAATATTCAGATGAACTGTTTAAAAACACTATAAATCGTCCACCGAATTGCCAAATACTATTTTATCATCTGCGAAACATAACAGCGGTATAGTCATATCATAAAGTAAAAGACCAAAATTAATTCTACTTTGTAAAAAAATAATTAAAAGTACGATTAGATCGGAGAAATTGTCTCCCCTTGTTTCAAGCCAACTGAGATATCGAAAAATCTGAAAATGTATTACAATGTTTAAAGCATGTCTTAACTGTGTCGTACATCGAACTTATTATTCTAAGTAACTACCCATCAACCCAAAGTCTATGTAATTTTAACCGCAATAAATTTCTTTTTACTGAGTCAAAGGCTTTTTTTTAATCGATAAAAGCATAGCAAAACCTACCTTTACTATTTAATGTAATATCTATCAATATTTTTGATAAACAATATAGCATCTACAGTGGGACAACCCTTTTTAAAACCAAATTGCGCATCTGTTATTGCATTATCATTTCGCAAAGTTTTACTGTTCTGAAGTTTAGGACCCTTGTAAACAATATACTCAGATTACTCAAAATTGTAATACCCTTGTTCATATCACCTTTTATATGAATTAGGATAATAAATCCATTAGACCATTTTTCAGGAAAATAACCATTATTAAACACAAAGGTAAAAACATATACAGTATTATTATATCATACTGTATTATATGACCTACTAAGATGTCTGCAGACTCTAAAAAAATCGTTTAATAAAAAATCAGAAGGTGCATCCGTTTTCTTTTTCTTTAGTTGTAGATCATGGAATATCTCAAAAAATAATCGTGAAATTCTTTTAAGCTTATATTACTAGGAGAGTCATTTTTGCCCGAAGGAAAATGCTTCCAAAAATCTCTTGCTTTTATGTGTTTTAACTTCTCGTTTTTTTTAATTTCGATTTACCTGTGATTTATCGTTATTGAACCGTAGTAAAGCTTCTTTATAATTATCGTTTGCTTTATAACAATCCTTGTAAAACCACTTGTTTGAATCACATTCATTGTAAAGAAAACACTTACTGTTAATGCTATTTTTTTTTCAAATAAAAGCTCAGCTATATCAAATATATTAAACAAAAAGTCTTCTATAAGACCACCAATATCTCTATTTTGAGAATATTCACGGTTAATAATTCTATTAAAGCTTGGCAACGAAGCAATCAATTTGAATCTAAATAAATCTCTATACTCATTATCCCATCTTACAGTACTACCGGTGTGTGATAATTCTTGCGCACACTTTACTACATAGTAGAAACAAAAAATTTGCAAGGTCATTAAAAGCATTAAAATATTGTACCAGAAACTATCAACTCTACAAAAATTACGCTCGTGTAGCAATAGATTATCAGTTACCGTACAATTATTATAAACACCCCATACCTCAGACCAATATACTAAAATATGGATAATCAAGGAATCAAAACATAATGAAGCTTGGTTTTAACGCTCATACTAACTCTTGTCAAAAAAAAAAAAAGAGAGAGAAAGTAAATTCTGATATGCCCAGAGGGCTTGATCCCATAATGTTTTAACTTCACCAAAAATACGTTGTAAAAAAAAAAATTTACTTTTCCTATTTTCAGAATACTGACAAATCTGAAAAAATTGTGACTGCAAACTTACTGGGTTCGTTATAAGTAATACAATTTCATCAGCAAACAATATTTAGTACATTAGCAATAATTCAAGATCTTGATTCAACATATTATTTAAATCAATATCATTTATCATATCAATAATGAAGAGGATGAACAGTATTGCAGATAATGCCCCCCCCCCCCCCCCCCCCCCCTCTTCAACCCAACTGTAACATAAAAAATATGACAAAGGCATTGTGGATGACTTTTCACACACCATTTGACTACATAATACATGCTTGTTAGCATGTTGATCATTTTACAGTTGATGCCAGACCGAACTAACTTTATCCATAAAGCACCTCTGTTGGTATGTCAATACCACCAGTAACAAGTTGGTTCATAATATCATTAAATAACTGTGATTTATCACTAAGTAATTTTAATAAAAATATCTTTATCATCCAAATTCCATACAAATTTATCAAAAGATTCATAGTAAATAACATTTGGCAAATTGTTATCACAATTTTTGAGAAAATTACACGACAGTGATCTGAAAACTTGGTTATATCCATAACACACATACTGGAAATTTATTTAAATTTTCCTGACAAGTTAATAAGTAATTAATTGTACTCGCCACTGACTTATTCCTATAAACAGTGATTTAGTTTCAACGCCCCCAAAAGGCATGTGATACAATTATAAATTTTTTTACTACGCTCGAGTTACGCTGCATCTACGCCTGTCATGTCTTTTCTACGCTCTAAACTATGCCCGCTCTGCGCTGTATTTCTGCCACGCTTGCACCTTTATTATTTTGGTATTGTTTTGTAATTAATAATTATTATCATTTTCGATTGTTAATTATGATTTATTTTGTAAGAACATGTCATTGAAACATCAGCTTGAAATGATTCAATTTCCTTTTAAATGTTGCTTCTTTTATTTCTGGGATGAATGGTTTTTTAGATTCTTAAGAATGATGCCATGACTATAATTAGCCATGTCAAGTTCTTGTTTATTCTAGAAAGTTCTGTAGAATATTAATGCTCTATATATTTGCATATTGTGGAACATTCTAACATAACTCGCATCATTTTACCTTTACAGAAAAGAAGAGAAAACGGAGTGTAAATTCGCATACTTAATCAGATTACGTAACAAAATAGCGTCATTTACAATAAAGTTAAGTAAAGATAGCATTGATACCATATATTGATTTTGAAGTTATAGGATATATATGACATAAGGTAAAGATATGAAAGAGTAGTGTTAGAAATTACGTGCGTCTTTTTTTATTTATAATCGTCGTTTATATATCTAGAGAAACCCGGGTATACATAGGAAGTTATTTGATTTGATCGATGGTTTCGCGTCTCAAGGAAAAAAATAGACATGTAAAATGACGAATATCGGGTTAATATCGAAAAAAAGCAATGTATATTTGTGTTTAGTTGTGTATTTAACCACAGATTTTACCTCCAGCTGCAAGTGATTATAGTATTCGGACTTCGCCCTCGTGATATAATATGCACCTGACCTCGAAACTGAGACTAATTTCACAACAATACACCGATCGAGATTATTTCTTAATCATAAAATATAAAATGCATTTAGGTATATATAAGCTGAGTAATATTCCAGAGGAGGTGTGGACAATTCAGTTATTAGTTAGAATTAATTATTATATTTTTGTTCTGGGGTAATCAAACTGGGGAATTTAATATGTCTTAAGGTGCTCAAATATAAATTTTATATAGAAAATATGACAATTGGATATTTTAGGAAATTTAATCGGAATAAAAGTGGATCAGAAAAACTGAAAATTAAAGATAAATGTTTATTATAAATTCCAAATACATTATTGATCATTTAACAATCAATAGACAGACGCTTAGGTGTTTTCTTTTTTACTGAATGCTATGCGATATAGCCGAAATATCCATGGTAAAATAGTTGCCCTAAGTAAATGGATTTATACCATATTGTAAACCAGAGCAAGATAACAACCTTTATTGTTGTTTTCTTCAAATTTGTTGTTGGTGACTTCTTGACACTGCTCAAGTTCAGCTATGTTCAAAAGATAGCCACGATATCCGCAAAACGACCGTAAGTGTGCCCTCCCAACACGATTTACGATCATAGCGGGATCGGGGGCCTGGTGTGATTGAATTTTTACTGATTTCATGAACCAACGTCAACACTACGATCTAAATGCCTTGCTGCCAAGTTGTATCAATTAAATTCTAAAGAATATTCATCATATCGGTGAACATGTAACATAAGTGTAGATGTCAAATATATTTTCATTATCTACAAATTCAGGGAAAATCTGTCACTTTAGAGCTGGAAACAATTGATATAGTGTTGCATATATATATTTACATAACTGAATTAGTTTTAAACAGGATATATTTATTGCTCTGTCTACATTTATTGCTGTCAAAAGGAGCCTATTAACGAACTGGATAAGAAGATAAGTATAGAAATGTTTACATATATTTTATCATGTTTGAGAATAATACATATTCTGTTAAGCTGGATTAGATGACATCACATTAACGTGTACTTCCTATTCACGACCGATTTTAAAATATTTGGCTCAGTCTGATGCTTTATTTTTAATGCTTTATTTCAAATATATGGGTTGAATATGAACTATAAAATTGCATTCAATAATAATAGTGTGAATACAAATGATTAGATTTTTAAAACGGATTATTCCTCATGAAAAAATGCATTTAGAAATGTGAATGTAGTCGGTCAGTTTAAACTTTCTACTGCCTACGAGATTTATTTGCAATCAGGCACCGTGGGTTCGCGTTTATTTATACATAATACTAAATAATTCACTTTAAAGGCTTAGACATCACTATTGACAAATCCCATTTTTTAGCATATTACCCGAATGCACAAAGTGACTTGTTTGTAACGTTATTTCTAACATTATCCTAATAATGTCTAAATTGGGTTATACTATACCTACAGACTATTGCAATGTCTATACTATAAGGTTTAATATTAAACCAATCCATCAAATCCTATCCTCGGATTAATCGTGTAGGGCGAATAAGCTTGCGACAGCTGCCTGAACTACCGATCCGAAAACAAGAGTCAATTCCTTGCATTGAGTTAAGAAGACTATAAACTTATGAAGTACATTACAGACATTTTCAAGAAAAGTTCAAACTTTCCTACTTGTGTTAATTAGTATTGCCATAGAAATATAAATTATGATATCATCCAAATTTACATTAACTTTTTACTTTTACAATAGACTTGCATCATCAGACATGCTGACCTTATTTCAACTTCAATATATTGAGGGAACATAAAAATAAAACAGTAATATTATGTCATCTGGTCAACTGTATTAAAAATCATTTTACTGTCAAATTTTACTAGTTAACGTATCTATTTTTAAAAAGATATCAGAGGAAATGAAAGGCCCTGTTTTAAACCCAACATCAATAGAATAATGGTACATTCCAACTTAGATAACTACGAAAATTCACGATGGCAGTAAACGCGATTTTTGAAATACAGAAAGGCCGCTGAGCTTATTCAACTCTAAATCTAAAGATTAACTGTCAACAAAGATTATAGTTGAAAAGTATCTAGTTCTTATGTATCGATTTCACCCAGTCATTTAGACTTTAATTACTCCAAGTAAAGACAGAGTTATTAAAAAGTTTGTTTACTTTTCTGAGCAGGGTGTTTCTTTGGCAGGGTATAATTGGTACTGGCCTGTTAATGTTACGTTCCAGGCAACTTACCTGTTTTATAAGTGGGTAGTATTGGCTTTATCAAATCTACCCGTAGATTCATTTGGAAGGTAGACACGTGTAGGTTAACACAGAGAAAACATGCTCTTCAAGTAGAGGTATGGTTTAGATATCTGTAGAGCCTGCCAGAACACCTGACTTCGGTTAGTTTTGATATAAATCCTGTGCATTTTTTTTTTTAAACTCTATTTACACTTTTTTTTTGTATGAACTATTATGTATATTCATTCTATTAGTTATACTAAAGTTGACTTTGATAATGTGTCTTGAAATATAATACAATTTATTATTGAAAACAATTGTAGTTTGTCAGGAATATTTAAGTTAATAAGTCACTTAAGACTGTAAATATTTTCTCAGTAAGATATAAAAATATATGGTATAAGTCTTAGGTTTGTGCGAGAAATACAAAGAATAGTACGACTAGTTATTATTGTACAGGTTCACATCACTAGCCAGGTTGTTCTGGAGAGTGCCAGCATTTTTTGGAGACGACGATCCTATTACCACGTGAGCGCGAGGCCGTTGACGTGCCGGGTGTGGCAGAAGATCACGGAGAGGGAACAGTGTTCGACGGTCACCAACCACCTGCTTTGACCTTGGTGGAGGGTTAATGCCACGTCTCCAAGCGAAAGAAAGAGATTAGTGATGCTGTCGTGTGATTAATACTGTCATCCCTATGAGAGACATATAATTACTGGTGTTAATTTTGAGGGGTTTCGAGACTGGCGCCTATTATTGAACATTTTATAAATTGTGAAGAATAACTTAGTGACTTCAATTCTCTGTAGTAAGAATAAGTAAAAAAAAAGGAATTGCTAATTAAAGCCTGTGTTGGTTAATTCTTAAAACTTTCTTTCTCTTTGTAAATGTATATGTAAAATTGTAAATTAAAAAATTAATTTAAAATCAAATATTCTGTGTTCCGTATTAATCTGGTCTGCCACTACGCCAATCCTGACTGTGAAAAAAAAAATGGTTAACCCTCTTCTTTATTTCTTATAATCAATCTTATTTGTTTTAATGTGTATTTGTTATTTCAACTGCTGGAAATTATATACATACTCATTTGCAAAAGCAAATGTACTCTCTCAATTTTAGCTCGTCTGCTTTTTCGAAGAAAAAATACGAGCTAGTGTCGTAACTCCGGCGTCCGCGTTGTCGTCGTCCTCCGAAATCTTCTCTGCTATTCAATATACAACTTTCATTTTTGGTATGCATATTCATCTTGACAAGGGATATTCAGATATACCTGAATATTTCATCTATCGACATTGATATTGACTTTTGGCCTTACTTTGCCACAGCTTTGGACAAGTTTTAAAATGTATATTTCTCTGTCTTTTTTCAATGATTTTTTAAAATTGTATACTGATTTGTCATCATATGAACCCATGCAGGTGAGATTTTGGTCATGATCTCTAGACAGAAAAAAATTGCCTATTTTTTGGTTTTTGTGTTGTTTATCAAAGACTCATTGGATTAGCCATTGTAATTTGTTTACGAAGTTCACATCTTTGTGTTGTATACGTTCTGTTCCATATATCAAGGTCAAAGGTCAAATTTAAAGGGTCTGGTACTTCAACTTTACATGTACAGACGTACAGTTTTAGTCGTAAATTTCAAGGTCAACATTTTTTAAATGTTTAACAAAAATATTTAACGTTGGCAAAAACAGACGAGCGTTGGCACCAGCATGCGGTGCTTTTGTTGTCATTGTGACTGTTTTGTATCTATTGAAAGCATAATATATTAAGCTGATCAAAATCGCCATAATATATAGATGCTTTAAACAGCAAACTAAACACGATTATAAACAAACAAAAATTGCCGACCACAAATTTCATCCATATTTGTAAATAAAAACATTGTACTTATACAATCTACAAATATATTAGATTACGAAAAGACTATACGACGTCATGAGTAGATATTTGCTTTTAGAACCGTGTATAGTTACCCTTAGCCTGACATACATGTACTTGTTCAGTGAGCATTAGAATATAAACATAAATAAAAAAATATTTGTCGCTCTGAATTATGCAGATATGTAATTACGCCTTCTGGTGAAGTGACGACCCATTTCCTCTCATAATATATCCATTACATGCTGCTATACAAAGAACACGTATCTTTGAAAATATTTCGCTGGGACTCTCATCTATCTATATCATTTGTGATAAAAAAATACGTGATTAATACAACATGTAAATGTAAATTAATGTATTGCCACGTGACAAATGTCGGCTTACATGATATATAACACTTTGCTTCAAGATGTATTATTCATGAGGTGCAGAGACCTTAAGGTAGTGGCACCCTAATGCATGAATTTTTAAATTCTGGTTTCTTTGGTGCTTTTCTATTCTATACATTTAAAGAAAGCATTTTGTGCAATATAAGAAATTTCTTACCACAGGTTCTAACAAAATGAAAATTTTAGTCTATCTTAGTATTGAAATGCTTTCGCAAATTGTGTGGAGGTATGCGAAAAAAAACTGCTATTAAATCATCAAATTCACATTTTTGTCATGAATTAATTTCTCATATACTTAAGGCGTATATAAAAAGGAAAACATATTAAAAACATAAAAGCGAACTTGATAAAATGTATATTCATACATTTATATAGAAAATCTTCATATTACAGTTTGATTTTTTTTCTCCACTTATTAAATAGCAACACTACAGTTCCTGGTAAAGTACATAATTTGTGTACAAATTTCTCAAGACAAGCTGTTCAATTATATTCATATACTATATAAAACAGAAAAAAATGCACAATTTTATTTAGGTTAAACATAAATATATCAAGTTATAACTGTATGGATAACCTGACCCCCTATTTTTAAGCCCAGAAAAAACACAGGAAACCAGGTATTGACTGCGTTCTATGTTCCTTTCAGGGTCAGAGTAAGCTATGACTTGAAATAATAATCATAATTATCTTATTCAGTGCCTTTTTCTATTCAATGATTTATGTAAAATCATTGTAAAGTGAAATTATAAGCAGATTATGACTATTTCGAAGAAAAACCCACATTTGTATGTGAAGTTTTCTCAGAAACAAAATACACCACTTTGAACAGAACATAAACATATGTATTATATTCTTAACAAAGCAATCCATTCCCAAGTTATTTATTACTAAGTTATAAGAATTTAAGGTCTAAGCATTCAATAAAAAATATCTGAAGAGTTTTAAACAAAAACTATTTTGACTAAGTACTTTCAATTATAGTACGAAAGAATTACTATTATATTTTTACACTTTACATGGCTTTCAAATATACGAACTTGTGTAACTGTGGTTATGGTTGATAAAACTACCCTTTTGATTTTTAAAATTTGAGTTTTTATGGAAAACTTTTCGAAATACCATCAATTATCAAAATTATGCATTTTGACAAATAAGGGGGAATTCGGGAAGGTGTTTTTTTATCCCTTTTTCAAAAAAAGATCAATATTTTTACATTTGAATAGATGAATACCAGTCAAAACTATAACATTTGGCTAACAATGATATAAGATACCATGAATTGAACTATTTAAATAAAATGAATTTCATTCCGAATCCTGGCGTTTTATGACGAAGAATATCGGAAGTTGGACAAATGCCAAGCCCATTAGGGTGCCTCCACCTTAAATATATTTATATATCGAATTATACACTGAATATTTAAACCTTAAACATGTCATCCAAACAGTGTATAAAGATGCCTTCATTACTCATTTGTAGAATATTAAAACTCATTTCTTCATTTAGCTGTGAATATGTTTACAATTGAATCGAATTTCGAATTTTATGAGTGATGTGAATTTGACTATAGTCGATGTATTCATTGTAAATAACAATGGTGTGGAGACCAAACGACACGATCATATATTTGAAGAAGCTGTTAACATGAGGATTGCTATTCCTGATTTTCTTCTGATAAGGCTTGACTCCCTGTCTGACTTCCTTCCACTGCAGCATCTGATGGTCAAATGATTGTTCATTATACGAGTGTAACTACGAGTGCAACTAAACGCCTTTAAAAATAAATGAAAACGACGTAGTGTCAAGCGGAACAATAATGAATTTGTGAAATTGGTTAACTTGATAAGCATAAACTAAACCAGTCCGTCGTGCGTTTTAAGAATGCAATTTATATTTTGCAACTCTGTGAAGATAAAGAAATTCCCGCGAACTAAAGCACACACAGAATTGATGTATAGCCCGAGATGTTATCGTACAGCTGTGTCGGGCTGAACTATAATAAGACAACTTCTGTAAACGTCTAAACTATGTAGGATCTATACTTCTGTTGATCATTAATATTATAATTTACATACAAAAAAAAACATACCAAAGCATTTGTGCACATTAAATGTAAGAAAAAAATATATTGTCTACTCTACATTGTTCAAAAGGTATCCGTTTCTCACCTCAATTCTTTGTTCATAAAAAGGTGATGCGCTTGTAAAGATTACGCGCAGTAAACAGACCAGCGATATGCATATCATAACAAAACGTGCAATAGAGCTGTTACAGGTTTTTTGACTCTAACTTATCCATCGCATACATGCACACATTTTTTTCTGAAATATTTCAAATATTAAAAACTATCCTTTTGAAAACGCCAAATTCTTAGATTTCCTACGGCAATATTTCATAGAAATATTTGGCATTTTCCCAAACTGAAGGAAAATGATTAATGAAAAAATATTTTATCAAGGATCTTCTCTTTTCTAACATGTTTTTTTTTTCTTATAAATTGCCCTACAGAATTTGCCTTATTAGGTTCATTTGTCATTAATTTCACCGATAAAAAATGTAAAATTGATAAATGACCTGTATAAAGTATGTTTTACAATACCAATAACGTAATTTATTTTCACGAGCTTCCATTGCAGATATTGGTTCATTCTATATAACTGAATGATTTTCATTTATACATTCTTGTTTTTAATAGAGGTTCGGCTTTTATTTTTATTACCCTAAAGTAATATAGTTCAGTGTAATAATTCGTAAAGTGAATTTAGGAACATATCATGAATACAAGTATAACTGACAGCTTCAACAGTAAATCAATAGAACGTTACGAATCATACGCCCTTTTTTATGATATAATTTGGTAAACCGATACATTTTTGTTTGTTAGAATCCCATTCGGTCTATTCAGAAATGTATATAACCATGTATATATTCTTATGTCAGTGTAGATAAAACCTTACCAGTAAATGTTTATTTTGATGGTTTCTCTTTTCACAGCATTAGTTTGTATAATTCAAATAAGAAATATAAGAAATACAGCATTTCATTTTACTTTTGAATTGTTGATATCTATATACGAATGTGCTGTGTATTTATTTTACCCTGTGAAAAATGTATTCTTCGATTCAATGTGAAAGCTTTGAATATGAACAAATAGCTTCATTCACTGCCTCACTTAGAACACATATCTTTATGTATGAACATATAAGGCCTCTGCCACGATCTAAGTCTTTGCAACATTTCCAGCCTTTACCACGCTCAAAAACACACACCATACATTCACTGTGCACCTTGAGACCAAATGACGCTTCCATTGCATTCAAATAACACTTACCACGCTTAAAAGGTGTTTGAGCATATTTTTTTTTCTAATTGACAGATATTTCTAAAAAGTTGCATATAAGTACTTTAGACTTTAACTAAAAGATATATGAATTAGAATTAGGGTGTCACCACGCTTGTTTTAGAGATCAAGCTTATGGTAGAGAATCACTATTTGCTAAAATATGTTGAAATTAAAAAATTAGAAAGATTTCGTTCCTAATTATGGTAACAGCATATTAAAATGATATTTTTTAAATATTTTATCACTATTTGTAACTTATAATGCAATCTATAAGTTACAGATAAAACTACTGTCAAATATGCATTGAAAATAAAAAACGGGTCTAAAATTTCATTTGTGCCCGGACCAAAATGTAAACAAAAACTATCCCAATACTGTGAATTTATATCTTTTCTAATATTTTTTCAACGGACAGATTTTTTTTATTTTCTCAAAGTCAGTTTTCTGATATAAATGTTTTTTTGAAAATGTAAAAAAGATACATACCTCACCAGACTTTTTTTATTAACTAAAACTGCATTTTTACTGAAATTCTAGCCAGATTTCCATAAAAACGCTAAAATGTGACTTTTTGACCTTCAAAACTTGGAAAATATTCTTTTGATGATATTCTTAACACATGAATCTTAAAATTTGGACTTTCTTCTATCATTCTACTTATAATAAATGAGAAATTCAAAACAGATTTTTTAACAAAAATCAAAATCAGCCGTAAAACCGCTGAAACTTCCTTAAATGAGCGCCAATCAAGACCCTAATGCCACTATGATCACGCGCCGATTACTCTGGTCAGGAGTGACTATTGCACCGTTTTCTGGTTGCTACTTCAGGAGTAGCTCACATTAACAAATGCCGCCAAAAGTGAGTAGTTTAACTAGCTCTAAGGTAGTTCCCCGTTCTAGATATGTGTGTGTTCAGAGCATATGGGTGTGATGAACGAACGGGCTCGTCATTGTAGCGACGTGTCTTAGTCATAGTGAGGGCGTGGTCAGATTGCAGGGCCATCTGCCGGGACATTGTGACAATGTAATGGAAACGCACTGACATCTAGATAACGGTGAACAGCCATGCGTTCTGTTACCCTTAAAAGTCCATAACGTAAGCGTTGGCTTGCCTGTTGTATCGTAGTGTATAGAGTGCAAGCGGGGAACCAAATCCATAACAGTTGCAAACGTTATGGTCAACTGAACGCAGCCAATTCCTTGCACATGTTGTCAATTAAGACAATATCAGAGCCATTTGCAACGTTTACAATGTCCATATGAATGAGAAACGGTAGATGGCATGTTATCATCTGAGTAAATGTTAATATAAAATTTTTTTTTTTTTTTTTTTATGTTTTTTTTCATCAGCGATCCTTCTATTGTTTATAATACCTTTGTTAAAATGTATATTTGCTTTAATAACATAACGGCATACATTGTTGCTATATTTTCTTGCAAATGGGACTTTGAGGTAACGTTTATAAATGTACATATTGTGCTACGAGGCATATGTCAGAAGTAAATTAAGTTAAAATGACTACAAAAATCATAGCAATAACGAGAGTAATGGCATCATTATATGTCTTTCCAGAAGTCATGTCTTATCAAAATGAAGATGTTTAATACCATGCATAATAGAAATATGTGTTGAAAAACTTCTACATATTTGATCAATTCCAGCTTAAAAATCGACAATATAAATTATTATTCATGAGCACAGATGTAGCTAGCATAGTAAAAAATGTTATCTTTACAACTGAAATGCCAGATTGGCCAGAATTTTCCCACCATCACGCACAATATATTGGAAAGGGGGAAAAAACTGACTAGGCCAGAAATTTCCTAACCATCACGCACAATATATTAGATAGGGGGGATTGACTTGTCCAGAATTTCCACAGCTCCAAAACTTAGAAAGGGGGGGGGGGGGGGGGGGGGGGGAAGGAATGGGTGAGGATAAAACCTAACTAGTCAGTTTCTTCACCGGGGAAAATCTTGACTGGCCGTTTTCTCCCCGGGAAAAAAACTGACTGGACGGATTTCTGGTCTGTTACACCTGTTTCCTCATCACCGTGTTCGTTGTTTAGCACATCCCAAACCCCGCCACGACAACAAGAATTTCACAAAGGAGACTGCTCAATATGCTGCTTTCTCTCTCCACATTATGGATGTTTAACCCTCATATGTATGTCACGTAGTGAAAAAATTAATGATATAAATATGTATTAAAATAAAATCTTATAACATAACAAAGTGTTGTTTGATTTTTTGTTATTCTAAATACACATTTAAATGGGCATTCGCTTTAATAAAGGAAGGTATATTTATGCTCATTACAGATGGCATGCCTTAACAATTATTTTCAGACTAACCCGTGTCACCATAACCGTGTAGTCGGTCAAGCTTTATGAGCTTCAGTCCACGCTTGACCACTACACTAAATATATATACATTTTTGTTATTGCAGTCTGTGGTTCGTCATTTTCTTTGACAAGCAACCCAAAAAAACCGTCCGGTGACATGTATCACTGAAGATCCACATATCCTTTGAAACGGAGTACAATCGAGGTTGGACCGCCCGTGCTAATGCAAATAGCAGCATAATTATCAGAAATATTCACTTGTTTATGTGTTAATACACAATAAAAACCGTATATATCGCCAAGATACATGAACGCCATCAATTCCTCAGTTATCATAAGACAATGACATTTACATTTCCTAGAAATAAGTGTCAGTGTTCCATTTAAATGAGCATATAACAACAATTACAGCTCCCCATTAAGATCCCACAATAAATCTTATACACGTCTTAAATGTAATTCATTAAATTGTTTGAAAATACATCCTAAGCATCAACCTACGGATACATGGTTCCTAGAACAGCTAGCGATACTTTATGATTATTGGCGGCAAATTGAGAAATAACTTCATTATTCGTATTTCATTTCGAATAATAAAAACCATATAATGGACTAATAGGTAAATATAGTTTATTGAATATGAAAAATATTGTATTTAATATAAAACTCGCTGAATACAGCTTTGTATATGTAATAATTGAACAAGATATATCATTTAATCTGATTAATATTCAAGGCTGTGTCTGCTCAATTTATTATATGGACTATGCATATTTTGAATAATGTTCACGTCATCAGCAAAAGAAATGTACAAAAAGAGGCAGCTGTGGGTGATGCGTCAAAGCCAACAAACAAACGGTTAATTAAAAATCTTATTTCGGAGAAGTATGGAAAGAGAGTGGATAGCAATAAATGAGCTAAATATAACCAAGGGCATACTACCTAAGACATTATGAAACATTACATTCAATTAATTCTTGTTTGTATTTTCAAAAGTATATTTACTGATAAAAGATTTCCATGTAAGCCGACTTTCGGCAAAAGTGCTTTAAATATATTTTTCCGTGTTCTACATTGATATATTGGAAAAGGAAGTTGATTGTCACTTCAAGAGAAAGTGTATTTACATATATGAATAAATCTGTACTTCATTTGTCTTTTGATTTATGATTATTTTTATGTTTTTGATTTCATGTAAAACTATGTCAAGTCTTAAGTTCATGATGTAAAGCTAGTATACATAATTTTACAAAAGTAATGCGGCCCTTAAATTTTTGAACTGATCTGATAGAGTACTGTCAAACTTTAATGGATCTAAACCAGATTGTTCATACGTTCTGCTGAAGTGTATAGACGATAAATGCTTGAAGATTTCCCAGGATACTACAAAGTAAAATGACTGTAACGAGATTTTTAGAGTAGTATTATCATTCATTTTTGCCAAGGAGCGAAATGATTCAACCTTTGTGTTGATTTCCATTTGTCATATTGTTTATCTCGTCCCGACGTCGATGTTTCTCAACGTTCCACTCTGTCATTTCGGTTCAACTTTTCTCAGTACAATCCCAAATACAGCCAATACACTTGTTGTGTCTGATAATACACGGTCAACCACACTTTTGTACCATTCACGGCCACAACTCTCATTATCGCAACATGTTGAATTTCCTACCCTAAAGACTAGCTTTTACTACTAGGAAGTCCATCGCAGCCAGCTCGGGGAAAGCGAGGGCGTATCTAATCACCGTAAAACTCCAGCTGGTTCACGTTGCCGAATGGCTTTGCGCATTGTCGCTGCGTAGAAGAGCCTTGTCTAGCGGGAATGTTTGTTTCTTTTTTCGATGACCTGCAGATCTTTCCGCAGAACATTACAAAAGTAGTCAGGAAGAAATGCGGAAGATAGTCATGTAGAATATAACAATCGTAAATTTGCACAAATTCAGCCGCACCGCATAATCGATGGTTGGATTCAACATGAAAAATACGTTCTTAGAGACAAAAGATTGAATATAGCTTACAAGATAATGGTCTCGTTTCCACAAAATTGTGTCTCGTTCCCTTGTGATAGCGTCTCGTTCCCACAAAACTGTAAATCGTTCTTGCAAATTATTTTCTTGTTTCCACAAAATATTTTTTTTTTCAGAAGATGGTCTCTCTTTCATCCAGATTGTGTTAATTAAACAAAAATAATAATCTGAATGGCGTTATTTGTCACTTATCTAGCGGAACACCCACCGAATGTAATTCATTTGTTATGCATCTCATAAATTTTATATTCTCATTCAAATTTATTCAAAGTTATTGTACCAATTAATTCAGTGAGCAATTGGCTAAAATCTCCAGCCCGTCGTAGGTTCGATTTATGATTATTTTTTACGTTCCAGGTCATACCGAAATCGCTGAAATGGCACTGAAATATTTTCTTCGTGCATTGAATTCAGAGAAGGTATATGACTGATTGGCCAGGCATTACTATGATAAAGCAACAGTCTCGTTCAAAGTGTGTACATTGCGATTTCAACATTTATTTGCCTCATGTAGGCAACAGTCACATGCTAACTGAATGACGCTTTGAAGTTCACCATGCGAAAACAAACAATATGCTTATATTGATAGGATGAAAGAGCTGTATACGCTTATAATTTGACTTATCATTTATCTCAAGACTTATGATTCTTTATCCAGAGGGTTTGTCTCTATATAAGGGCTTAAAGACATATACAACGTAGACATGTGTTTTAGGCCCAAAGCAATTTTAATGAAGTGTCCTAAAATTAATTTATCATTATCAATTGTTCCTCGAATGTTCCTTTTTTGGCCCCCCAATTAAAAAATTGAATAATCACTGATTAATGCAAATTAGCGCCAATTCTGAATCATTTTACTCCCTGTGTGACTTAAATATTCAATACCCCGAGCATCTCGCTACTGCAATTTAGCCATGTAGTATCTTGGGAAATCTTTAATCATTTATTGTCCCTAATATCCAGCAGCTCGTGTCGATCAGATGAACTGTTGTTCCAAGGTTCAAGATATCTTTTAAAAGGGTCACATTTTAAAAAAAAAACCGGTAGTTGATATAGTCAGTATTTTTCATAACTGAAAAATGATTATATGAGTAGAAATTGTTCGATTTTTTTAGCTTTCAAATATATTCATTCCGATAACGCAGGCTAAAAATCTTGAGCTGATATGTAGGGTTAATATTTTGCGGATTTGCAATGAAAAAATCTCACGAAGCGACGAATATTATAAACATCCTACTGTTAACTAAGTCATCCAGAGGCCAGATGTTTAAGCTTACAGTATAAATATGTTATACAGCTATCAACTCTCTTCATTTATCATGTATTTACTCTTATTTTATTTGACGTGCCTAGAGAAACGGCCATCACACATATGTGTTTTTCTGTCAAAAGTTCGCCATCAAGCTAATATCCAAAACACTGATACTTAAATAAAATCAAAGAATTTCAATGGATAGACCAATAGTTCATTCTTAAAACAGAATTTTATCATATCTCAATAATCAATAAGTACATGACAAATTGCGAGAATAGGAACATGAAGCATGGATATATCATAAATCAATATGAATCCACAATGTTAAGAAAGAACTTGTGTTTGAAAATATAAAAGTTAATCAAGTGTAACACATTGTTTTCTATAATAATCCTTAAAGGTGTACTTACAATGAAGAGTCGATATAACGACTATTTTATAATTTCACCATGTTTGTCATAACAAGCATGTGCATTTCTAAAAGTAGTGAAATCATATGTCTTAGTAACATAAACAAACTAAAATACAATGGTAACCATCTTCAATATCGTTTCTTTTCATAAGGTTACGGACCATCAGAATGGTTCTAATGCTGCGTTTACACTATGTTCCCGGCCGCCACGGCGACCACGTTTCAAGCCACCGTGGGCAAAACGTGATGGTCGTGAGAGAACGTGGGGGAATGGGATAGGCAAACGTGAGAGGCCGTGATCGCCATGTATGCCGGGCCTGATTTTTAAACTGTCAAACTATTCGCTATGGCAGTCACGGTGCGGATTAGAAACCTAATAGGCCGTAGTAAAACGGGGTGAACGCAAAAAGACCTGACAGGACGTAATATGCCGTAATAGGCCGTAACCATACTTAGAGGTGGTCCGTAATGTGACGGGGAGCATTCCTGATATTGTCTCGGACAACGATTGCTTTTTATTTGGATGGCATTTTTAAAAACTATGGTAGCCCGCATTCTGCATTGAACAACATGACGGGGCTGTATTTAGATAAATTTATTTTTCCTCCGTTTTACTACGCAGAGATATAGGTCTGATTTTTTTTCACCTAGTAATGTTAATTCTCATGTATATTTAAATACGGTTTCATCATGGAAGTCAAAACCTAATGTGCAAAAAAAATATGCTGGAAATAACATGTTCAATAAACGGAAATAAAAAGTAAATGTGCAAAAAGTCGCAAATAATTAGGAGGTATTTGAAACATTGACAACTCCATTTTTTATCACGTGTAATTGTCTATAAATATGCACATGCATGTTAGTGTATCACATGCACGCGCTATTTATATACAGCGCAGTGAAAAGCTGCGGTTGAGAATCTTGCTGGGGAAATTTTGTAATGGTTGATATTATTCAGTTAACCTATTAAAAATCAATAAAAAAATAACATGCAAGAAATAAAAGAATGGAAATACAGCATAGCAACTAGCAATGCTTTGTCCAGGGGAGTGGCGGGATGACCAAGTGGACTTTTTAAAATGTATTTTATTTTCTTCTTTTGTTTTTAGTCTAAACCCCAAACGTAGGGCATTGGAAATTTGTCAAAATGCATTCAAAAGTCCTTTTTCATATTTAGTTCCATAATTGACATTTTTGTCTTCCTTGGTACATTGAAGTAATGAAGTATTGCATTAGTTTTTGGGGGCTTCTATCTAAAAAATAATCTTGGGCTTTATTTGTACCAGATATTTTTATACATTGCCATCTATTATTGTGCGTTTTTGTATTATATTTACTTGCTTTTTATTTTTATTTTAAAGCGGTATTGGCGCTTTGATTTATACCGTGGTTACGAACGTGCCCCAACGTTGCCCGGCGTCCCCGTTTCATTCGTAGAAAGCCTTGAAAGAACGTAAGAAAAGCGTCTGACCTTAATCAGAACACAAACCCATCAGAGCGTGGCGGACTGGAAGGGAACGTATTGGCATCCGTGGTAGACCGCGGGTCGCATCGTGGTGCGCCTTGTTGCCACCAGGGTTCAGTCTTTTTCCCCTCCACAGCTTCACGGATATACCTTGATAGAACGTGAGAAACCTTGACAGAATGAAACGCAACTTCTATACATAGTAAAATGGGGATCAAAATCCCACGGCACACTACGTTTCGTGCAAACGGGGCTGTCGTGGCCGCCGGGAAAATAGTGTAAACGTAGCATAAGTAACAACTCCAGGTCCTTGTGAGTTCTACCTGGGTTTAATAACAGTATATTTACATATCAAGGACTGTTCGTGCATTAAATTCAACCTGAAACAGATAATAACAAGGTTCTGAGTATCTAATTTAAAGAGCAATACAAATACTAAATATGATAACTCATTTACACATTGGCTCCTTGATACATTACACAATAACAATTAACATAATAATAAGAAATGAATATTTCTAGTGGCCTTCAAAAGATTTAATTAAACAATTTATAAATTACACAATGCATAAATTAGACAAAGCAATACATTATTTATAACATTTTTACATTACATAATACACAATAATACACATTCTTACCAGATGTGGCCCGGCTGGCTTTACAATAAGTCCACTCAGTTTCTCTCATGATGTGCCGATTATTACGTGTCAGGATGCTTCCTGCTGTAAGCTAGTAACAGTGCTGTATAGAATATTAAGTGACATAAAGATGCAATACCAAACCCAATGTCTATAAGTTATTAGGATAAATTCTGCCAATTTCAAGCCAGTACTTAAAAAACACGAAAACTCATGACAAATGGCGAATTAACAAAATAGAGCAATCTTCTTATCTCACTGAAATGAATTAAAATATAAATTATAATTGAACGAACACAAAGACAAACAAACTCCTTTGTCTGCAGAAAACTAGCCGGTTTTCAGAAACAAAGACATTTCCTGTTCTCTTTATAGGCTGGTATAAAATGTCACGTGATGAAAATCACGAGACGGCGGGAGTATTAAGCTTACAAAACGAAACACAGAAATATTTAACCCGTTATGATAAATAATTATTCCTTCTTTGAAGTAACGACGTATAATGTATTGTGTAGGCAGCAAGGTTGGGTACCGTATCAGGGTAGTGTCTATTGATATCATTAAATAATTAACAAATCTAATTCATATAAGACATAATTATGTTTCGCGTGAAAAATTGGTGCCCAACCTCCGAAACAAGGACCGATACGTCCTCCACTACCGGAATCTGCAGCTATATCTCTCTCTCGGCCTTCGCCTTTCTAAGATTCACCGCGCGCTGCGTTTCAACCAAAGTCCTTGGGTGGAACCCTACATTCTGAAAAATACGGAATTCCGAAAAAAGGCCAACAGCGACTTTGAAAGGACCTCTAAAAACTCATGAACAACAGCGTATTCGGGAAACGATGGAAAACCTGCTTAAGAGGGTAGATGTGAAACTAGTCCGATCACACGAGGAGGACAAGCTCCGACGGCTCATTGCCAGCCCAGCCTTTGCCCGAGCAAATATATTCAACGACGACCTTGTAGCAATCCAGGTCCGCAAATGCCGACTACTGCTCAACCGTCCAGTATATGTTGGGGTGAGCGTTCTTGACCTCTCGAAACATCTTATGCACGACTTCTACTACAACCATCTCGCCGCGAGGTATGGCGACCGTTGTCAACTGCTATACACCGACACTGACAGCTTGCTATTTTATATACAAACGGAGGACGTCTACAAGGACATGGCGGAGCATGTAGATCTTTACGACACGTCCGACTTCCCGAAAAACTACCAATTATACAGTACGGCGAACAAAAAAGTGCTAGGTAAAATGGAAGACGAATGTGCTGGGCGGCCTATCGCCAAATACGTCGGCCTGCGTCCCAAGATGTACTCCATACTAGAAGACGGTGGAAAAAATATCAAGAAGGCCAAAGGCGTAAAAAAGAATGTCGTGAAAAAGCAAATCCGACACGAGCAGTACAAAGAAGCCCTATTCGGAAGGAAGACATTTCGCCACGGTATGGATGTCCTACGATCGGAGAAGCATCAAATATATGGATAACATTTGGAAAAGATTTCACTATCCCCATTCGACTCCAAGCGTTGGATTACTGAAAATGGTGTGGATACGCTAGCCTATGGCCACAGAGGTTCGACGTCTGCAATGGATTCCTATATAGATGAGCTCTTAGGTGGAATCTAGGCTCCTCCCGGGTTTCCGAGGCTCTTCCGGGTTTCCGAGGCTCTTCCCGAGTTCTTCCTGTGCTCTTCCCGAGTTCTCCCCGGGTTATTCCCGAGTTCTCTTTTAGAGAAAAGGAGAATATATAGAAAAATGAAACGAGATTTATCGCAAAACCAAATCCAAGAAATCCGCGCCCTTCGAGGCAAGCCATACGCAGTAAAAGGGGCGAAAAAGCGGTTTGGTATCGGGAGTTCGAGAATATACAAAATATGGAGAGACCCCGAAACGCCTGCTATTGTGGCCGCTACGCCCACAGACTCTGCTATTGTGCCTACAGACTCCGCTATAGTAGGCTCCGGCTCCAATATTGTTCCGGGCCCCTTTGTAGAAGACTTCTACGGACGGCTAGGGCGGAAAGAATCTACGTTAGAACAAGTTTCAAATATGTTGGCAGGAGCGCGAATCCGCGATGACCAATCTTTTATAAACGATCTGACCAAGGACAAACTCGAACAGACAAAAGACAAACTCGAACAGGCGGCCGACAAAGACGCCTTTTTATCGACGAGCTACAGGTTGCTCTCGAGCAACAAAAAGAGCTGGCTGCCAAAAAGCAAGAAGAGGATAAGAAAACAGCCTGGAAGTGGGCCTACGTTTCTCTCGCCGCAGTATTGGCTTCGATAGTGGCACTCTGGAAACCAAAACAAGATCCGCCGCAAAATCAGGAGGTGCCCAAAACCAGACTTATTGCGCAAGCGCAAACCCTATAGACCCCCACTACATGGAATAGGGGGCCCGGGGAACAAAAATGCTTAAAAATGCTTGGTAAATGCTTAAAAATGCTTGGCAAAATGCTTAAAAATGCTTGGCAAATGCTTAAAAATGCATAGAAAAGATCGCAAAGGTCATTCGGTCCAAAATCGCGGTATCTTCCGCAAAAAATACGCTTGTCAGGCCTGCAAAATTGGGGTTCAAGTATAGAGGGCTGCAAGAAAAATATCGTAAAAGGTCATTCGGTGCAAAAATTAACCCCCAGTCTGGACCATCCAAATTTTGCGGGCGACAACCAAAAGACACCGTGCTATCCCCGGTGTTGTACTGGCTGGACCTGGTTTGGTTGGGCCTGGCTAGTGTACTGACTACAAAAAAGGCCGGCAAAATCTGCGGGCCCGAAAAATTGGGATCAAAAAGACAGGTTGCAAGAAAGTGTGGAATATTTGCAAACTATTGCAAACGTCTGTTGTAGGGGTTGCAAACTATTGCAAACGTCTGTTGTAGGAGTTGCAGCAATGGCAAGCGACTGGTTGGAGGCGTGGGAAAGGTCATTCGGTGCAAAAGGTCTGCTCTCCCCGATATGCCGCAAAAGGTTTTCCAACACAAAAAAGGTCATTCGGTGCAAAAAGTTGCCCCGACCAAAATTACGATATAGTATTTTCTACCTCTCTGCGCCCACTGCACTGCCAGTCGCTGCGAGCCACTCTGCCTGCAGCCCTGTCCGACTGGCTGGACCTTGCCCCTATCTGGCTGGACCTGGCTAGTGTACCTGGCTGTACTACAAGTTGAAAAAGTGTGCAAGAAAAAAACGCTTAGAAAAAGATCGCAAAGGTCATACGGTGCAAAAGTGGTCCAAAACCCACTCTGGTGCTATCCCTGGTGCTGTACCCATGGCTGTACCTACCTGGGTCTGGCTGGACCTGATCTGGTTGGACCTGGTTAGTGTGCCTACTTGGCATGGCTTTACTACACAAGTCGAAAAAGTATAGAGGGCTGCAGGAAAAACGCTTGGAAAAAGATCGCAAAGGTCATTCGGTGCAAAAGTTAGCCAGAACCGCTAGTCTCTATACAACTAGACCGTTATTTTGTCAAGATACCTATGAGGATAACACGAAAGTTTTTTACTTTTCAGATACTAACTGAAAATGTGTGTGTGTGTGTGTGTGTGTGTGTGTGTGTGTGTGTTTTAGAATAATTTCGACATAACTAAGTGGGTTAGTGCCTGGCAGAAATATGCCACCATACAGTACCAATACAGACCATGTTTCCGCTTTAATTTTCAGTTTTATACATTTCAAAACAGCATCCTTAAGACATATTTAACAGAGATAGGAAACTCATGTAAGAGCCAGTTGTTTAGACACACGCCAGATCATTGAATATTGCAAACTTCCTAAAAAGTGTGGAACAATCACAGAGGGAAATGTAACCATATTATAAAATAATAATTTCTCTACTACAAGGAATTATTTTTTGAGTTTGATTTTCAAAATTCTTTTAAGTTATCATTTAAATTCAACCAGTGAAACAGAAAACAACATATTCTACATAGTTATCATCACGCAGATACTTTTCTCTGCCACATCAAATATTTTTATTTCTTGGCTTATTTCAATACATAGCATATCATTTTGATGAAAATGTGATGCTTTCTTTTGACGTGACTTTGCGAGATATGAACAATTTGTTACGTGCTTTTGTAAGATTTAGACTAGTTGCCAATCTTTGTTTAATAAGTCTTTTATAATCCAACTCAGATTAAATCAAATGCTTTCGTGTACATGAAACCATTTGAATAATTATTCGTATACATTAATGTATAAAGAAATGTTTCATTTATTTATTTTTAATTCATTTGGGTTTGCCTCTGTGTGATTATTTTAAAGGAAAAACGAATGATTAAGGTTATCAACAGTCCCTGAAATGGACCGTTACTTTGCTACTGTGTAGGTCATCTTCAAAGGTTCGATCACGTGACCATTCCATCCGAAGTCAATAGCGCTACTGAACTACGGCCTAATTAATGAAAGTAAGTAGTGTAAGGCAGAAACAAATATACTGGCTAAGATGATATAATATTTTTATTGGTTTTATTTTTTTGTTTTGTTATTCCGATATGATCTGAGTTTTGCTTTGATGGCCTTCAACATAGATTAATATTAATGCTCACCATTGTGTGTAATGTGTCACGTTATTGACCCGTATGATACTTCGAGTGCAACTCTTTTTTTTTCTTTTGGTTAATAGCTTAGTCATAAGTTATATGCCTTTAACATGAATTTGTACAAAGTTTAACGTGTCATTGTATTACATAAACTAAGGATGACTCTAAGATCAATGTTTCAAAAACATAAATAAATATAGCTTGTAGGCATAGAAATATTTGGATTAAAGAGAAATATGTATTGAGCAATGTCTTTTTTTTTTTTTTTAGAAGCTTGTCAATCTGAATCAGAACCTATATCTTATATAACTATGTACACGAAAATAGAATAATTTACTTAGCAGTCATGTGTCTGGGTACAATATACAAATGGGTTGGAAATTACCCGAAGAAATCTATCTACCAAAATATTTGTATGAAAAACATTCTCAGCATCCTATCGGCAATATCACCTATTGTCGTATGGGAAGGATATAAGTAGATTGATCTGAAACAATATTAATAATATATATTTCATTATCGCGGCATTTTTCTGCCAGTGTGCGTTCTGATTATCTCTTTTAAGACGGGATAGATTCAATCTACAATCATGAGAATATATCTCCAAATGAAAGACATTAATAGACATAAACTAATGGTGAATAATAATGCCATTTAAAAAGAACACTATTTACTCAAATTCATTTTTCCGATAACGGACCGTCTTCGGAAATACTCGCCAATGCAAAATAAATAATAATATTATTATTTTGCATGTTCTTTTTCATGAAGAACTACACAGCGATCGGGACAGAAAAGTCAATAATATACGATGTGGATCTCTCCGACAAACTGATTTATGGTAAGCATTATTCTCTTTCTTCTCCGAATTCTGCTATTTTAATTTTACCTTTATTATCTTCTCTCGAAATGCCCCAAACACTTCTTTGAGTATTGAGTTTCAGACCATGAGCCAGAAAATTCGATGAATGTAGACACTCAACTCGACTTTAATATGTCTATGCTTTTCCGTGTCTTATTCTAAGCGCACTTTAGATATTTTTTACGACCGTTTGACATGTTAAATAATTGTCATTTATCAGACTCAAGTTGGTTTGTGTTTGTCATTTTTTAGAATCAAATTTAATAGCTAAATTCCTAGACGGCAATTCAACATGAACTTTTCAAAAA
The DNA here is from genome assembly GCA_021229015.1 of Solen grandis. Taxonomy (NCBI): domain Eukaryota; kingdom Metazoa; phylum Mollusca; class Bivalvia; order Adapedonta; family Solenidae; genus Solen; species Solen grandis. Next base: position 28,287,986 of record CM037793.1, on the reverse strand, counting down.
CTCTCCAGGGTGCGTCTAGGAATATTTAGTTTCATATTTGCCAATAGAAATCAAAAACGTTCACACGATTTTTCACAAACCATTTATAAATGAGTGTGCCAAGCAATTTAGAAAGAAATAGTCAATTGCACTTTTCCAGAAATCCAAAACTGTTAGACTGACAACAAAACTATGGTTTCATGGTAATGAAAAACTTTTAAGACAGCGCGGAACGTGTCCGAAGTGGTTTTGACAAGGCGAAACCTGTAGTAGTACATGTGCGAGTGTTCTAAATGAGTTGCCTTTTTTCGTTTTACCTATTGATGTTTTAAGAAAGGGGGGAAAGAAAGACAACATAATGCATTCACTTCAAATTTTGAATTCACTTTCAGTATCTTGGCAACATAGTCATAATATATATATATATATATATATATATATATATATATATATTCTGTGCATTAAATTAAGTTTAAGATGAAGACATCATAGTATAGTCCTTATACTGGTACTGTCTGTATTGAATGTTTGTATGTGTTTGAATGTTAACATATTTGCGGTTATGCTATCGCCGATACTAACGGGTTACTCCGTATATTGCGTGCATGTACTGTATGTATGCTGTTTGCTCTTTGATATGTTTTCTTTAATTTTTCACATAATTTATAACATTTGAATATAAATGTTTATGAATACGCGCCTAACTGGAGGCAATATAATATTCGTACTGATTTTATCCAGAAGTTCGCCCACTTCTTCACACTGATATTACTCTATGTTTACTCTCTGATATTCTCTTTCACATTTCTATCTTAACTTATATTTCCTACCTTGGTCTACCTATCCCATTTTTTTTTCCATTTTCATTCTATTTCCTGAAAAGAATGTTGTAGACTGGATATTATCAGTTCATACTGTAAATGCATCTAGCCTACTATTCAATATCTGATGCATTTTACACAGGTTAATAATCACACATGTGATAACGACAGTGCCTAACTTATTGTTTCGAATTTATGAACAAAGGGATCTATTCAGGCATTCATATGAGAATTTTCTTAATTTAGGCATTCTTATTGGAATTTTCTTGATTTAGGCATTCTTATTAGAATTTTCTTGATTTAGACATTCTTATTGGAATTTTCAATTCAATTCTTCTTTACTCAATTCACAAGTTACAAAATAACAATGAATGAAATACAAAAACAAATTCAAAATATCCATTCGGTGGGTGATGATTGTTATGAGAGAGAGAGAGAGAGAGAGAGAGAGAGATCATTTGGAAAGTTCCCTTTTCACATATAATGTGTTTAACCTGCTATAAATCCATACATTTACATAGAGCCAATATACATACGTTTTCACAATTCTATTAAACATGCTCTACGTAAATAGTTCATTTATATTTTATATAGACTGAAACACAAATAAGAAACATACGGGAAAGAGTGCGATATTTAGTTAATTTTAATTCCCAAATAAAATTATAATTAAGTATGTGTGTTCGCTGTAAATAGTCCGAATAATGTTGAATTGAACATAGCAGATCATTGACTTTATACCATGTCATAGTAAAGAGTAACGCCATGTGGAATGTATAAGTTAATGTATTGAGAGAGAGAGAGAGAGAGAGAGAGAGAGAGATCGTCTATAATATATTACGCTACTTATAGATACATATTTACGTTTGCGTCTAAACTAAAGATAATCAAATGGCATTTCATGATCCTTATTTGAATTATATTTGAATAGGTGATAAGTGTACCTTATAATCCCTTAAAAGGCCAGTAATTCTTATTATTGAAATACATGTACCACGCAATTTTACGAGCTTGTAGAGGTACAAAAGTGGTACACAATGATCTCATATCCGATCGATCTCCGCTGACTTTGCATCACTTAAATTTGCAAAATTTTTATAATATGATATTTTGGATGGATGATAAAATATTATATTTGTTTACATATTTTAAAAAGTCTAGTATTTCCGACAATGGTCCGTCATACTTCGGAAAAACGAACATATCCGGAACAGACTCGATTGAAGTGTGAAAAGCGAGCATGCACGGATGATTTAGAAGAACTGTAATGGACCTACATGTAAGTTGGTAATTTAAATGATTGAATTAATAATTATAATTTAGTACGCTGGCCCGGTTTTAAATAATTTTAATTTGAGTAGAGTTTATCAAATATTTTATATTCGGTTTCCAGCTACATGTTTTACCACTGACATTCGATTAATTTGCGACATACATAACAGAAAACATCAAATTATCAGTTCAAATCGTTTTATTACATGTATCATATGTCCTTGATTTCCTTCATTGCTTAAATCATAGACATTTATTCCCTCATTTAAGCTTAATGAAAATGGATTCACCCCGAAAGATTCTAAATATTGTAGGTCACGTGATTTGTAGAAAGTATATAAAGCGCGTCTGCTCAGTCTGTCAGTCTGTGCTCAACTGTCATCAGGTTAGGATATCAGATAGCGCAAGTACATCGTAGTTGATTGTTTGGACTTTGGTATCTCGATTCGCTCACCTGATAAGTCACCTGGCATTGTTAGGGGCAAAAAGATTCAAAACTTTCTTGATACTAAAGGTTCCGATACATCATGTTAATTTGGGTTTGAGAGCTTATACAGTATCGCCTACCTTATTGATATAAACGTAGGGTTTGATCGTCCTAAAATAGATTTCTTTTATCAGCTATCGATATTTAAGTGGCAAGAGTGGTTCATTTAAGGTAGTATTTGTATAGCTCATGCAGTAATAAATGTAGGTTTTCATGACCAAATAATTTAGAGTTTTATATTCAATTTAAACTAATCTTTTCTGATTATATTGTTTGACCCTTGTGATTTTTGTGTCATTATATAAGTAAACTATTTTTATATAAAAAAATTGTCTCTTATGATCGGCTCGATAAGCCCAAGGGAAATTAATAATATGTATATATTTCAGAAGGTTTAGACTATAGTTAGTCCCGATACACGTTACAGAACGTCTTCAAAAATTGATTTTATTAATACAGAACATAGTTAACTCTCACTCTATGTATTCAAACTCGTCTTCATTTTACGTCTACACTTAAGTCATGTCTGTCCCCAATTCCAATCAAAGTAACAAAATGCTGCCCAAGGATAGTTCACAGCTCATTAGGTACCATTAAGGTAACCTTTCAATCACGCAAAATTTCGTAGCATTTCTAGTATTGAAACAATCTCAGATATATAATGGGCCCTTTAGTTATATTCTCTAAGTTGCGCGCGCTGATGTTCTGGGGGTGAATAAAGACAATTTCAGATTCAGTCCTAAAAGAATTTACATCTCAAGTTAGTTTCCAGCATACGGCTGACTTTTCCATTACTTTAATTATATAGAGGGGTGAAAAACTATCCTTGGGCAGCAGTGTGATAATTTGATTGGTAAATGTTTGTACGAATTTCCTATGGGAAATGTCGCGAGGTAAATATATTTCAGCTATTTTTCTCTCTAGAATGGTAAATCAAATTTAGATTATAATACAAAATTAAAGGCCCATTATGTTTCTTAAAACATTTTCGGGACGTAATCCTTTTTTATTTCAATACAGTATGTGAAAAAATGAACTGTATCCATCTTATATTGATTTGCAGTCCAATAATAATATCTGGCTCCCAGTGTTTACATAAGACCCATGCAAGTGTTCCATTTACCCGTGTGTGTAGGGCATCGTCTATTACTTTAATGAAAGAAAATCAAGAATAATTCAAATTCCTCATGCTTATTTTGTGATGCCAAATATTATAATAATGAGAAAATGTTTTTAGTGTGAAAACGAACTAAAAATTTATAAAAAAATTTTTGCCGAATCACAATTTATTTATCTGCTAAGTCATCAATTTAAGCACTCATGATTGGTTAACGGAGGCATACGAAAGGTCTTTGTAAAACGTAATGAAAAGATATGCGAAATATGAAAATTATGCATTTTTGCAAACAACTGAATGATCTTAAGTAAAATATTCTTAATTATTTATGCATTGTCGTAATGCTTTTGCCAACGAACATGTACAGATTGCATTCTGTAGCACACATTTTGCTTTTCTGTCCGAAGAGTATACACTACTTTTGCAAGAATAATAGGTTTTGGTATTATCACTAAGTCAGACGTGTTCAAACGAAATAAATTGTCAACTTCCAAACATTGTTTTCGGATATACAATGTCATTCGGAATAAAACGGACATTTTCAAATACGTCACAGGAACACTTAATGCATTAAAATGAATTTCAGAGGAGTCTTGTCTAGGATGATTTTCAAGATGTACAAAACGTCTGTTTAAATTGAAATTAATAACGATACAATAATATCTTTTTTCCATGATTCAGTACCTAAATTTATTTATAGCAAGACAAAATCCATCTTTGATCAAACAAGTTTACCCTACGTTGACATTAGAAGTCCAGTTCGATTGTATGGGACAATTCATTTCAGTATTAATACTTATTTTAGCCATAGACTTAATTTACAGAGTATCAATTTAAAATATATATTGTCTAAATCGTCTGACTTTATACAGGGTAGCCATACCAGGTGGAATATGGTGTCATTTAAGCTATCACAAGCAGCATCTTTTGCCTCGATTCAGAGGAGAAAACTGCTTAAATATTTCAATTTCTGATCAATTTTAATGGGACATAGCGCATGCACATGATGCAATCATTTTTTTGTTTTTCTATCCTTAAAAGGAATGTATCCGGAAATACTGCGCATCAGTATGAAAATTATCATGAAGTAGCGATAGTATTTTGTAGAAGATATACTACCATTATTACATTTGGAATGCTTATTTTGATCAGTATCCCCGTCACAACGCAGGTTCCAATAGTGGTGTTGGCATAAGTTGTAATTCAATCATTTTTTTTCTCTTTAAGAGAATAAAACCAAGCGCATCAATACAGTTAGTAGGAATCATTACAAAAAAAGACTCAAGTGGTAACAAATGAAGTTAAATCTTCAATAAATTGAGTATGGCTAGGGAAGATTGACTGTAAAATATTTTTATAACTTGCAGTATTATCGTAGTGTCAGAAAACTAATGTAAATGACAGACATCTTAATTTATTCGAAGTATATCAAATATCATGTGGTTTAAGCAGAGCTTTTAAGTATGAATTATTTTACTTTCACTGAGAATTATCAGATATTTCGACTAGGCAAATGAAACTAACACTAAATATCGGAATCGACAGTGCATTTAGAAAAGCATTGTAATTAGGTTAATCCCTTCCTAGCTTCCAATATTTGATCCATGATCGCTGTTTACAGCATCTTGCTTCTGTGTTTTTGTAAGGCATATGATAAAAGATATTATAGTTGTTTGTATGAACTATAGCCGTTTAATATCTGATCTAAAGACTTTTGGTATTAAGCTAATGCACAGGCACATTTTACAATCTTCATTACCTTTATCAATATTATGTTGACTATAAATGATTTTCGACATCAATATGATATGAATTACAAAGCTTCTTGCCATTATGTCTATATTTTTATTGGGGATACATATGGTCTTTTTTTTTCAAAGTTGTATGTCTGTCGGTCGGTCTGTCTGTTACATATTTTATCCGGAAGATATCTTCACTTCTACTTACGGTATTAAAGAGAAACTTCATTCATGGAAAAAATCTTTAAGTGAGAAAGTGTCACGCACAAGGTCCATAACTCTGGCTTACTATTTTTTGATTATCCCCACTTAACACATTTTCTTATCCTGAAGATACCGGTAACTCTCTTCTGCTTATGTTATGGAAATAAATATTTATTTATGGTAAGAACTTGATGTGAGGAAGTGTCATGCAAAATGTCAAGACTCTGGCATAAGCCCTTTGGAGTTATCCCCCTTTTTCACTTTTTTTGTGCGGAAGATAACTCTTTTATTATTGAAGTGAAGTTTCATCTTTGCAAAATATTTGATACGAGGGGAGCATGCAGAAGGTCTACAGTATTACTCTGGCATCAGTATTTTTTAAGTTTTCCTTTTCTTCATTTATTGACCGCAGGATAAATTTTGTTCTACGTATGCTACTGAAATGGAATTTCATCTATGGAAAGATATTGATGAGAGAAAATGTCATGCACAAGGTCCATAACACTGGCCTCAGTATTATGTGTGTGTGAGGGAAGGGGGAGGCATTCTTTTCTTTTTTTTTTTTTTTTTTAAAAAATAACCTCTAGTTCATTATGGTATTTGACTTATTAATAATAAATTATGTTAAAAAAATCATTCCCTTTAAAACCAGTACGAATAATTTTTTATAATGGTATTTACCCTATGACTTTTATGCATTGGTATTTGTGCAATTCAATGAGTTTTTGACAAAATGCAATTTGGGTATTCTGTATAATTTGTATACTACTACCAACATTTTCATTGATTTTTCAGAAATTATTTTGCTTTTTGTTACTCATTGATTATGCAAACTATTGCATTTTTGCCAAAACTAATTGGGTAAATACTCAAATATCCTTCTTATCTGTAACTCTAGACAAAACTACTGCAGAAAACATATAGATAATTTTATAAATTCATTATATAGCTAGGATGATGAAGTAATATAGTGCCGAATGTTTTCTAAGAGTCTCTGGGTGTGTGTTCCGCGCCATACATGTACAGAATCCAAACTTTAGAGCACCCTCATGATTAGATAGTGAACTCAACAAATCTGGATTAAAAAAATAACTGTG